>CM065918.1:15228761-15696261 GCA_033439105.1 Magallana nippona | reverse complement strand
TAAAGCATTTTCAACTTGTGGGGGGTTTAATATGCCACCCAATGATTCTCTAAAGTATCTTCAAGAATTTTTTCATATCGATCCTTGTGACATCTAAATCAACATGTTAGTAAACTATTCAATCTAGACTGAGACTTGTCATGCGAGGCTGATTAAAACTTGTATACTAGGTTTGCAAGTGAAGAAAATAAGTCCATAGATAATACAGCTTGATTCCATTTGTTTCTTGCTATTTTGATATTTATGTAAGATAATTTTCTTCATTTAATATTAATATATTTATTTTGTTTTCATAATGTAATGATGAATTTATGTCAATGATATATATTTCAATTGACATATGGCAATGTTTCAGTGGCTTGCCAAGCAGAAAAGATAAAATGATAATCATTTTACTGTCTACCAACAGGTAAAAAAACAGGTAAAAATCATTCAAACTCATGCAATTGAAAAAGAAAATATAAAAAATTCCTTTATCGTTTCAGAAAACAATGATTCCTCCTTTTGGGAGACTTTTGATTGTATCCTATCTATGGGTAGCTGTGTGTACTGGTAAGTGATAACATCACGTCTGTTTCAATAAATAGAGGACACTTTTTAATTACATATACGTTGATCTACATAGGGTTTGTTTTTTAAAATAACCCTTATTCTTTGTGAATCACATACATAATTTCTCAAAATATTATAAAGGCGGTTAGTTGAGAGAGGGCAAATTTACGATTTAAAGGTGATGCAACGTCTCGTGTGGATAGAATTGCAAATACTTCCTCTTGACTGAAACCATCTGCTTCATTTAAGAAATAATCTTTTTTTAAATATATAGAAAATGGTTATTCAGTCTTAAGCTTGTGGGGCAAATAAATGTAATATTTTGTCATATTCTTATTTTGCTTTATATCTAGGTAGAGAAATACCAGACAATATGGGAAAATCGTTCATTTTAGGATTCATGGAAGCCTCGATAGCACAAAATGGAAATCCTTCCAAACTACCATTAAAATTATTCATTACAACCTTTTCCCCAGTTTCCGTGACGGTCTCAATAACAGCTCCGCTAGCGAAAACTTTATACCGCGGCGAAAACATTACAGTAAAGAAAGGGATTGTTATGGAGGTAACACTACCAAAAACGCTCAGAGTTTTGGGGACAGGAAGATCAAATAACACTGTCTATATCGTTTCATCAGATGAAATCGTCGTGTTTGGAATAAATGAGGCACGCCAATCAACTGATGGATTCCTTGGATTGCCCGTTGATGTTTTAGGGACGCATTATTATGTACCATCCTTCTATTCTAACTCTCAAAAATTCTATAAATCTGCAATTCTTGTTGTGGGAACAAACGACAAGACAATGATAAATATTCGGATAAAAATAAACAATAGCAATAGTGTATACCTCGAAACGAAACATTATCAAAATGGCGACTGGCTAAACACCACAATAAATAGGTATGAAGTATTACAACTCCATTGTCGGGGTGACTTGACAGGGACCTTTGTTCAATCTTCACATAAAATATCTGTTTTTGGAGGAGCTTCTGTAACAAGCATTGGAGTAGGATTAACAAGAGATCACATCGAGGAGCAAATACCTCCACTGAATGTTTGGGGTAAACATTTTGCAGTAAGCCCAATTCCTGATGTTAAGAATATTGGCTAGTGCAAATGACACAACAGTTTCTGTAAATAATAAGATGCATAATTTGGAATCTGGAGAGTTCTACGAAACGCTTGTTCAAACCGCTTATCTAGTATCTTCTAACAAACCTATCTTAACAGTTCAGTATGTACCCAGTGGTTCTAATGGTCATGAAGGAGATCCGGCTATGACTCTTGTCCCACCAATAGAGCAAGGCAATGTGTTTTACTCTTTCTTGACACCAGTGTCATCTACAAACACCAACTTTACTAACATATTCATGTTTATAATGGAAGGTTCGTCATATATTCATTTATTGCTTGATAATAAACCCCTTCAGCAGCAGGATTTTTTAAGTATTGTTCACAATGCCAATGTCACGACAGGGTACATAAAACTCGCACCGGGAAGCCATACTTTAGAACATTCCTCGGGAATTGTACCGTTTGGCGGAATCTTGTATGGAGGGATGATGCATGAATCGTATGCTTATCCTATTGGTCAAAGATTGACACCAATGTATAAGGTATGACTATGTGCCAAGTATATGCCAAATATTTTTTTTAAAAATCGGATAATATATATATAGGTAATGAAAAAACTTTTTTGCACGTATTACTCCCATGTGAGTGAGCTTAAATGCACATTTTTTAATCGGTCCTTCTTGTTTTTTAAGATTTTGCATGCTAAACTCAAATTGCCCTCATTTATGCAAACAATTTCTTGGCCTAAACAGATAAAGAACACTTTCATAAGTGAAGAAAACCCTTATTTTTTTTCTTTACAGATTACATAGAAATTAAAGTCAAAATCGCTCATCAGTTGAGAGACAGACATTCAATGCATTTATAAAGAAATTGTTGTGAAAGCCAAAGATAGCAACTATTTATAGAATAATACATGTGTTCACTATTTGGCGTTTTTCATTGGTTGTTTAGGATTGTATTTTGACATCAATGGAAGTTAGAGATGGACTTGACAATGATTGTGATGGAAAAGTAGATGAAGAAATTTGTGGAGACTTCACAGGTAAGCAAATAATGTCGATTTATTGATGATTAGTAATGCCGCCTAATCAATTATTTGTGCTAAAATTTAATTCATTTGTATGTCGTATCCAAATAAATATTAAAATTATATATATATATATATATATATATATATATATATATATATATATATATATATCCCATACGTGTTGTGTATACTACCCGTGTGATAAACCTTTGCTTTATCAAACAGGTGATGCTATATCAAATACTTCCGGTCCGAACTATTTTTGACACAGCCCCTCGCTTCAATGCTTCAGTGACCTATTTTCGAAGACTTTCTAGTATTTTTCATAAAGCTATATCTACTACCAAAAATTGATTTAAAATGGAGTTTGTCGAAGATTTAAATTACAAATATAAAGGAAAACACATAACTGTGAAGTTTATAAAACTGCAAATCACGTTATATAGCTATTAAGGAGTTCATTCTGACGACGAAATGAAAACAGAAGGCTTTGGTTGTGTTTCCATACAAGAACTTACCGAAATAATGTCTCCCAAGACTTTTATTTCACCAGCAGTAACCATCCTTATTCAATATTTTCAACTTCGAATCATTAGGCCAGTGTTAGTATTTTAAAAAATCAACAATCCTCGTTCGAGTCAATTCAAACTAACGAGCATTCGCAACTTTGTGTATGTCAACAAACTTGATTATTCAAGTCTTCTGATCAGTATTTTCATTTAATTAAGTGATTAAGCTCTAAGAAAAATTATTTAGAGATAAACAATTATTTCAAGGTTTATTTCAGTGAAACTTTACATTAAAACAGTTATATTTATTTCCGAAATGACGTACTAAATTGTATTGCGCAAGGTCACACTAACCGCATAACACAACGTTGAATCATCGTTTAATCTTTGATAAAATCAAATTGGGGTCATATTAGGGGCTGTCTCAAAAGCTTCATAATATAAATCAAATTGTATGAGATAAATAGAACATCTATAATTGTGTGATTTTATGTTTGCTTTATCAAACTCGTTGAATTGGTTATATTTGCTCGGCAAGCCTCGCGAATATATACACCATTTCAACTCGTTGGATAAAGCAAATATAAAATCACACAATATAGATATCCTATATATATATATATATATATATATATATATATATATATATATGAAAAACTAACTTAACTAACTTAAACGGTTTTGATGACAACATATAAACAATGACTTTTAATCAATGTAATTTGTTTGCCTCTTCACATTCCATCATTGTTGTGTTGCACAGTAAAATATATCATGAAATTTTTCTGGTAAAAATCCCACAAAACAATAAAAGTATATGCCGTGTTTGAATTGTTCAATAGATAATGATGGAGACGGGATCATAGATGAAGACTGTATTGATGAAAACAGTAAGATAATATTCATACATTAATATCAATTTGTCTTAAAGATTTCATGTCAATGGCTTAAATGAGATACATAACCATGCAAACAAACACACGCTTAATCAGTATTCTTTATTGTCAAACATGCGCTACAATTGTATCTAAAGTTGCTCTATACTTTTTGTCAACATTGGTTTGTAATGGAACTCAAACCTAATGTTTTTTTTCTTGAAAATTACATGGCCAGTTCTTTTCAAACATGGTATGATGTATCCTTGAAGTAAGAAACATAAGTTGTAATTTTCACGACTTATTACACAAAGGGCCTAGGAGCAAGGCCAAAATTGTCAAATTTTGGTCAGTTTTGAAAAATCAACATTTGTACATGTAATAGAAAAAAGAATTTAGAGTAATGTAGATCAGAAAGCCTCACTCATTTTCTATGAAATAAATGTCAAACCTCGGAGTACGGGGGAAAGATTTATCAAATCAATTATGACGTCATAATGGTTCTAGCACCAAAAAGACACTCTTCAATCATTTACTAGATCTTGACCTTATGGTATATTATTTGAAAAAAATTCTTTTTAAGAAAAGAAACTGATTGCATATTTATAAACACCATCAAGCCCATTACCAAGTGTTACTTTCATCACCCCCCCCCCCCCCCCCCCCCCCCGGATAGGGGTACATTTGTACTTCAGAATGGGGCCAACATTTTCATAAAGTATAGTTGAATATAATGTTTAAAAATTGTCTTCCGTACTTCTGACACTGAATTGAAACTTTCTGCATATTTAAAAAGTTTACAAATCTATTTCTGTACTTTACGTTACATGAATGATGATTTTTAATCTAGAATCAATTACTGAAAGTACTCAAAACATATTGGACACCACCTACTCAACAACAGAAACACCAATTACAGGATTTATGATAACTAAACGAGGTACAACGACCCAATTCTCAAACACAATCAACATTCCAAGAACCTCGGATGTATCAACAATGGCAACCACTAAGATTTCCGACATCCATGTACAGCATAAAACGACTACTCCCATCAGACTATCTCAACTCAAGGCTGAATCTACATCCACTGTCATTACAAGCATCGTAAACATTAAAAAAATGACATTCGATACGATTACCAAACCAAATACAACAATGAAAACGACGACAAGAAAAATATCAACACATATTATAGGTAAAACACAGGGTAAGAATACTTTTATAAACAATAACAATTGAAAGCAATGAACCAAAAACACAAATATAGATTCTGAGGTTAATTATAATGCTAGAGATAAATTCAGTATCACCATATTATTTGGCATGCAAGTAAAGGTTACTTTCTTTTCTAATAAAATGCTTAAACAAATCTGAATTTGTTTCCTTCAAAACTTTAATTATTACGGCGGCGTGGAATGGCAAATTAAAAAGAAATTCGGACAAATTAGGTATTTGTTCGGACGAATTAGGTATTGGTCGGAAGAATTATGTATTGTTCGGACGAATTATATATTTGTTCGGACGAACTAGATATTTGTTCGGACGCATTAGCTATTGTTCGGACAAATTACCTACTATGGAACCATTTTTTTTCTCGTGGGGGACCAATTTTCGTGGCTTTCGTGGGTAACCTTTACCCACGAATTCACATCCCCACGAACGTTTACACAAGCATTTGTTTGATATTTATTAAAATTATCACGAACTTGCCACCAACGAAATTACGTCCACACGAACCAGGACAATGACCACGTCCCCACGAACCAGGAAAATGACCACGAACAATGACCCCCACGAATTTCAAATAGCCCATTCGTCCGAACAAATATCATATTCGTCGAATCAAATTGAATACCTAATTCTTTCAACAAATAGTTGACTTGTCCGAACAAATAGCTAATTTGTCCGAACATATACGTATTTTGTTCAAACTAATACCTATTTCGTCCGAACAAATAGCATATTTGTCCAAACAAATATCTAATTCTTCGAAACAAATATCTAATTCGTCCGAACAAATATCTAATTCGTCCGAACAAATTAAGTATCTAATTCGTCCAAACAAATACTTATTCCGTCTGAACAAATATTTAATTCGTTTAATCAAATACCTTAATTTTTCTGAACACTTGAATTTTTTTTATTGGCCCTTCCACGCCGCCGTTTATTGTGGCTGTAAATCTTCCATTTCAATTAAAATTATAGAAGGCAGTGATATTTGACATCTCTATTATATAACTTTTCTTAGCAAAGAATGTAGAAATGGAAATACATTCTATAATTTGAATAGAGTTCAAATTCTATGTTAATGGTACTTCAAATCTACCTCAAGGGAATAAGGTCGATCAAGTGGCAAAATGATTGAATTGGAGTTTGAATACCTTTTTTCTTGGTAGGGGGTGAGGTGGGGGGCAAATGTTGATTAAGAAGGGAGTGCCTTTGCATGTAATTCCCTTTTATGTAGGAAATAGATTGATTATTTGTAAACGTTTTGATATGCTTGGTATTTAAACTAAAATTGAACACCAAATCATTATTTGAAGGAAAGGACACATATACGTTCGAAGACCTACGGACACGAGAGTGGTTGATCTACGCGGAATACGCCATTGTTGGCACAGTGGCTCTAATCATCATCGGTGCACTTGGAATCTGCTGTAAAAAATGTTGTTTACTTTTTAAAAAAGATGATGATGACGATAATGAAGAGAACAATTCAAACAGCCGAAAACCACATTTTAAAAAGAGGAAAACACGTTTCATTAGTAATTCCGTTCGATCTTTGCATTGGTAGATCAGAAGTAGACCCTGTTAAACGTATCAAACGAAGTCATTGGGATGCGTTTAATTATATCTATTAAAAGAAAAACAAATATGAATATGTTATATACAGTATTGAAAAAAATACCTAAGGAAAATAAAGTTTCCTCTCCTCTTTTTTGAGGGGGTGAGTCAGTTTAATAACAATTATTGGTGTGATACAGAGGATATATCCACAGATCCTGTGAAGACAAGATATATCGGTAGGTCAAAGACGCCAATTTGGTTTTATCTCATACGTGTGGTGTATACTACCCGTGTGATAAACCTTTGCTTTATCAAACAGGTGATGCTATATCAAATACTTCCGGTCCGAACTAGTTTTGACACAGTCCCTCGCTTCAACGCTTCAGTGACCTATTTTCGAAGACTTTCTAGTATTTTCCATAAAGCTATATCTACAACCAAATATTGATTTAAAATGGAGTTTGGAGAAATTACAAATATAAAGGAAAACACATAACTGTGAAGTTTATAAAACTGCAAATCACATTATATAGCTATCAACGAGTTCATTCTGACGACGAAATGAAAACAGAACGCTTTGGTTGTGTTTCTATACAAGAACTTACCGAAATAATGTCTCCCAAGACTTTTATTTCACCAGCAGTAACCATCCTTATTCAATATTTTCAACTTCGAATCATTAGGCCAGTGTTCGTATTAAAAAACATTAACAACTGTTCCTCGTTCGAGTCAATTCAAACTAACGAGCATTCGCAACTTTGTGTATGTCAACAAACTTTATTATTCAAGTCTTCTGATCAGTATTTCCATTTAATTAAGTGATTAAGCTCTAAGAAAAATTATTTAGAGATAAACAATTATTTTAAGGTTTATTTCAGTGAAACGTTACATTAAAACAGTTATATTTATTTCCGAAAACGTACTAAATTGTATTGCGCAAGGTCACACTAACCGCATAACACAACGTTGCATCATCGTTTAATCTTTGAAAAAATCAATTCGGGTCATATTTCGGGCCATATTAGGGGCTGTCTCAAAAGCTTCATAATATAAATCAAATTGTATGAGATAAATAGAACATCTATAATTGTGTGATTTTATATTTGCTTTATCCAACGAGTTGAAATGGTGTATATATTCGCGAGGCTTGCCAAGCTTAGATATCCTCTATATATACAATTGAAAAACTCATATCTCATTTTAAATCATGCGTTCCTTTTATGGACTTGCTGTATACATGTATTGCACCTCTAAGAATCTAATTAAAATTATACATTAAACATTTTCCTAAATTTGTTACATGTGATTTGAAATACATGTATCATGTTAAACCTTATATGTAGAAAACCAACAAATTTTACTGGAATGATCTCAATATATCAAACTGAAACATGCAGTCACTTTTTTAGCTTTTAACAATTGCTACCTTTGCTCGTCAAGTACGACAAAGAGTCGGTCGCTTTATGGGTTTTTTTTCTCCATTTAACAGATTGGATCACTCACAATATTTTGCCTAGTATGTTCTTGAGGGTTTTTAAACAATTTTATAACTGCAGTCACATTTTTACTTTTATCTTGAGCATCCTTTAAAAAAAAAAGAATTACTGCACTGTGCAAAGTTTCAAAAAAAAAACCACAACCCGAAACCTCTTCAAATACTTCCTGCTCGACTTACTCTCTTATTGATATAGGTTAAATTAATATCACAAGGATTCATTACGAAAATGGATATAATTTTGACAATTAACTGTATATGATGTTGCTGGAGAAGTGAGATTTTATCTTTTTTCTAAATTTGAAACATGCAGTCCCTTTTTTAAGCTTTGAACAAATGCTACTTTTGCTTGTCATTACGACATGAGTCGGTTGCTTTATGGGTTTTTTTTTCTATTCAACCAATTTAATGCAATATTTTGCCCAGCGAGTTTTTAAGGTGTTCTTTTTACACAATTGTATAATTAAATTACAGTCACTTTTTTACTTTTATCTTGAGTAACCTATTCTGTTCATGTTTTATTGATTTTGTTGTATAAAAAAAAAATGTCCCCGCATTAACCACTGAGCTCACAACATTTTTTGTTTTGTGTTGAATTCAATATGATTTTCTTCTCTCGTATTGAACATACATGTAATCGTGAAAAATTCAAGTCATTTTCATCAATCTGCACAAATATTTCGTTTGATCTAAAATTTTAATAAAAGTATATTCAAGATTGTACAAACAAAACTATTAACAATTTGACTAAATCCAGACCTCTTTATACGTTTCTGAACAGATGCATCGTAAAAAGCTTAAAAAGGGGTTTTGATTTAATCAAAATGAACCGAAATACAATATAGATTTAGTGGATAAATACTTGAAAAAGCGCCAAAGCAAAGTGCTCAAAGCACCAGTTTTACACTCCGTCAACCAGTGCGTTGGTATCCATAGAGTGCAAATATTAACATAAAGAAAGGACCGGAAATACAACAGTGTAATACAATTCATATTAAGGAGGCTGGGTGGTCAACCATCATGAATATTTAAAAATGATTAGTTTAGCTATAAAGTATTATTAAGTAAAGAAATATCTAATATAGTTTAATTTCAAGATTTCAAAATGTCCGTAAATCTTTATAGAGAGCTGTTCTTCTTAAGGAGATTCATATTGTCTAAAATGGCGACGTCAATTTTAAAAAGACCTGAAACTTCCCTCGTTTATAAACTGAACTTTGAAGAAATAAAGAGGTAGAACTGTGAAATAACTTCATTTACAGTGTAAAGAAATATAGAAATAAAACACTCTGCTCACAAACGCTAACACTCAACACACTCAATTCACACGTGCAAGTAACTCAAAAACTACACACACACACACACACACACACACACACACACACACAATATTAAATAAACCATTAATACTAACCCTTAGCTAAATATCCCCCAACATATATATATTACCACACCCACTCAGCGAGTCACTGCTGTTCTTTCTCTATACGGTTTAACGTACATTTACCACACAGGTATTCTTTCCAAACACTCCACACAGGATTTCATCTCGCACAGACAGACACTGACATAGGCCACACAGGTCCTTAGACAAATTGAAGAACACCACGAAGGCTTTTACTGAAGGATACACTTCTCTCATCAACGACCTGGCCAGAACTAACACGTGTACGAAAAAACCGGTCTAACAGTCAGTGACTAGCTGACCGTAAAACTATGGAGCACTGTTACCCACAAAAATAAATAAAAACTACTAACACTTTAATTGAACATATATACAAAATTGTGACAATGCTTTGTCGCCTACAACTGTTCGATCTGAACAGAATATACAAGCGAAATGCAATTTAACTTCACTGGGTTATCCACAAAGGACTATGTCCTTGCAACAGAGTGGAACAAACTGAGACCACGTCGAAAATCATTTTCCGACCAGAGATGAATTATCATCAGCAGTACCGTTTCTGCAAAATAAACCAGACTGAGTCGCTATTTCATTTTGCTGCGTAGTACTCCAATGCGAAGATGTTAACCATTACTTGTTAGTAATCAGGGGTAAAACACAAATCTATATAAAGACTATAAAGTGTCTTAAAATCATAAAAACAATACATAATAGAAATACAAGTATGGTAAAAACACTATTGGATAAAGATAAGAAAACTTAGATAATCTGATTTTTTCTATATAAACCACTGACAATATAACGCTATATATAAATTTGGTGATATGACGTGAACTGATTTTTTTTTCAAGAAATACTAGTATTACATAACAGGTGTCCAAATGGCGTAGTCGACAATGCACTCGCTTCTCACCGCTGCGACCCGAGTTCGATCCCCGTGATCGACAGTGGTTGTATGTGATAGGGTATGGCGGTCGCCCGCTTGGACACGTGGGTTCTCTCCGGTAACTCCGGCTTCTTCCCACATTAATGACCCCCTCGCTCTAACATCCGTGCCAACGAGAGATATTAATATAAGTTGTAGAACTTGTTTATCAATCGTTGTAAAATAAATAAAACTCAGTTTTTTACATATCAATATATGTACTACCTAAATACCAACAAAGCGGAGAATGCCACAAAGTGTTTTTCTCCTGTGATATTTGGTACAACCACCGGTTGCCTACTAGTCACTATTGTTGCTCTTTCCATCATTGTTGTCATGCAGTGTATGCGGAGAAAAAACAACAATTGCAGGACAAGCAAAACAATAAAAATTAATTTTCTAGTATTTTTGATACTGTTCTTTCTAGTTTGAAATTTGTCAAAATTCTTATAATAAAATTGTTTATTTTTAGATTAAAATATTCACAATTAACATCTTTTTAAAATATTTATCGAAGATAAAATGGATTACATCAAAGTGGTCATAAACAGTCAATTCATTGGATTTTATGTTTGTTAGAACACTTATCAATTTTCATGAAAATGTTTAGCAATTTTCATTTAACAATACTAATCCAATATTATGATATATTAACTTGGGCGCTAAAAGTTACTGTTATAGAAAAATCTTTCCACATGTTCTTCTGAATAAAAAATTGTATTTAAACTGTAATAAAGAAACAATACTTACCCGATAGGAATTTCGAAACAGTACTCTTTTAACAACTGGGATTTGAATAATGATGACAAAACAACATGATGTAGAGATATAAATAAAAATCAAGTTGACAACATGTATTAATCTTCAAATTTGTAAGAATATGGTGTACTTAGAAATAAATGTTAGCTATTCCTAACAACTTGTAACATTTTCACACATTATTTGAGGTTTTTTTTTTCAGGTTTGCGAGAAACAAGATCAAAGTAAATATACATTTTACATTATTTTTATTCTTTATTTCCTTAAAAAATTCTCGTTTTTACACTGGTATGTTTATTTGCATGAAACTATAAATCAAGTTATATTCATATCAGTTAGTAGCGGCGAATAAGGTAATCAAAATTGTGTATATTCCGATGAATCTTACGAAAAACTTCAAACGAACAGGGGTTAATACGAGGTATACAATTCTAAGTAATTACAATAGCTACTTATCAAATATACTTATCGAAATTTGATGATTACTCAAACGACGTGTAGTTAAACTTGTGATTTATTACAAACAGTAAATTTTAATTTAACTGGTTCCTTCTAGGATGAAAATAAAACTTTAAGGTAAGAACACATTACTACTTTATAAAACAGATATCTTAGACAGTATTTTTAATTCTTTTTAGAGACATTAACAATTAATAATATTCTACTTTAAAATTCGATCATACCTTTGTTTTTGTAGGAGTCTGATACAAAAGGGACCCAGATTTTCCAAGCAAATGACAGACTAGTAAATGACGATCATACCTTTCTGTATGACTAGATGATATCCCGCGCAAGCGCGGGATATTAACACTTTATACATTAATATGATACAATGCTTCATGTACATGTATGTAATTTTAAAACGCTAGTATATATCCTTGGAGAGATATCTCCACTTAACTCAATTTTTTAAGGAACTTTTTGGTTTTAAAAGTTGTTCAAGTCACTGAATAAAGGGGGAAAGATCATGCATTGTAACCAAAGAAATACAAAAATACAAAACATAGAAACATAGTCTAAATATTCAAACTGAAACAAATTTTTATGGATCTTAACCATAACAGTCACTGTTAACAAAACTATGTTCACAAGAATATTAACACAATCCTATGGTTGTTATGGAGACCAGGTGGTCAACATATGAGTCATCAGAGATATCATTTAAATTTTGAGGTATGCTTTTTTAAAATGTAAACTATTATTTAGTAAAATAAAACTTTCATGTATTTTCCGTTTTTTTAAATATTTTCTTTTATACGTATACTTTAAAAAAAAGATAAATACAGTATAAAGTATACAGTATGCCCATCCCTCTTAAAGGTCAAGATGGTTATATAACTGGGTTATGTTTGGGTGCAATTTAATGCATCTTTGCATAAGATTTGTTTACACTAGCTACATAATAGATTTTCTCCTACGGAAAGCTCGCTATATAGTGGTATTTCCCCTTTTTATTGCAAGAAAACATCCACGGAAGGCCTGCTATATAATAGATTTTCCCTTTTTTCCATTCCAGTTATGTTTATGGCGGATCATGTGCATGTGGCACTATACAGCGCAATATCTGAAAATATATTATTTATCTCATAATAAACAATATGTTTAGCTCATCTCAGAAATTATCAGTTTAATACTTTAAAAAAAATCATTTTTTAAAAGTCTGGAAATATGAATCTCAAACTTTGTTTTCCTACGCCCGAAAATGCACGTACATAATTTGTTTTTATCATACAATCATACTAAATTCCGTAATTGTCATCGCATATACCAAAACTGTCTTAAGACTTTTATTTTTTCTATTACGAAAGATAAATCTTTAATCAACCAATGTCTACAATTTGAGCGATAAAATATAGTTTATCCAAGTTTTACTAGTATAACCTGCTTGAATGAAAGTTTTATAACCATGCTTTACAAAAATAAGCACCAACACTTGCAGCGCAAATTATACGAGTAAACAGAGTAAATTTAAGGAAAACTATTAGATTCTTTTCTTAAAGTTTAATTCTTATCATTAACTGAATGTTGAAATTTAAATTAAAAATTGTCTACAGATCTGAAATTCATAGATGTAATATCTAGGCGGAAATCAAGCATTAGCGTTCGAAAGACGGTGTTTATGCTTAAAGGATATAATGATGATCGATCACGTCTTTTAACTAAAAAAAATTCTCCAAAAATGAAAAAATAATGTAACCAGGAAAATATTTTGAGAAAAACTGAGATTAAACATAGAAGAAATGAACACAAGAAAAATCTATTGCAAGTTTTGACTAAATAATATATAAACGAGAAACAATTTCTCAACATCAAAAATTTAAACTATAATAACGGACATACCATAGAACGCTGAAGAAAAAAGCCCAGTAATAATAGAATGTCGGTGTCGTTTCCGTTTGCACCGAAATAGTTGAAGAGACACCGAAAGATGCTTAATTATTTTTCTTGAGTGTTTACAATTTAATGTACACATACAATATTATTGCAACTTCCTGCGGCTCGAAAAAACACTTACAATGTATTATAATGGCGTCCATGACAACTCTTCTTTTTATAAAACTTGATATATATACAAGACATTTTCTGATCAGTTGAGATGTGAGTTAAACTTTATTCAACTCAATGATATACCATGTACCTATACCACAAAAGAGATATACAAGGTGTCTTGTCGATACCTAAATTGATAAGAAATGACTCCCTTTTGTATAAAATTCTAACATCCATATATGTAAATTATTCATTCGAGGTATTTTTCCGAAAAGGTAGACATTTTACTGATATCAAGCCCATACAAGATTGCAGAAACAGATGGTCGCGGATCGACGTAATTTGTTAAAACAAAATTGGTCTAAGCAATACATGTATATGGTTATGAAAAGCATTTATATGGATAGGACAGTAGGCATAAACTATTTACGTCCTCTCAATTATTAAAAAGAAACTTAGGTCATTTCGTTTTTAGAAAGCGTTTATCCATGTCAGTGCATAACATAATTATTATCTTTGTACATTTATTAAAAATCACATGGAAGTTAAATCCCAGGTGTCCCATGAACGAAGTTAAACACTGACTATATAAAGTCATAAATATGTGTACAAAACATGGATTTTAATTTCGAGTGATTTTCCATAAACACTTTCTAAAACTTTAACCAAAAATGTAAGGTGGCAACCCTTCAATGGGGAAAATATACTATTAGTAGCTTTTTCACCAGGGGAAAGACTACTATATAGATAGTATTCCGGGGGAGGGGGAAGCTACCATGGGGAAAAGCTGCCATACAACAACAGCTTTTACAAAGTCAAAGAACATACATAGAAAATCTTAGCAATATACATGTATGTTTTAAAAAACAGTTGAGTGGTGTTTTGTAAATTTAATTGAATGTTTGGTTTTCAAATGTTATTTGTCTTTTGTTACTACATAATAATTGAATATATCAACAGAGCATTGGATACAAAGTGTACGTTACCTTAAACAGTATGGAAGAACATTGGAAATGCAAGAAAGAAGGTATATAAATGCCTATAAAATTGTGATAGTTAGAACCTGTTTTAAACAAATTCCTATAAAAAATATTTCAGTGGCAGTTGAAAGCCCTTTTTTAAATAGAACTACCGAGGCTCTGCAATGTAATAATGTAAGCATTATGTAATATTATGCATATTATGACTTTATATTTACTGAATGAATCTGCCACTTTCTTTTTGTTAAATGGTGTCTGTCCCATTTGAGGTATCCGAATACGACGATATAAATATTTCTGGTAGTTATGTAAAGTATATAAATAACTATATATGTTTGAAATTTTAGTTAGCAGCACTTATTCTTACTAGGGCTGTCGCCAACTGATTTTCACAAAAACCGAGTGTACCATTAATCATCAGTTCACTATATTTCTGGTTCTCTGCTACCATTCTGGTTTTGTTGGTGAAGTACAATGCACATGTAGTCACTCGTGTGACGTGACATACTCTTCTGTCTATTGCAATTGCTCCCATTTACGTTAGTAGGTGCAAATTAAGTCTTTAAACACTTTATCTTGGTGAAATCAAAATTTCATAATACTTGACTTGGTTTCAAATTATGACTTTCGCTGTAGGTCTATTTTTCTTCTAATTTACCTAGAATTGCAAATCCCTATACACCCAAAAGTATTATGAAAATACTGTTTAGTGTATATAGGGTCTTTATTGTTCCCTGCATCTAAAGACAGAAATGTTTCAAAAGGTTGATATTTTATTTTAAGAAGATCTTAACAACTACTGAATTTATCACAAGGCTGTAGAACAATTAAAACCATATACCCTTCGGATATGCTTTTCTGTTCAGTAAAAACTTCAGACAAGTAGCACGATGTCTTAAGATAAATTTCTTACAATATCATGGATATCTTAATAAATGTGAAACAGCTTTGATGGGATCCTCTGACATGTCTGGTCTTAAAAGTAATTTAAGTCATTTGGCCCAACGTGTATGCTCTGAATACCATTAAAGCAGCATGGTCCGATTTTTTGCCATTTACAGTATCAAATAATTTTCCACGCAAACCAATTATCATAGAACATTATAGACTTTCGCCTATTTACGCCAGCAGAATCGTCCTCCTTTTAAAGTTAGAAATATTCAAAGCAAATAAGATAATTTCTTTATGGGCAAAAAAAAAAACCCCAAACAAACCAAAAACTGCATTATTGGAATATTTAGAAAAGGGAATCGTTTGGTTTTGTCCCCCGAATGATTAGGCTTAATCAACCGGCATTAATACGTGTATATGCATCGGTTGTATATATATAAAAAAGCGAATTTCATATATAATAGTGAACAAAATGTACACAAAGTTAAATAATAAGGGGCAAATTTTAATATGAGAAATAGTGCGGTACCCTTGTATGTCGTTTGGTTTTGAAACAAATTTTGTACATCATTTTTTCATTGAAATATGGCTTAATTGACCGGGAACCTACTATACACATACTTAGCATAACCATCGTTTAAAACTGTTCAAAATCGGACCCTTGCATACTTTTATTTTTAAACTCATTCCATAAAAAAACCCCAAAATTTATTAAATGTAATTCATTGCCATTTAAACTCATGTATATGATTAAGATTTCAAGTATCAAATAATTTTTTTATCAAACTTAATTTCAAGGGTGTGTCTGAAAGGCAAAGAAATATTGGCAGATTTACAAATAATTTTCGGCAAAAACTACAAAATGAAATGCGGTATAATAATGTAAATTTAAATCACATCATCAGATTTTATAGACGCCCATTAATTTGACATTTGAAGGTCCACGATAACGATTTGAGCTGAAAATTTTTAAATCCAACTTATCTATTTTTTGTTGTAAGCACTGTTTTATTGAGGTATTTTAAATGGGTAACCTAAAGTCTTGCATAGACTTACAAGTGAGTTAGAAAACTCAAAATTCTATTCTTAATAAACCAAGCGCGTGTCGTGTTTTTGTTTGCAACGGTTTTATATTCATATTATTTAGATTATTTTCGGATTTTATTGGTAATATGCTCATCTACACATTGTGTCCTAATATAAATACCTACAAAGTTTACAAAATTCCGTGCATCGGTTTAAGAGGAGTTGCGCTTACAAATAAAAACAGGACTGATTAACTTACTTACTGACTGACACACTGACTGACTGACTGACTGACTGACCGACAGATTAAAAAACATACACATCGCAATTAACTTGTTGCGTGCGGTATAATAACAATAAGTTTTGAGCTCTATTTCTTGCTTGAAACTGGACAACTGTTTTTTTTAATTTTGGTTGACTATTGGACATACCTTAGCTTAGCATATAATCTTTTGAAATTGAAAAAATAAATCTATACAGGGTTTTTTTTTAAATTGAAATCGTGTTCATGTCCCCTTTGATATTTGCATGATTTTTTTCTGTAAACACATTTCTTAAAGTCACTCAATCATGCAATGCAGATTTTAAAAAGCAATTGGTATATTCGCTAGCTGCAGTAAAAGAGCCAGAGTTAAACGAATTTTATATGGGAATATGGAATGCATATTGTTTATTACGCTGTGTTTCTTTTCAGTTGTTGCTGAAGACAGTAAGTTGCTATATCAATATCTCAATATTATTTAAACATTCTTCGTAACGATTGGTTCATTTGTATTACAGTTACTGTAGATGTTTAGAAAGAAAGAATATGTTACAAATTCTGGGTTCAAACTACGCAGTAGATTTTGAATGATGCATCACTTTAACTATACAAAAAAACCCCAAAATAATGAAATAAAGCAAGGGATCGGTAAAGCTTTTTAATATAACAAAAAGAATGTTTTGTATTATAACCAATAAAATTACATATTTAGTGTACGGTAATACTGGTTTATAGAAATCTACATGAACTGTACCCTTAACCATTTAAGACTGCGGAACATTAACTGGCAAGATTTGAAATATACAGCTTACGTCATTTTCACCTGTTACAGTCAAAACATTTGAAATGGGACAAATTGACGCGGTCATCTGAAAAACAGTGGATTGAAACTGTAGGAAGTATATTTTCAATCCACCTCAGCGTTCCTAACTTGCTATATAAGTTATGCGATCGAAATACATTTTATTTAGTATCAGCAAAGCGATTGAAAAACGTTATTTCATCAAGTCTGAAATCAAGTGGGGCCATTGTTGAAACGGGTTTTATTCCAGAGGAGAATATTTCAAATTCTGATTTAATAAATTAAAATTATATAAGTGATTTAAGTGATTTTTTGTCAGTGTATAGCTAGATAAACAATGAGCACGCTTTGTATGTATATCTATTCGTATACATTGGCTTTATAGCAAAAAAGAAGAAGAAATTTATCTTGATATAATTTTAATTTATTAATCGAAATTTGAATTATTCTCTTCTGGGAATAAACCCTGTTTCAACAATGGTCCCACTTGATTTCAGACTTGTGACGACTGATTCTCTGAAGTCATCAGACAATGCTTTGCCTTGCGTATAATATCTCCCGAATTGGGATCTTCTCATATTTGCTGAATGATATCGATTGATGAAAAAGTTTTTCATTCGCTTTGCTGATACTAAATAAAATGTTTTTCGATCGGTTTAACTTATATAGTACGGCGGCGTGGAAGGACCAGATGAAAAAATAAATAAAAATTATTTGTTCGGACGAATTAGGCATTTTTCGCACGAATTACGATTTGCTCCGACGAATTACGATTTGTTCGGACGAATTACGATTTGTTCGAACAAATAAGTTATTTGTTCGGACGAACTACTATTTGTTCGGATGAATTAGTATTTGTTTGGACGAACTACGAAGTTATTTGTTCGGACGAATTATGATTTGTTTGGACGAATTAGAATTTGTTCGGACGGATAAGTTACATTTGTATTTGTTTGGACGAATTACGATTTGTTCGGACGAATTAGGATTTTTTCGGACGAATTAGCTACATGTATTTGTTAGGATGAATAAGTTTTTTGTTTATAAAAACTGGGTTTTTTTACGAGTAGTTTAGACTATCTGATCTGCCAATGATTTAGATAAAGGGGGTGCGGCGTTGGGGTCTGGAATCAAGCCAACCCCTTTCCTGGAATGTTGTTTTTCCTTCAAATGATAAATTGCTATATACACACAAATGTTATATATGTACTAGTCACTGATATTTTAAGGGTGTTGGAACAGGGGCAGCAGGGGCGGCGGTCGCTGTCCCAATGATTTTGTCAAAAAATGAAGTTTTCAAAAAATAATTAAGACTGAATTGAAATTTAATAACGGCGATCTGCATTCATTGGAGCAGTGATGTTTCCGGCGATTTATGTTCAATGGAGCGGCAAACTTTTTTTACACAAGCAAAAGTGGGTTATATATACCTCTTTCTTGGGTGTTTTGACAATTTAAAGTGTAATAATTAGATAGGTTTGACATTAAAGAAATATAGTTCTCCATCGTTGATGATCAATAACAAGTTGTAAGTTAGAAACAACTAATATTATTTAATTTATGAGCTATATATAATACATGTATATAAAATGTCAACACAAGATTCACGGAAATCCACTTTTTTAGAGACTGATAAGTTGAATCAAATTTACTTGGACATATCTGGTGCTTATACATGAGCGGATTCAGAAAAAAAAATTCAGGGGGGGGGGGGTCCAAGGGATATCAATGTTTGCCGGGGGGGGGGGGGCTCTGAGGCTTAATTATGGTACTACTATGTGAATACCATGATATCTATACCATGATACACATAAACTTCTCGGATATAAATGTGAGTTGCGTTATCTTGATACACATTTTATGTTGTCATTGGTAAGAAAACACAGATAAAATACAACTTTGCTTTGTTTCTTATATAGTGCCATCAAATAAGAGACAATAAAATTTATTAAATTCAAGAATAATTCGACAGGTGGTTCCATGGGCCGTTTTTCTGCGGAATAGCACAACTATCACGAAGACAATCATTATTAGGACAGCTGCTATGGAAACGGCTACATAAAGGTAGCAGGGGACAGTTTCAATATTTTTGTAAAATTGAGAGTTGCTGTACTTGAAGGCTTATGAGTGTTGCTTAAATTCATGAAATGATTTTTAATGATTATCATTAGTTAGAGGGATGTCTTTTGTTGAAATTTACATGCAATATGTAGGCCCCATATGTTAGGTACATGAGAATCAGAAGTAAAATGCGAAACCTGCGGCTATGACTGTTGTGTGGACTTTACACAGTGAAATTGCAAGTTACAGACGGGAGGTAAAATAACACGAAAAGTTGGTGGATGGAACATTGTAAACTATACACCAGTAAGTGTCTGACATGTGATGGTGCAACATGCACACGGTACGGAAGGTCAACCCTTTGCAGGGAATTAGCTGGGGGAGGTCTAAAAAGCTGAAAAGTCATAAAAAATTAGCAAAATGTGAAAGGGTCAAAATCTCATAAAAAACCAGTATGTAGAAAATTTTACAGGTTTTGACTAGTAATTTTCTTCAGAAATTGGTGATTGGCTTTATAAAGAGTGAATTAAAGGTGTATGTGCTGAATGGGAACTGAGGAAATTCTAGTTACAGAGTTCCGAAGACACACATCCCCTGGCTACAATGAATTATATCAAAAAAACTGTCCCGTGCCACCTTCATATATGTAGGCCATGTTAAGTTGATCCGGTCCCTTTCTAGTGCTTCCCTCACTTTAGAATATCAACTTAAATGCGGTCATCCCCCTCCCACTAATAGATCTAATTCACCGCCCCAAAATGAAACATCTTCCGACGCTCCTGTATTTATACAATATCAGACATATTTTGCTGCCAGAATTATAAGCTCAATTTTACAAAATCTATCACAATTTTGCATGTCGGTAAAGGGTGGGAGTTATATAATTATTTGTTCTGGCATAGCGCGAATTTTTTTTCTTAATGGTTACTAAAGAAAAAACCTGCGTTGCCTAGAGTGGCATCACCATCTAAAGGGGGTCGGGGGACCAACCCCCACCCCCGGCAATCAAAATTATCTATCAGACCCCCCACCCCCACCCTCGCCGCCCTTCCATGCGCGGATCTAGAGGGGGGTCGGGGGGGTCCGGACCCCCCCTGGAATTTTCAAAGAAAAAAATACAATAAAACAATTTATAAGAAAAATGACTCGACTGTTATGTTATAGATATTTCTGAATTAACTTTTTTTTGTATTGTAATCAAATCTTATTATTGCGTGATTAGAATCAAATTCACAAATGTTATTCGGGTTTCGAAACGAATTTAAAAAGGTACGATTTGTTTAATGTCCTATTACGAGTCATTGACGTCACAATCTTGTCATAATGCTAATGCATCGTCATTAACTAAGTCATCGGCTGTATTATAGCTCTGCTTCAGACTCAGTGTGACAGGCTGTCTCTCGAATTCTGTTATTCGGTAACTGATTCCAATTATTTGAATAATAGTTCTCTCAAAATAATCTTGATTATCATTTCCTTCCATGTTTAACGCTTGCTTGTAGTTTAGTTATAGATGAAAATATATCATGGGTGAAAGGGATTTTGATCTTTTGCAAGCCACCTTGCTGAAAGCAGCAGCAAAAGGCTGGCAAGCCTTGCAGTTCGATGTATCTTTGAGATACACAAGTTTGAAGAAAGACTACACCTATGATCTGAGTAAAATGAGGTCCGATGTATTGCCCAGAGACGGTAATGTGGACAACATTGCCGAAGCGATTTATCCAGCAGATGGCCCAGAAAATATTTGTCCTTTGAAAGTGTATGGGGATGGCAATTGCTTCTATAGGGCCCTCTCTAAAGCCATTTTTGGTTATGAAGGGAGACATACTGAACTTCGAGTCATGACTGTATTAGAACTGGTAAAAAATACGAGAAAATATGCGTCACAGGCAACTTACGACAAGATGTGTTCTAATCCTCCAAGTGTGCAATATGTTGTGGAGACGTCAGTATCGGACAGATCACTTGTTCCGGGGAATTTTCTCAAGTCTATTCAGAATGAAACTCTAAGTTCAATCAAATCAGGGGAATATTGTTCTTTAATTCATTTCTTCGCAGTGGCAAATGCTCTGAATCATCCAATATATAGCATCTACCCAACAATACAAAATGTTGCTGTAAACAGACATTATTTTCATCAAGAAATAAGGCCATTATCAGATGAAAAGGTACGTCAAGGTTCCCCCATCTACATCATGTGGTCACACACTGAAAATAGCAATCCAATCAATTGGTCACCAAATCATTTTGTTGTTTGTTTCTCAGTTTTACCTACAGATGTCCAAACCAATGAAATGAAGGAGCCTGCTCCTAAAAAGTCAAAACTTTGTATTGACTTAGATGATACCCCGGAGATCACCTTGGGCTCACAAAATGATAAAGCAAATAAAAAATCTGATGACAATGAATTTATTCAGACAACAGAAGATGAAATTGATAAAGATAAAACATCTATTGACGATTCAGGTTTTTCTGATCTTGGTAAAATTGTCACAGGTGCAATAAAGTTGAACACAATGTCCTCAGCTGAAAAGATAAGTTATATTCAGAATCAGCCCTTGCCAGACGATATCGCCAAGTTAAAAACAGGTCGTGCTCAAACAACGAATACAGGTGAACTAAAGAAGACTTTATCATTTCAATCTTCTTGGATGAATCAGTTTCCATGGTTGACCTTTAGCAAACTGTTAAATGGCGGTCTATGCAAGTTTTGTGTCATGTTCCCTCAATCAGATGTCCAACATCAAAATGCGTTTGTTACGCAACCTTTTACTGCGTATAAAAAAGCCCTTGGAAAAACATCTGCCCTTTTAAAGCATCAAAATTCAGAACACCACAAGAATGCCAAATCTGTTTATCACACAACCAAGATGACATCCGAAGTGCCATCTTCGTCTCTTCCGTATAAACTAAATCAGCAAAATCAGACACAGTATCAGCACAACATTAGGTTGCTTGAGAAAATAGTAGATGCGGTCATTCTGTGTGGGAAACAAAATATTCCTCTGCGAGGACACAGAGATGATAGTACAAGTGATTCTTCAAATAAAGGTAATTTCCTGGCAATATTACAGCTGTTGGCAAAGCATGATGAGCAGCTCATGTCTCATCTACAAACAGCAAAAAAGAATGCCTTATACACCAGCAAAACCATTCAAAATGAGGTTATCCAACTCATAGGAAATCACATCACAGGTAAAATTTTGAAGGGTCTACAAGGGAGGGGTTTTTATTCCATCATAGCCGATGAGGTAACAGACAAATATGCTAACAAAGAAGTTTTAGTCTTGTGTCTCAGATTTCTAGATACTAGAGAAAACCCTGCCACCATTAAGGAGGAATTCCTTGACTTTTCAAATATAGGCAGAACTACAGGGGAAGCAATTGCTGATAAACTCATTGAAATCCTCCGCTCGCTTGCAATTCCAATTGAGAACATGCGAGGGCAAGCATACGATGGTGCAGCAGCAATGGCATCGGAAAAACGGGGGTGTCAGGGACGAATGAAGTCTCTAAACCAATTAGCTTTGTTTACACATTGTCGGAGTCATGTGTTGAATCTGAGCGTTGCTTCAGCCTGCAAATTACCTCTTGTAAGGAATATGATAGATGTCCTTAATTCAGTGTTTATTCAGTTCCCCCAAAAGACAAGGGTTTTTTGAGAATATTATAGAAAATGACGGGTCAGTAGATTTTTCCAAAAAGAAACTAGTAGGACTCTGTAAGACTAGGTGGGTTGAACGTCATATCTGCTTTGATGTGTTTTACACTATGTACAAGTTCGTCATCAAATGTCTTCAGCACATTATCAATCAAAACCTTGATGAAAGTACCAGTGAAGACTGGTCTTGGGATAGACAAACTAAAGTGACAGCACAGGGACTTTTGGCTTCGTTGACGTCCTTCTCTGTGTTGATAACATTTGTGTTTGTAAGGTACGTCCTAGACACAATAAAACCTTTAACTCTCAAACTTCAGAAGAGAGATATTGACATTTTCACTGCAAGTAAGCTAATCGAGGAACACGTTGATAGAATCAAAGAAATTCGTACAGCGGTAGATACGGAATTTGAGTCTTGCTTTGAAGACGCCAAACAAATTGCAGATGACCTTGATATAGTGATTAAAATTCCAAGGGTTTGCTCAAAGCAACAACACAGGGAAAATGTCTCCACAACTAATCCCAAAGATTATTATAGATCTGTCGTGGCCATTCCATTTCTGGACTTTCTTCTCAGTGAATTAAATTCAAGGTTTCAGAAAGAAGATCTGGTGGCATATTCAATATGCACTTTGTTGCCTATCAATATGACAAATCTCTCACAAGAGGAATTGTCCAAACTTGCCTCAGAACTTACATTTTGGGAGAGCGACCTACCTTGTCTTTCTGTAAAGGACTTGGAGAAGGAACTTGCAGATTGGAAAAGATATTGTGTTAACATGAGGAAAGAAACCTCAGAAAAGCTCTGTAATTTGATCTTTCTTTTCAACTTTGTCGATGGGGACGTTTTTCCGAACGTAAAAATTCTTCTGCACATTGGATGTGTGTTACCTATCACAACATGTGAGGCTGAAAGATCCTTTTCTGGATTAAGACGCATCAAAAGTTATATGCGCAGTACTATGCAAGAGGACAGATTAACTGGGCTAGCACTAATGCATCTTCATCATTCATTAGAGATTGACCAAAAGGAAATAGTACAATCATTTATCAGGCAAGGGAAACGAAGATTATTTCAGTCAAGTCTTTTTAGCTAAATGACGCTTACAACCAAAAAAAAAAGTTCCGTACGTGATGGAGTGGTCATCTAGGGCGTTTCGTTCTTGAGTTGAAAAATAAAAGGGTGAACATTTTATATATTGGGTTTGGTTTTCTGAAAAGGTTCGACCCCCCCTGGAAAAAAATATTCTGGATCCGCGCCTGCCTTCCTCTCCCCGGGGAAAATTTTATGGAATTGTATATGAACTGGTAACAAATCGTAATTCGTCCGAACAAATAGCTAATGCGTCCGAACAAATCCTGATTCGTCCGAACAAATCTTAATTCGTCCGAACAAATAATTCATTTGTCCGAACAAATAGCTAATTCGTCCGAACAAATCCTAATTCGTCCGAACAAATAACTTAATTAATTGCCCAAAAAAATAACCAATTTCCCCGAACAAATAGCTAATTCGTCAGAACATATAACTCATCCGTTTGAACAAATCCTAATTCGTCCGAGCAAATCCTAATTCGTGCGAACAAATAACTAATTTGTGCGAACAAATAGCTATTTCGTCCGAACAAATAACTTATTCGTCCGAACAAATAGTTAATTCGTCCGAAGAAATCCTAATTCGTCCGAACAAATAACTTATTCGTTCGAACAAATAAAATTATTTATTTTTTCATCTGGCCCTTCCACGCCGCCGTAATATAGCAAGTAATGCGCTTTCAACGGATGCCCGTGAAAGTGACTTTGTTTGCAATTTTATGGAAAAAATACATGTTTCTGTTAAAAATGAAAATGTACTTACTTGTAGAACTAGACCTATTTTTTTTTTACATAAGGTGATAGATTTATTAATATTATTCATACTAAACTTCGTCACAATTGTGCACTAAATAATGATTTATTTCGATGTAATATTATCAACAGTCCACTCTGTTCGTGTGGTAAGCTCGAAGATACTTACCATTATTTTTTTCACATGTAATAAATATAAAGATGCTAGAAATGTTCTATTTAATGAAATGTTTCATATTGTAAATCTAAACATTGTCAATACTCGTGTTTTTCTTTGGGGTGACAGTGCAATAAGTGACAATGAAAACAAACATTTATTTACATGAGTTTATAATAATTTATTATATCAAAAACACTGAAAGATTTAACTGATCTTTAAAAAAAAACATAGTACACCATAGCCTAAGTACATGTCAATTGCATATATGTAAACTACCATTTTATCCACTGACCTTTATTATGTTGTGTACACATGTATTGTATTATATCTTTGTATTGGGAGAGGGCGGTCTAAGTTTTGGAACTTGTGTCCAATCCTAATTGTATTTTTGTACAATAAAAATATGTTCAAATCAAATCATAGCAAGTTAGAAACGCTGAGGTGGATTGAAAAGACATTTCCTTTAACTACAGTTTCAATTCAATGTTTTCTATGACGTCCTCGTCAATTTGTCCCCGCCCTTTTCAAATGTTTTGACTGTAACAGGTGAAATTGACGTAAGCTGTATATTTCCAATCTTGCCAGTTAATGTTCCGCGGTCTTAAAAATTACCCCCAAATTGTCAATGACTTCCGTGATCAACTAAACAGATAAAACCAGTCGACTCAATTGAGTTTGAATGTAAGAACCCCATTGTTCAGAAAATATCGTTTGATAATGCATTATGTAACGACGTCATCTACTTTCAGCAAAGCCAATGAATCGTGCAACAGCACAATAAGAAATATTTTTTCAAATTACTTCCCGGTCCCGAAACTTTACCCTAAAGGAATTTTTAACCATCGCTTGAAAGAGTAAATTTACGCACCAGACAACTAAAGAGAGTAAAGTACTGACTCAGAAACATCGAACTTTACGTCAGGGATGGGTATATGGGTACGAAGGCATCTCAGATTTATTTGAGCTGACTAGGCAAATGTCCATTTTGTAGATGATGCCAAAATAAATATACAAAGTCTTGACGGTTGAAAAGGGTCTTCTAATATAGCAAAATATGTGCACAATAGTGTCGCAGCAATACGGTTATCTACGATTTCAAGAGTCATAGGTTGTCATTATGTTACTCATTTTCGGGGGGGGGGGGGGGGGGGGGTATCATATCAGGCGGTATTTGAATTCAATTCTCATGAGGTACTAAGAGATTTTCATATAACATCCAGGAGAAACATGCATCAATATTAATTATCAAAAACTTTACGTATCATTTGTGTTTATTTCAAATAATCAGAAAATTATTAGTTGAACACTTAGAATTTTGGTTCAATGCATATAAAATTCAAACTTCTACTTGATAGTTACTGCCATCAATGAAGTCAATTGTTTGCCCACTGCACGCGTTATTAAATACTGGGATATCACTTAACAAACACATCATTTGAAAAAAGTCTTTTTGAGTGCAGAATAGATGTTCAAGCAGACAGTCTATATGACAATGCGAATAATGAAGCTGTTTACGAGTTAAATAAAGAAATTACTTGTGAAGAAGTTAAAAAGACTATAACAAAAATTAGAGTATAACAAAAGTTGCAGTGAAGATTATATAATGAACGAGTTATTTATTAAATGTCAAGACATATTGTTTCCATTGTTACGTATGTTATTTAACAAAATATTGATATCTTGTTTTACCCCGAATTGTGAACGCAAAGTTGCATTGTCCCACTACACAAAAAAGGCGACGATATCGATGTAAATAACTATAGGGGTACTATAGTATCTCAATTGAAAATTGTTTCATGAAATTATTTACAAGCATAGTAAATACAAGGATTTTAAAAGGGGACAAAAAGCATGATACATGTATTTTGACTGATGCGCAGTTTGGCTTTCGTCAAGGACTATGTACTGTTGATGCAATATTTGTTTTCAGTCACATTTTAAAACAAAAACTTAAAAAACAAATAGTGCCTTTATTGTTGTTTTGTTGATTTTCAAAAGGCATTTGACTCTATTAATAGTTATAAGGTATGGTATAAATTGTGTAATGTTGGTATAAGAGAAAAACTGCTAGAAGTTATAAGGTCATTGTATAGTAATATGAAATCATGTGGGAAATATTATTAAGTTTTGCGTGATAGTTTTAATCATGAAATGGGTCTTATGCATGGTGAAGTATTTTCGCCATTACTTTTTGCCCTATATGAAAATAATGTTGAGATGAATTTTGTTAAAAATAACTATCCATCCATTAAATTATAAATGATCAATATTTTTCTATTAATGTTTGCTGATGATATGGCGATAATAGCAGAAACTCCGTCCGGGTTACAGAGCATGCTGAATACACTTAATGATTATACTAAAGAATGGGATTTAAATGTTAATGTATCAAAAACCAAAGTTGTGATTTTTAGAAATAATTAAAAGCAATATAGGTCCTGGACAAAATTATGTACATTCAACAACTACAAACATTTGCAACTTTAAGACACAAAAGAAATTACAATATACACTTATAGAAAACACCTGGTGGCTAAAAGAAAACAGCAGAGAGTCTCGACAAAGACAAATAATACTTAGAATACTGTGTGATGATTTGCTAAAATACTGAGCCCATGAGCAGGGTTGTTACATGCATTAAATATATGCACAAAAGAATGTTGCAATGTAATGAAAAATGTAAAGACTAGTCACATTGTATAAAGCTTCACACTTTGCAAAGTACAGTTCTTTAAATGAAGCGTAGACTGTACAACAAGTTGAATAAAAGTTAAAGGTATATATGCCGTTTAAAATAAAACTTTTAAAAGAAATGTTTGCCTTTTTCAATTAAGCTACAAAAGTTATAAACTTTCTGCAAATTATACAGTTTAAATCAAACGCATTTAAAAGTATTAAATATAAAGTATAATTACTTTATTTACTGACCGGGTCGGTCAGTAAACGCCTAACTTTGAAATATTCTTAAGCACGTGATGTGACAAGCTAATTTTAGAACGTACACAAGATGCCAACGCGAAAACGTGGTCGGTCCGTTGGCAGTGGAATAATCTTTTCGGAGAGAAAAGAAAGAAACGGTTTGACAGAGAACGTTGTAAAATGTGAATCTAAATTGGTTACCACTTTGAGCGGTGGACACGTGTTAGAAACTTCATGTTTAACTATGAGCTTGTCGGCTTCTTGCTATAGACAGGTGGGTCTCACAGCGGTGTGTTTTCTTTGTTCAATAAGATATTTACTCATAAAGAAAAAGAAGTTTATGTCTATGGCACGATATTCATTGTCTGAATATGATAAAACTTGTATAGCTATCACTCGATTACTCTAAATCTATAAATTGTATATGCTTTGAGTCGAGGGGTCCCAGAAGGGATAATTTTGACTTCTATTTTATAATCATATATGTTGTCAAATGTATGAAAATAATGGTCAATTGCAAAAGAGCGCTCATCGATTGTCATCGACAACAATACGCAACCATCCTTATAAAATGCAGATGACAATATCTGAAATTTTTTTCTGTTAAAAGCCACGAACTTCTTTATATGAATTCAAACAACTGTAAACAAACCTGTCGTATTACCTCGTTCTTGAAGCTGCTTTTCTGAATTACTATTCCCGCGCACATGTGCAAATCCACCTCAAAAGTTAATCTTTCATCAATATGCAAAGGTAAATCGCCGTTATTCATTTTTAAATTATGGCTAATACCTCGTTAATATTTATCACAAAATTGCAAAATTTTCTAGAAACTTCTTTTTCATATATCTAGTCATGCTGACAAAATTTGAGTCTGGTTTGCAACATCGCAAAAATGCCGTTAAAACGGCATATGTACCTTTAAATTTACTCAGATACTTTTATATGTTTAGGGTGGACTGAAATTTTTAAACCAGTTCTAGTATAGAATGTCAAGAACGTTGTTTATATACTGTAATGAGGTCGTTATTTTTAACAAAACTATTGAAACGTGAACAGTTACGTAAGAGAAACAATCTGAAATTTCTTTAAATTACTTCCTGGTTGGAGAATTGTTTTACTGTTTGAGAGCATCAAAGGGATATGGATATTACTTTTGCTCTCGTTCTGTTTATGGTGTCATTCGTTTCTGGAGACAGTGAGTTGTCATTTTTTAATATCTTAGAAAACATATAAACTCGAAAGTAACATTTAAGCTTTTAACCCATATGACCTTTCTTGATCATGCAAGATTGACGGAGTATTTTGCTTTGAAAATCTATTCTAAGCCTAAACCATTTAAAATGCATCGGGTTGATTTACATTTTCTGCACTCTATGCGAAAAGAAAATTTAAATAAAAGAATCTTCTTCACAAATATTACAGATAGTACAAAACGTTTGTTCTCTAATCAATAATTTGGAATTGATGATTAAAGAGGCCTTGAAATGGTGAAATAAGAAATAAATTAAATAACTGAACATGCTCAGTATTAGTGTTTTACCCTGCTAATTCTCAGTTGGTTTTTTTCTTCATATGAATGCACACAATAAGTTTCGAAAGGGTGCTAAATTTCAAAATTACGCCAAACTGGAAGACGAAGTACAATATCAAAAAATCCGCAGGGGCTCATGTGCGGGTTTTTTATCTTCTCATTTTCTTATTTAAAGGTATATATGCCGTTTTGAACGGCATTTTTGCGATGTTGAAAACCAGACCCAATTTTATCAGCATGACTAGATGTATAAAAAAGAAGTTTCTTGAACATTTTGCAATTTTTTGATAAATATTAACGAGGTACTAGCAATAATTTAAAATTGACTAAAATCGATTTACCTATGCATATTCATGAACGATTAACGTTTGAGGTGGATTTGCGCATGTGCGCGGGAATAGTAATTCAGAAAAGCAGCTTGCAGAACGAGGTAATACGGCAGGTTTATTTACAGCTGTTGAATTCATATAAACAGGTTTGTATGCTTTTAACAGAAAAAAAATATTCAGATATTGTCATCTGCATTTCATGAGGATGCTTGCTTATCGGTGTCGATGATAATCAATGAGAGCTCTTTTGGAACTGACCATTATTTTCATACATTTGACAACATATATAATTATAAAATAGAAGTCAAAACTATCCCTTCTGGGGCCCATCGACTCAAAACATATACAATTTATAGATTTTAAGTAATTGAGTTATAGCTATACAAGTTTTATCGTATTCAGACACTGAATATCGTACCATAGACATAAGCCTCTTTTCCTTTATGAGTAAATATCTTCATGAACAAAGAAAACACACCACTGTGTGACCCACCTGTCTATAACAAGAAGCCGGCAAGCTAATGAGGTATAGAATAAGCTATTTTTTATATACTATAACCAGGCACTTTGCGCATGCGTGAACCAACTTTCCATCGGGATCGGTAAACATTTGGAGGAAATTCGAAAGCTATTTGGAGGAACTTCGAACTGATATATGTGCAATTTAAAAATTACAGGAAATGCGATATTTTATATTAAATGTTCATTAAAAGTGATAAAAATGTTAAATAAATAATTGAGAGAACAATGAAAAGCAATGTTACAGGAAAACAACAGGAATTTAGCATCGGAGGGGGGAAGGGGGTGGAGTAGAGTGGGGCAGGGACAGGGGGACAGGAATGCCCCCCTCCAGCACACGTTTTCTAGCAGCAAACAATTTTCTTGAATTTACTTATAAAAAGTGAATAAACATAGAGTTGCCCCCCCCCCCCCCCCCATGTTTTTGGGTACCATGTAAAATTGAAAGGGGGGAAATAAACTGTGAAATTGAAGTTAAAGGTACACTTAGCCCCCTACCCCTACGGATTAGGATTTTCAATGTTTTAAAAAGTATTTCTGGTTTGGTTTTTATTTTGCAAATCAAGACTGGATTTCATGTAATCCAATATTATCTCGTGCATTGTGCCATTTACCAGGTTATACAAACACCTTAGTCCATCATAAATAAAAAAATAATCAAAGGCTAGGAGGGGGAGAGAGTCTGTGTGCCCATCCCCTGGGTCTGTACACCCATAACCACGACCAGTTTATCCATCACCAGGGTCTTAATACCTATCACCAAGGTCATAGTTCGTATTACCAGGGTCTGTATGACCATCAACAGGGTCTGTACACCCATAACCAGGGCCAGAATACCCATCACCAGGGTCTCAATACCTATCACCAGGGTCAGAGTTCGTACCACCAGGGTCTGTATGACAATCACCAGGGTCTGTACCCCAGTATCCAGGGCCAGTATACCCATCAACAGGGTCTCAATACCTATCACCAGGGTCAGAGTTCGTATCACCAGGGTCTGTATGACCATCACCAGGGTCTGTACACCAATAACTAGAGCCAGGATACCTATCACTAGGGTCTCAATACCTAAGACACGGGCCAGAGTGCGTATCACCAGAGTCTATGTGCATATCACCAGGGTCTTTACACCCATAACCAGGGCCAGTATACCCATCACCAGGGTCTCAATACCTATCACCAGGGTCAGAGTTCGTATCACCAGGGTCTGTATGACCATCACCAGGGTCTGTACACCAATAACCAGAGCCAGGATACCTATCACTAGGGTGTACAGTACAATACCTATCACCAGAGTCTATGTGCATATCACCAGGGTCTTTACACCCATAACCAGGGCCAGTATACCCATCACCAGGGTCCCAATACCTATCACCAGTTGGTCAGAGTTCGTATTACCACGGTTTGTATGCCCATCACCAGAGTCTGTACACCCATAATTAGGGCAAGTATACCCATCACCAGGGTCAGAGTACGTATCACTAGAGTCTGTGTGCATATCAACAGGGTCAGTATACACATAACCAGGGTCAGTAAACGTATCACCAGGGTCTCAATACCTATCACCAGGGTCATAATACTCATCACTAGAGTTTGTGTGCCCATCACCATGGTCTGTACACCCATAACCAGGGCCAGTATACCCATCACCAGGGTCAGAGTACGTATCACTAGAGTCTGTGTGCATATCAACAGGGTCAGTATACACATAACCAGGGTCAGTAAACGTATCACCAGGGTCTCAATACCTATCACCAGGGTCATTATACCCATCACTAGAGTTTGTGTGCCCATCACCAGGGTCTGTAAATCTACTAGCAGGGTCATTATACTTATCATTACTGTCTGTATGCCCATCGCCATGGTCTGAACACCAATAATCAGGGTCAGTTTACCCGTCAACAGGGTCTCAGTACCTAACACTAGTGTATGTATCACCAGGGTCTGTTTGCCCATAGCCAGGGCCAGTCTACCTATCACCAGGGTCAGAGCGAGCGTATCACCAGAGTCTGTGTGCCCATCACCAGAGTCTGTATGCCCATAACCAGGGCCAGTATACCCATCACCAGGGTCTCTATACCTATCATCAGGGTAAGTGTACGTATCACCAGGGTCTGAATGAGCATCACCAGGGTCAGTATACCAATAAACAAGGTCAGAATATGTATCAGCAGGGTCTGTTAACATATCACCAGGGTCATTATACCTATCACTAGGGTCAGTGTTCGTAGTACTAGGGTCTGTGTGCACATTACCAGGGTCTTAATACCAATCACCAGGGATAGTGTATGTATCACTAGGGACTTTGTGCCCATCACCAGTGGCACTATACCTATCACAACAGTCAGTGCACTTATCATCAGGGTTTGAACATCCATTACCTGGGTCTGGTAATACTGACCATGTTGATAAGTAAATTAAAGTGACCCTGGTGATGGATATATACTGACCCCTGTGATAGGCATACTGACCCTGGTTAAGAGCACACAGACTTTGGTGATACGTACACTCATGACCCTTGTGATAGGTATACTGACTCAGGTGATGGATATACTTACTCTGGTTATAGATTTTGAGATTCTGGTGTTACGTATGCTGATCCTTAGAATATCTACACGTTAATGTATACCGACTCTGATGATGGATATATACTGACCCTGGGAATAGGTATACTGACCCCTGTGATGGACCACAAACACTTGTGATACGTACACTGACTCTGTCGATAGGTATACTGAACCTGGTAATAGAGAATGTGAAAGATATACTGGGGATAAATGTACTGACTCTTGTGATAGGTATACTGAAGGATGGGCACACAAACCCTCATAATGCGTACACTGTCCCTGATGATAGGTATTGAGACCCTGGTAATGTAGTTACGGGTTGACTCTGGTTATTGGCATACAGACCATGGTGATGGACACACAGACCCTGATAATACAAACACTGACCCTAGTGATATGTATACTGACCACGGTGATAGGTTTACAGTTCTGGTGATACGTACTACTGGGTATACTGAACCTGGTGAAGGGCACACAGACCCTGGTGATATGTACACTGACCCTAGTGTTAGGTACTGAGACCCTGTTGACGGGTATACTGACCCTGTATATTGGTGTTCAGACCGTGGTGATGGGCACACAAACACTAATGATAGGAACAATGACTCTGCTAATAGATTTACAGACCCTATTGATACGTATTAAGACACTAGTGATGGGTACCGAGAGCTTGGGGATTTGTACTCTGACCCTGGGGATGGATTTACAGACTCTGGTAATACATATACTGACCCTGGGTATATGTATACAGACCCTGGTAATGGTCATACAGACCCTGGTGATACGAACTCTGACCCTGGTGATAGTAATTGAGACCCTGGTGATGGGTATACTGGCCCTGGTTATGGGTGTACAGACCCTTGTGATATGCACATATATATAACTCTGACCAATTGTTGATAGGTATTGAGACCCTAGTGATAGGTATACTGGCCCTGGTTATGGGTGTACAGACCCTGGTGATATGCACACAGACTCTGGTGATACGTACTCTGACCCTGGTAATAGGTATTGAGACACTGGTTATTGATATCTTGGCCCTGGTTATGGGTGTACAGACCCTGGTGATATGCACACAGACTCTGGTGATACGAACTCTGACCCTGGTGATACGTACTGAGACCCTGAAGATGGGTATATTGGCCCTGGTTATGGGTTACAGACCTTGATGATATGCAGACAGACTCTGGTGATACGTACTCTGACCAACTGGTGATAGGTATTGAGACCCTAGTGATAAGTATACTGGCCCTGTTTATGGGTGTACAGACCCTGGTGATGGTCATACAGACCCTGGTGATATGAACTCTGACCCTGATGATAGGTATTGAGACCCTGGTGTTGGAATTCTGGCCCTGGTTAGGGGGGTACAGACCCTGGTAATGGTCATACAGACCCTGGTGATACGAACTCTGACCCTGGTGATAGGTATTGAGACCCTGGTGATGGGTATACTGGCCCTGGTTATGGGTGTACAGACCCTGGTGTTAGTCATACAGACCCTAGTGATACAAACTCTGACCCTGGTGAGTGATAGGTATTGAGACCTTAGTGATGGGTATACTAGCCCTGGTTATGGGTGTACAGACCCTGGTGATATGCACACAGACTCTGGTGATACATACTCTGACCTTGGTGATAGGTGTTGAGACCCTGGTTATGGGTGTACAGACCCTGGTGATGTGCACACAGATTCTGGTGATACGTACTCTGACCTTGGTGATAGGTATTGAGACCCTGGTGATAGTGTCCTGGCCCAGGTTATGGGTGTACAGACCCTAGTGATATGCACACAGACTGGTGATACATACTCTGACCAACTGGTGGTAGGTATTTAGGCCTTAGTGATAGGTATACTGGCCCTGGTTATGGGTGTACAGACCCTAGTGACATGCACACAGACTGGTGATACGTACTCTGACCAACTGGTGATAGGTATTTAGACCTTAGTGATAGGTATACTGGCCCTGGTGATGAGTGTACAGACCCTGGTGATGGTCATACAGACCCTGGTGATACGAAACTCTGACCCTGGTGATAGGTATTGAGACCCTGGTGTTGGTATTCTGGCCCTGGTTATGGGTGTACAGACCCTTGTGATGGTCATACAGACCCTGGTGATACGAACTCTGACCCTGGTGATAGGTATTGAGACCCTGGTGATGGGTATATTGGCCCTGTTTACGGGTGTACCGACCCTTGTGATATGCACACAGACTATGGTGATACGTACTCTAACCCTGGTGATAGGTATTGAGACCCTGGTTATGGGTGATCTGGCCCCGTTATGGGTGTACAGACCCAGGGGATGGGCACACAGGCTCTAGTGATGGGTCATGGATAGATCTACAAGGGGTCAGTGACCTGTTCACCCTTAATATCCCCCCAAAATATCTCCTGAGAAAAAGAAAAGCAAAATAGATTTTTCCTCTTTCTCCCTCCTAGCCTTGAATTTTTTATTTATAATGGACTAAGGTGTTTGTAGAACCTGGTAAATGGCACAATGCACGAGATGATATTGGATTACAGAAAATCATCTTGACTTGCAAAAACAAGAACCCAAAAATACTATTTAAAAAATTAAAAATCCCAATTTTGACTTGCAAAAAAAACAACAAATCCCAAAAATACTTTTAAAAAAATGAAAATCCTAATCCTTGGGGAAGGAGGGTAAGTGTACATTTAACTTCAATTTCACAGTTTATTTCCTCCCTTTCATTTTAATTTTTACATGGTCCCAAAAACATTGGGGGGAACCGTATGTTAATTCACTTTTTTATAAGTAAATTCAAGAAAAATGTTTGCTGCGAGAAAACGTGTGCTGGAGGGGGCAGTCCTGTCCCCCCTGTCCCTGCCCCACTCCACCCCACCCCCCCCCCCCCCCCATGCTAAATGCCTGTTGTTTTATTGTTCTCTCATTTATTTATTTAACTTTTTGGTGTGAAATTTTATGTACATGACATTTTTATCACTTTTAATGTACATTTAATATAAAAATAGCATTTTCCTGTAATTTTTAAATTGCACATATATCAGTTCGAAGTTCCTCCAAATAGCTTTCGAATTTCCTCCCAAACGTTAACCGATCCCGATGGAAAGTTGGTTTACGCATGCGCACATCCTGGTTATAGTGACTGGTTATAGTATATAAAAAATGGCCTATTCTATACCTCAGCTCATAGTTAAACATGATTTTTCTTTATGTTCTAATTCGTTACACTCAACCGAACATAAATAATTTATAAAATAAATAAACAGTGTGTAGGTACAAAAGCGCTCTCAAGAGTGCAGTTTCAATAAATAAAGAGTTATGTACCAAGATTTTTGGAAACACTTCACTTCTCCCCGACAGAAAAATAGGAAGAAGCTTGAGAAATCAGGGATTGACAATAGCATAATGCTAATGATGATATACAAAGATTAAGTCTTTAATAATTTAGATTGGATTAGAAACAAATCAATTAAAACTAAAACTTCAAAAAATAATTAAAAATTATCCAATTTGTTGAATTTAATTTATATGATGTATTCATACATTCTGTATATGAAATGTTTTGCAATTGTGTTCAGCTTAATGACAAATAAAATCAGTCTTTGTACTTTGGTGTATGTTGGGGGTATTAGTCCAACCTTTTGACCCAAATGCAACCGTTATGCAGAGGATCTTTATTTTTTAGAATAACTGTAAACAAACTGTTTTATGATTATTTCAGCATTAATTTGGCAGAGTTATGAACTAATTACAAGTTACCAACTAATTATAATATAAACACTAAAAGAAATAAGCATCGATTGTTATTTTCAATGCACAGCATGTGATTGCATCGTCCGTATATATAACCCTTAAAAATAAGACACCCGGAAGTTGTTAATACCAACAGGGGTTACCTGAGGCTGTGAAATAGCCTTTTGAAATTGATAATTATCATTTTATTGCCTTTGAGTTTAATTTACACGATTGTGAAGTCAGAACACAAGGCGACTTCAACATCTCTTTCGGGGGAAATTCCGGCGAAATTACCGATCAAAAAGCGAGTATTGCGCCCATGTCGCCCCTAGGTTGGTCCTAATTTATTTTATTGTGAAGTACAAAAGGTTCAATAGTTCTTGTTTTATCTTCTTTTCCATCAACTGATAGGAATAAAAATGTTCCCACACTATATGGAGGCCGCCATTGCTGAAACTAAATCTAATATCGGAGCCGATAACGGAAAGCGGGGAAAATTCCGGAAAAATTTGAAAATTGGTGAAAAAAAGTTTAGGGTCTGGGGTATAAAATAGGGACGGTCGGGTGACCGAAACCACAGATATTTTTTTATTTGGCCAAATCTGTCGACGGTATGTGGACCCCATTTTGAATCAATTGTAACGCGACTTGGGGGGGGGGGGGGGGGGGGGTATTGATGTTAACAATTATGTCTAACTCCACTTTAACATCAGACGTTACAAAAATTATTTGGGTCCCGTGCTATCCGCAACACGTGCGTCGGATATACGATCTTTATAGATCAATGGAGAACAGCACAGTGTTTTCATATAACAAATTGTATTGCACACCAATTACAGAAGTAAGTCAACAATAAAGGAGAAGTGTCCTTTTACTCATTCTCTCACCCTATATTTATACTAGGTAATAGCCTAACATAGTTAGGCTCCTATTAGGCATCTATTCGGCTCCAAATAATAGGGCTTCCTGCTACCTAACAAGATTAGGCCACCATTGGGCGTTAGGCACCAAGCAATGGGGCCTTAGCACCTAACATAATTAGGCCTCTGCCTAAGACACCCAATGTCGTTAGGATGCCATTAGGCTACCTAGTGATTATATAATGACATATAAAACAAAACATCTTTATTATGCATTAAAACTAACATACAATCAAAAAAATCAAAAAATCAAAAAAAAAACTCTACAGACACACTCCAATCATGATAGTCAATCAATTTACTAAGATAATCAGCTTTCTCATTATCTTCCCTTGGAATCCATTGAATATTGACTGAGATGTTATGTTGTTTACAGAATTCAAAAATGCTTAATGCCAATTCTTGAAGTTCTAATTTCATACTAACTGACTCAAATATTTTGACACAATTTTGATTATCTGTAAACCATTTGACATATTTGCAGCTTAAATTATTTTTAAATGAAAACAAAGCCTGTTCAATTGCTCTCATTTCCCGCCAAGTGGAACTCTTTTGCGCCTCTTGTTCATTCCACATCAGGTGAAATTTCGAATTGTCTACCCCCACCGTGCACACCGCCGCTGCAACGTTACTAGCATCTGAATAAACAATTTTATATTCTGGACCATTATCTGCAAGCTGTCTTATATTATAATTACGTACGTTTTGTAACCAAAATCGCAATTCTCTAATTGTCTTTTCCTGAAATTTGAGATCAAGTCTTGAATCCCAACAATCTCCATGTAAGAATAGCTGGTCATTAATCTGCAAATGTTTCCTAAAACAGAATGTAAAGACATTATCTTTCCTGCAGCCTTTGCCAGACATCTTGCTGAAACATGAGGTAACATATCAATAAATCTAGATAATGTCTCTTCCACATCTTTTATTCTTCTTTCTGGAATAGAAATATTAAATTCTATTGAGTTCCAACGTATGCCAAGCCATTCAATTTCTTGCACTGGACTGAAAACAGATTTCTTATGGTTAATAAATAAACCGGCCTGTTCCAGGGACGTTTGAATGAAATCTGAAATACTTTGACACTCCTCAAACGTCTGAGCCATAACTAAACTATCGTCCAAGCACAGAACAATTCTGATGTTACATGCTCTCCAGTATCTAACCATAGATCTATGACACTTAGTAAATACAAATGATGCGCTCGATAGACCAAAAGGTAGTACCGTAAAACAATAATATTTTTCTTTCCATTGAAAACCTAAAAATGTTTGGCATTCTTTGCTAATATCAATATGATGATATCCCGACTTCAAATCGAACTTAACATTTTTTATTGAAATATTGTATAGCCGGTTTGTAATCTTCAAATTTAATCTTTTCTTTCTTTATATACCTGTTTAAAACACTAAGATCTAAAATTAGACGCTTCTTTTCCCGGTTCTCGGCTACACTCAAAGGACTGACAACAAAAGGCTTGAACGGAACCTGTACAACGCAACCTAATTCCAGCAATTCACCAATGCTATCTGAAACAAAATCAGAATTAGATTCAGCGGACTTGTTATTCTTAAGATATATTTTTGGGGGATTTTGTTCAAAATTAATATGATACCCGTGCTCAATAATACGTAAGATTTGATCATAAGTACATGATCTTTTCCAGAAATCTAAATTCTTTGACAAGCCTTTCTTTATTTCCTGATTGGTTTCTGAACCAATAAAATTCATTTCATCAAAAAATTTAATATGCACTTTCAATACGTTATCACTATCAAACATGTCAAATCTGAGTAAATACTTATCATTAACTTCATTTGGAGGAGGAGGGCGCAGTGCTGCAAAACTGAGAGGGACATCTTGATTTCCAATGTCCTGTTTGGAAACATATGTAGCAGACGTCACTTGGTTGTGTGTGCGCCTGCTAGCTGCAAGAAATGGGTTTGCTGTTCTGCTGTTGAAGACCATAAGAAGACAGCTGAGCAGGAGAGCCAACCGCAGCTGCCGGTGAGGTTTGAGATATGGAGAGAATCGGGACTTTTTCTCCTGTTTCGTCTGTTTGAGCGCCCTGTTTTCTGCACTGCGGATTCGTTTCTCGTCGTCCGAGTTTTAAGCCACGTCGTTGAGTTGGTACTCCTGTACCGTTTTCCACCCAGCTGGTGACCAATCTGCAATTCTTATATGCTTTTGTCTTGTGTTAATTTTTTCTCTCAAAGTTTATCAGTATCTTTATCGTTGGAAGACAAATCTTTTAACTTATCAAGTTCTTCAATACACTCTTCGTTGAATATGTATTGCATTCTGTTACCTTCGAACTTAAGCTTTCCGGCGATGTTAAATTTCAGCTTTTTGTTGAGCAACTGTGCAGAGTTTGTGCTGTTTTCCTGCAATTTCTCGGCTAACTGCTGAAATTGGGTGTTTATGATATACGTCAGAAGTTTTACAGCGTCAGTCAAAGCGAAGGAACTATTGGAATTGTAGTTTCTCCCAGTGTTTATGGTAGACGTCAGAAGTTTTACAGCGTCAGTCAAAGCGAAGGAACTATTGGAATTGTAGTTTCTCCCAGTGTTTATGGTAGACGTCAGAAGTTTTACAGCGTCAGTCAAAGCGAAGGAACTATTGGAATTGTAGTTTCTCCCAGTGTTTATGGTAGACGTCAGAAGTTTTACAGCGTCAGTCAAAGCGAAGGAACTATTGGAATTGTAGTTTCTCCCGGTGTAAGGATATCTTCTTTGAGCATCTCTTCGTCGCTTCTATCTGCCAAGGGGAAGCTAACTAAAACACGTCTTACTGTACGAAGAGAGAGCCTTCGAATGGCGCTAAATTCTTTACTAACTTAACACGAGAAGTCGCACTTCTGCTAATTTAAATACCTGTATAACAAGTAAAATACTTATTATAGAAACCAATCAAATTTAGTTTCCGGTATAAATATAAACAAGAACACGTGTTCGATAGACACACGTGTCATCATACCTGTAATAAATACATAACACGTGTCCACAGCTCAAAGTGGTATCTAATATAGATTCTCACTTTACAACGTTCTCTGTCAAACTCGTTTTCTTTCTTTTCTCTCCGAACGCGTTATTCCGCTGCCAGCGGACCGACCACGTTTTCGCATTGACGTCTTGAAAACGTTCTAAAATTAGCTTGTCACATCACGTGCTAATGAATATTTCAAAGTTGTCGTTTATTGACCGACCCGGTGTTGTATAGCAGCCTTTCCCCCATAGTAGCTTTTCCCCCCGAAAAACCTACTATATAGTAGCCTTTTTTCCCCCGGGGGGAAAAGCTACTATATAGTAGCATTTCCCCCATAGTAGGGTTTCCCCCTCATGGTTTTGGTTCATATTTTATAAAACATATTTATGGAAACACAGTAAGGATTAAAATCAATGTTTCTACACACCCAGGTTGCATATATTTGCATTCATCTGTAAAGGTTAAGTTTCGTTTTGCCGATTTATTATTTTTTATAGACAATGCTGAAAATTGAAAATATGTGTAATGGAATTATACAGAGAACCTAATTTAGGTAATTAATTGAAAAAAGTACTTGGTTTTACAAGATATACACTTATATGCATAATTCTGTGTTCTGAATTTGTAAGTGAAAAATGTTTTGAATTTTTTTTTAATAAATCTATCAGTCCGTCTGTCTGTTTGTGCAAATTTTATCCAGGCTAAACCTCTGTTTTAGAGAAATTTGGTCTCCGATGTTTCAGAGCCCGATGTTTAAAATCCTATTATAATGAATAGAGTGCATATTCTTTAGGGTCCCATATCTCATAAACTAGAGATGACCACATCACCATATTTTCACAGTGGCAGAGGTTTACCACTTGTAGTTGACTCTGAAAATTTCAGCCCTCAGGGTAGGGACCCTCGATGTTTCAGGGCCCGATGTTTAAAACCCCATTATAATGATTGAATAGTGTTCTATAAGTGGGGGCCCGAATCTCAAATTCTAGAGATGACCACTTAACCATATTTTTTTATTGGTAGTGGTATACCACTAGTAGATCACCCTGAAAAATTTAGCCCCCAGGGTACGGGCCCTTGATGTTTCCGAGCCCGATGTTTGAAATCCAATTATAATGAATAGTGTATTTTTTAGGGCCCCATATCTCAAAAACTAGAGATGACCACATCACCATATTTTTACGGTCATTAAAAGTAAAAAATGGTTGAAAATTACGTTTAATTCTGCTTTTCTTTTTAAATTTACGAACAAAAGTTTTTAAAAAAGGTACGCGGGTAAATTCATTATTCTTCAAAACATTTAATCAATTCATAAGATGACTAATGATATACTAAATAACTAGATAAATAAATCAATAAATTTTTATTCATAAAAGTAGAAACCGAAAAACAAAAATAAATAACCAACAATAGCGCACTTAATATACGACTTTATTTTACTTGCCAATTGATTAGAAGATCATGCTTATATTAAAAAAATAATAAGTCAGTTCATCACAAAAAATGTGTTAGTTTTTATTTCTAATTACCCTTGTTTCATTGTTCGAAGAAATAATATGGTACACAAGTAAATCTTTATTGCAAAAATATGAAATAAATAGTTGGTGAGATTTTTAGGTAAGTGAATCGTATATCTTGTTTTATATGGCATCGTTTTCAAAATTGTATATTTATAAATCACGTTGCAAAATAAAAAGCGTAAAAACTAGCACGCAGTGAATGATAATATATACATAAGGTTAGTTCAAGCTCCATTTCACATTTCCCAAAGTAACCAGCAAAGATACTGACTTTGTTCTGGTTGTGAAGCCATTTCATTTTTTTAAAAAATGTTTACATCATAAAACCTCGCGTTTCGTAAAAAATGTGCTTAAAAACATGAATATGAATATGCGTGACTTGAAAACAAAATTGTAAATATTAACTTTACACTTGCCTTTAATACATAATCAATTATAATGCCCCTTACCCATGATTTAGAACCCCATCAATCGAAGTAAAACATTTCAGTTTCTCATCATATCATTGCACCCTGTCTCTCGTTTGAGATTTAGAAGTAGAAATATATGATTATATTTAAGATCGTCAATTCTAACGGTATTAACTTAAAATTAATAGCCTTTTGAGCGAAGGGAGTAATACATTTCCACTTCTTATTCCTTTCCTCTACAAAATTAAGTCAAGATTAGTCAGTTAGTTTCCTGGGAGGAGCTTCTACATAGATGATAATACATGGGAAAATTAAAGTTCCAAACCGGCGTATTTTCACTCAAATGTATTCTGAAGTGTTCTGTGAAAAATGTCAATGTCATAACGTCGAAGTCAAAACTGTAGATAAGCATCGATTAGATGAAAAAGATTCGAGGTATTCCGAAATCCGCGTAAAAGGTGTTCCAAAAAGGTATAACAAAAGGTGAAATAAATGGTGATGGCATATATACCTTTAAAATTAGCATGTATATAGAGAATAATACATACCCTTTTCCATACCACAGCCAGTATCAGCCCGAGACTCCAATATCATCCATCGGGCTGATATTGGAGTCTCGGGCTGATACTGGCTGTGATATGGAAAAGGGTATTTATAATCATATTAATTACATATTTTTTTTTTTTTAAAACCATCAACTTGAACAAACTGATTTTAAATATTATTTGAAAGTAGTCTGTACATTTATTAAAAACATGAGATCTAATTGATTTAACAAACATGTAGCTACAGAACCGGAATTTCCTCAGGTTTTAAAAGTTAACTTCTCCAAAACATTTGCTACCATTTTAAGTTTTCAACTGCACTTGAAAATGTCGACTGTAACAAATGTTTTATTTTTCGTCTGTAAACATGCATAAATGCCAAAGCTAAATAAGGCAGAGGAGTTCCGCAAGGGATGTGATACAGATCCGTATCAGCACTGGAGGGCTGATAACCTGTATCAGCCCCGGAGGCCGATACGGGTTTTGTGATGTCATCTGTATCACATATGCAAAAATCCTGTATTTATTGCTAATAAACTTATATATCCACATATAAGAAATGACATGGACATGATGATTTTAATTGTACATAAAATTGTTATTACATCTATGTCCTTGGCTAAATCTACAAATGTTGACAGTAGTAATATATATATATATATATATATATATATATATATATATATATATATATATATATATATATATATATATATATAAGGATCGCTCTGAAAATTTTATGTTTGTTTATTTTGAAGTGTAAAGTTTTCCTATTAAATTATCACTGTGTACATTTAAAATTATGCTATCATTGTTTAATGAAAAAATTTCCCTCTTCTGAGAAAAATAGTCCATTTCTTAAGTATATTATATGCATTTAATTTGTTATATTTGAAATAACTTCATAAAGGTCTTCATAAACTTTAAAAAAAAATAAAACTTCAAAAGTATAAGTTCATAACAATATTAGTCCTTTAGTATTAAATATAAGTCAAATATAATGAACCTCTATTCAAAACTAATTTGAATAAAGAGGATGTTGCAGTTCCAATGCTATTTTTACCTAAAGGAGTAGCAGATAAAATGGAAAAATAAAAGTTACAGAATTCGATGTAAATATTTTTTGTATGCAACGTTATATATAAAGAAGCGTCAAATATCTGGAAAGTTTGTACTAACTTTTATAAGATCATGAAATAGATTTGAAATTGGTTACACAGACAAATGTGGCAGATTTCACGCTTTATAAAAGGGTAATCCTCATTGTTGTGAAAAACTGCCTCCTTGAAACAAAATTAATTTAATCTTAACGTTTACAATTTCCTGAAAAACTGCCATTTCCGATTTTTGTTTCAAAGAGGCGTATTTTTTTTAAATCTAACTTTTGGGGGGGGAAAATCATTAATACCTTTGAAATCTAAGAATTCTTTGTTAAATTTTCCCGGTAAAATTAATGTTCTGAATAGTCGAGTGGATACGCAGATAAAATAGGTTTGTAATCTAGTCTGACTTGTGTTCATTGGGTTCGAATCCCGGACCAGATGGAATTTTTTTATGCAAATTTTGTTTAACCGCATGAAAAGGTAATGTACAGCGTATATAGATAATTTAAGAACGTCAGAATAAAGTTATTCAAATGGTTGTCAGTGCATGTGTGTTTCATACTTTTCAACATTACTTACCGTCTGAAGTCCCCGTTATAAACTCGAAAACTTATAAACATGAATTATAAACATTTTCTTCTGAACAAGAGACTTCAAAACAAAGTACACATCAATGTAGAAAGTTGTTTTATCCCCCCCTTTTTTATGAAATAACTGGGTATGTCGTTTTCAAAAATACATGTACAGGTCGTTAAAAACAAAAAAAAAATAATTTAAAAAATATGAATCGGTGATGAGCTATAGGTCAATGAAAATATGTACGGATAAATTTGTTCCACCTTTTTATCTAGACTAGGCGTTTATCGAGATACTATAAAAAAAAAAACATGCGATGATTATAATTACAACTCTGACGGTTTTGAAGAGCCAGAATCAGATTTATTCATGTAGCTCCAAAGAATGATATTTTAACGCTGGACATTAGAAATCAAAATAATATATGTTAACATCAAAATATGATCATCTCCCTAACTGTATTTATGAAAATCAAATGGTGGTTGCCGTGTTCGATAGAAATGCGCGTAAAATTTTTGTGTATTTTGCCTACATACGAAACATACTAGTACCCGCTATGTAAATATATTAGTCGTGTATATTTAGATATGAATCTTCAAGCGATACGGATATTTAAACGTCCTTTTCACGTTAGGTAAAAGTCCCGTTTTTTTGCAACACCCTCTTTGTAAAATTTTGACATGTATATTTGTGAAAATACTTTCCAAGTTATGGTAATAAAACGTTTGTTTCCTTTATATTTGTAAAGCTGTTCCAACGTCTAGACCGTCATTATCAAACCGATATTCGTCAAGTGGATATGAGGGCGAGACGATGAAATTCAGTTGTTATCTGTCTTCTCTTGGAGACCCCCAAGTCACGTGGAGCTGGTTTTGTGGACAAGAGCAGATGAAAAGCCATATTACATATTCAACTACCTATACCTACCTGACTTTCCGATTGTCTAGAAAATACCACCAGAAAGCTTGCTACTGTAGAGCGACATCGCCATCTTTTAGATTAGTTTATAATCGGACTTCCAGCAGAAACCGAATTTATGTCTATCGTGAGTGAATGTTACAGCTACCTTTTCCACCATACATTACTTTGTTGTAAATCTATGTGAATAAATGTCACTTGTTTTGTAAAATGTAAAAGACATTATAAACTTCCATCTAAATATTCAGTTCACATATCAAATCAGAATTATAAAAATTCAGAAACATTTTATGAAAAACATCTGAAGATGTTACGTTCAAAACATTGAGAGAGTGACAACCTTATTAGATAGTTTTACATATAATTTATTGGTTTATGTTTCCAATACATACGAGTTTTGTGTTTTGATAATATGTTATCTGTTGTTACAACTAGTAAAATCATATCATACAATATTTTCACAGATAGCCCTCCGACAAAGCCAATGATATACGCTATATCGCCTACCACTGTTCGCTCAGGAGATAATATCCAAGTCAAATGCAATTTAACTTCTCTAGGATATCCAACAATTTCTTGGAGATGGTTTTGTGATAATCAAGCTCCAAGTTATGGGACCACAATTGAGTTAGAGACTTATTTGAGTTTAAATGTGTATAACAGAGGTATTGGATGTAGATGCAGAGGAACATATTCGAACTCTTACTATCAGTATGATGAATTTTCCGATTTTGTTCAGTTTTTGGTATTTCGTAAGTAGGCCTAACAGAAATATTATTAAAATTACTTGAAAAATTAAATTACGTTTGAAATTTTACATTTTATTCCCCCATTTCCATGTTTACGTTATAGAAATCTCATAACAAATACATGTTTATTTAGCTGTCGTTGATACTTCATCTTTCATTTAAAACTTGTGTTGTGTGTACTCTATATGATGGTAAGATGAAAGTGATATATGTATCTTATGAACAAGAATCTAGTGCTTTTAAATTTAAATAATAACTCAAACGATTTGTTTCAATCATTTACTGTATATTCAGCCATTCCTGATGACCCTCCTGCAATGACTTCGCTAACACAAATGGACGTGAGTGAAGGAGACGATATAAGCCTTATGTGCTCAGTGTCCAAACTGAGCAATCTTGACGTTTCTTGGACCTGGTATTGTGGGAATCATAGGCTTCCTAGTGACAGGACGGAACAGAGTGGGGCCACCACAAAAATATCATTCAGAGCAGAAATGAAATATCATCAGCAGTACTGTTATTGCAAAGCAAATCAGTCTATAGTCCATTATGCTGCGTATTCGAATCTAAAGAGGATGACCATTGTATGTAAGTGATAAATGAGTTAAACAAAACTAGCATAAAAATGTATTGAAATTCTTATATAGCTCAAAAATTGTAATATATATATATATATATATATATATATATATATATATATATATATATATATATATATATATATCCTGATATATGACATGCATTTTTTTAATCACTATTTAAATACAAAGCTGACACTGCTATGCAATGCCTCTCCCCCGTGACTTTTGGAACAACAACTGGTCTTCTCCTTGCCATCATAGTAGCATTGTCCATTGTCGTTGTCCTGCTGTCTATGCGGTTGAGAAAAAGTAATGGTATGACATGAGTTACCAATCAATATGCAATATCTTTCAAAATTCATCGTGTTGTAGCTAAACTAGTAGAACACTTTAGTGTGCTAATCGACACTCAAAATACTAAAATTTTACTGTGATGTTTAGGATATGTTCATTTTTTAAATAATACATTTTTTGCATAAAGTGATTAGTTTAGTGATAATTACTTCATATTATACATGAATGGAATTAAAATACTTCAGAGGGCACAATGTTCTGTAAATTATTATTTTAATAGTGGCCTCAAATTAAAATTAATTTTAAAGCATAACAGTAAATATAGCTTCACATGAATTTGATCTACGAATCACCTTATTGTTAAAGATGATGAAACCAAAATCTCAGTGAAATGGGTTGTTCATAAATGTTTAAATAAGTTTTCACGATTTATTGTAAGAGAATATCATCGAACAATTCCTTTTGTCGATAAATGTAAGTTTTGACAAAGAACATTCCAGAATTTAAAATGAATAACAACGATGATAGGCATCAGAATGTATATATGATTATGTTGGAAACAAGACAGTAACTTGAATATAATGTGAGGGAATATATGAATAATTGTTGACACTAACTTTTATGTAAGCGACACAAACCAATGTGTGCATACTTTGTTAGAAATAAGAAAAAAGTATTTCCACAAAGTGTGTTTACAGTCTTCTAATTGAACATTTAATTAATGTAACTAAGATACTCTATAATTTGTTTTACGTCTGGGAATACCGGTGTTAAATAACTTTTACAAAAGATCCATGACTGTGTGATAAAGAGGCCTGAAAATATGATATGTATACATAGAATTTGGAATATGTGAAGAATTAGACTAGTAAAAGCAAAAGTAATAAATAATAAGTACAATGTAGTAAATCGTTGAATGACGTACAAATTTGTTATTATAAAAGATAATTCTCTTTGAAAGCAATGTTGGTTATTAAATCGAAGCTCTTTATATACATTTTTTTTAAATTTTCTTGCAGGGACAAAAGAAACAAAATCAAGGTGAATATACCTTTTCATAGGTTTTAACTTTAACTAACAGCCTCCCCCACACCTTTTTAATTCTTAAATATTATTGGAATGTTTACTTGTACTGTATTTACTAGTGTCTTTGATTGTAGCGACGAAGTACATCAAAATCCCATGTACTCCAATGAACCATCTTACGAAACACTGCAAAGGAACTGAAGTAAAACCCACCCTGTTAACAATTATTAATTGATATTTATCTGTGAATTGTAGTTGAATATGTTCAAAACTACATATACTCCATTTTGATAATTTAGAATGATAATTAACTTTTAAAAACTTCTATTCACTTTCTAATTTTTATTATTATTAAAAATTGGCATATTTTAAATTTTTAAAACTCATTGTTCCGAATATTAATCTGTTGACGTGGAAAATGTTTTGTGTAATAATCCGTTGAATTTGTATGCTTACAAAGTAATTGCTAAATCTAGCCATCAAATTCTTCATGACTTGGTCAGTTAATTCTTTCCAGAGGTTGTCTTTTTTAAAGATATTGTATGTTATGTTTTACAAAGACATTGTGGTAAACGTTCATTCACTCATCCGCATGTGCCTTATTCATGTTACAAAAAATTACAAAAAAAGGTTTTGATCATTTCCAAACATTGAAATATATACTATACCATTTTTAAAGAAAGAAGTGTAAACAGAATTAAGAGATCAATACTTTACCTCAAAAGTTGCAAATCACGTGGGGATGAATAATTAGTAAATGAGTATTTTATTGAATTCGAAGAGTATTTGCTACCTGTTATACATAAACTTTTTAACTGTAGACAAAGTGCGTTTTTCCCAGAAGGTAAAAAGGTTGACAGTTCAGAGTGAGACTCCCAATAACTATAAAGCTATTAATTTCATAGGCAACCTTTTTACTGCTACATTATATAATATGTATATGTGTATTGAACTCACGCCTGTTAATGAAAAGCTAAATTACAGATGCACAATTTGGCTTTAAAATAAACTACGGTACATACAATGATTTTTTTGGACAGCATCTATAAAAAAAAATACATTGTCGAAATGTAAACGTTTATATTGTGCTTTCAATGATTTAAAAAAAAAGCATTTTTATTCGATCGGTAGATCGAAACTATGGCTTAAATTGTCAAAAGTAGGAATACAAGGAAAACTATTGAGTGTATCAAATTAATGTATTACAATGTAAAAAGCATGTGTTACGGAGAATGTTAATATTTTTATAAGTGTGGTATAATGCTGGACGAAGTTCTATCGCATATTTTTTAATTAATTTGTAAGTGACCTTGAGATGATTTATTTAATCCCTATGAAATTTCATCTTAGAATTTGTTTACATTGATGTATGCTGATTATATGGTTTTCTTCTATAATTCGATTGAAGGACTGCAAAATCTTTTAGATGAATTAAATGAATATCGTAGCATGAAAACTATCCGTTAATATTGTTGAATCTAAAATCGTAATTTTTCAAAAGAAGCGATGAAAAATTGGTTTCCAGAGCCTAAAACTTAGATATTGTTAACAGTCTTACGTACATACTTAATTGGGCACATAAAATGGTGTAAATGTTGAGAAGATGCACATTTTTGCAAACATATCTTTGGTGTAAGAAATCTACATGTAAAGCAGAGCTTTTTGTATACCTATGTAAATCAATATATTTTTTAAAAAAGTATTATCTCAAACTGTTGTGATAAATTGGTGATATACAGTACCATAAGAAAAATAAAAGAGTATCCAACGTTACCAAATTTGATTGATTTAGGATTTGACAATATTTGGAAGGCAGAGGAATGCAATAAAATTATATTTTGTATCCTTAAACAAAGAATATTTGACCAAGCAAGACAAGCATTTTTAAACTGTATTGAAAAAATGTTAAAGTTCATTGTACTTTCATTTATTCTTGATATATCCTCTCTGTATGATGTTTTTCTTAAAAATATCTCAAAATATAATTTTGGAAAAGGCCTTGAATGTTTGAAAATTTGTGTTAAACTCAGAAAATGTAAAATATATGAACAATCTTGGAACTTTATATATTCATTAAACTTTAACACTACAAAATGAATTGTTACTTTAACTTATATATTTTGTCTAATATTCTCTTGTATCATTTTCCTCTATGTAAGAAATTTGTACTATATGAGTACTGGTGGGCTCTAAAGCATAAACTGAATTTATAAAGAAATTGTTTAACATGCAGGGATTTTCGCTGCAAATCACCAGAGCTCGAATATTGATGACTGTATTTGAATCCTTCAGAGAGGTGATTACAAGCAATGTAGCTGATGAATTCGTTGACTTGAGTGCTTTAGAGGTTTGAAAAGAGCTAAAGGTTCGGGACTACCCCATTACCCCCCCACTCCAACCCCCATCCCCCAGCCGAGCAAATGCATAACTAAAAACATTTTTATGCATACTAGTAGCATGTTAAATACATTCTAGGACTATACTACTAAAGAATGGAATCTATTTAAATACATGTAGGTACAAATCAATTTAAAAATTACGAGATAACCGAAGCAGAAATATTGGATATCTACAAAGTCTTATGTTGTACTCTACAAGTTCACCAAGGGGTGTCCTATAACAACATTTAACAGACAATTTCTGTCAACAATCTAATTTCTGGATACTGATTAATTAAAATTGGGAAACATATAACAAAATTTAGAACTTTTTCACACTCCCTGAAAGTGAAAAAAAAAGACAGACACGATAATGTATTGAGGAGTCAGAGGTTTTGTAATGTTTGTGATCAGATGACAGAGGCTGTGTTCCCTTTCATTTTGAAATGTCCGTTTTATGTCAAATTAAAAATATATTAAGCATTTTATTATGCAAAACGTAATGTTTATAACCTATAAAAAATAAGTATGTATTTGGACAATACAAAAACTCTCAATAATAAAGATGAAATCATGGTAAAAGCTTTGAAATATACTAGTAACAAATTGCTGTGCACTCGTATAATATTTTGTGTAAAATATACATATCTATATATATTTATTTTTCTTATCTGTCCACTAACCGAATGTTTATATATTGTTTATTATGTTCTTTGTATTCCCAAGAGTTGTATAACTAGTCATTGCATCCACCCTAATTTTCTAATTAATCAAGTGCCTTTTAAACTTTTAAGTTCCCCACCCTGCATAAATCTCACGATGCATATACTTTCTTGTTGATGATGTCAAAATGTTGTACATTCCCCAAAGTCATTCCCTAATCCCCTTCCTGAAGTCATTCCCTAATCCCCTTCTTGATCAAGTATCTTGAAACCGGTTGATATTCATACTCCTTAAAGTTAGATTGAGTATATATGTTGTACGTTCCCCATGTTTCACTTTCCGTAGTCGGTAAGCGTGTTTAAAAGTCAGAGGCAAGTAAAATGACGTCTTCCATAGTAAAATGACTATAAATAATTGTTGGTATCGGTCATTTGCACAGAATGTGTTAGGAAATAATGTAAGTTAATCTGCCCAAAACTAGAGTACGTTTTTTGGTCCGTAGATTGAAAGTTGTTGGGGTTTTTTTTTTTTGTATGCAATGAACTGTAGTTTATGGGTATGGCTTGACATACAACATGTATTATTAAAACTTTATTAATTTTCTTCTTAACGTTTTTAAATTATAAAAACTAATACACAGGGATATGAATGACAGAAAAAAGGAGGAAATTATTCAATCGTGGGTCTGTACTGATCTCTAAAGTGAACATATTATTTTCCAAATCCGCTGAAATCAGTGGATCTGTTGAAAAATCACATCCCTGAATACATCACTTTGGAAAACAAGTTGTTGGCTGCAACTCCTCTTTCAGGACACTCACTTGAACATCCAATTATTGAATGAAATTATCATATTATAATATATATATAAAGATATATTATATATATATTTCATATTATATTATATTATTTATTATATCATAATATATACCATATCTAAGCTGCAGACATATCATTAAATGTACACACATACTGCCCCTCCATTTGTTGTTACCATGGCTCTTATGCTAGAAGTCTGATGTAGTATGGTGATGTATAATACAATTATTGTGTACTCTGGTATGTACGTTTAATTTAGTATTCTATATTACATATAAAGAATTGTACCTCGTATGTGTTTCAAATGAAAATATCATTCACACGAATTTCACTTGAAATTTACATGTGAAATTGACTTGTCATGAATTGAATGTAAAATTTTCACTCATTAATTTCACAAGAAATCCATACGAGGAACAGCTGCCTGTATCTAATCAAAAGTTTATTTATAAAGGACTTTATATGATATGGGCCTAATATGGCCCCCTATTATGAACATCATCAATTTACTGTAATTCTTTGCTTACTTTTACGGATATACATGTGATGTTTTTTCATGATTTTCATTTTGATCAAAATGCTCACAATTTTTTAAATATGACATCAAAAACCTTTTCCCGCCATTTTCGAATGTTTATCATAAAATGTCTAGTTTTCAAGCAGATTTTCTTTCAGAAAACATTGAGCGATTGCTTATACAAACAAAATATTTTTATCAAATATGTACCTATAGCCAAGACTTATAAGTGACAAAAATTGTGTTCTTGTTCAAAGCGTCGCTCTATATTTCCCATTCAAAAAAAGATAGATAAAATGTCCATTCTTTACTGATTTTGATCATATATATAGTTCTTTGAGCTTATATTTTAAACCAAATAAAATTTCTAAAATAATAAGAGGAAAACATTGTTTAACAGAAACATACTGTTTTATATTAAGTAGAGTTGACATGTTGCCAACCTAATGAATTGATCACAAACTGTATGCTTCAAATTAAAATCATTTAATAAATCTCTTAAAGCATAAAAATTCATAAAATTTGGATTTAAGAAGATCAAATACGAAAAGCACTCTCTGTGCAATATAAACAAATATACTTGTTCCCAATCACAATAAAACATTATAACATAATAAAAAATAAAACCCTCTTGTAAAATATATATGTTATATGAGTTGACTGAGAATTAGCTGTTAGACATGAAATAATGCACTTTTGGTTATAAGACTATCACACATCGATTGAAAGATTAAGGCATTACAAGTGAAACACAGTTGTCTCTCTCATTCACACTGAACATGTCACACCGAGGACTCCTTCAAATCGTCCGCATACTGTAAAACGTCTTTGGTGAAGTTGGATTGAGTCAAGTACATGTGTCCTGCACGGATTGCAGAATGACGGATCACACTGCCTCCGACATGTTTTACACGGAAACTTCCTGCCTGCTTGATCCTCTGTCTGTCCTCAGCATCAAGATAGTCCATTAGTAAGGTGTATCTCTGGAAAAACAATGTTAATATGTATATAATATGTCAAATATTTGGTGACTCAAACTAGTTGATATATTCATTGCCAAAAAATGAAAGAAAAATATTGATATATGGTTGACTTTGTTCAAAGAATCAAAATTGTGGTCATAATAAACTGGGTTAAACCTTAACTTGTTTGACTTTGTGAAATTTTTCTGGCAAATTATTGCACACAATAGGATGAAATAAATAAAGATATACATCATATGGGGTCAAAGATACACAGTACAACATAGATAGATATGATTGTAAGACATTCATAACATAAAGAAAGTTTAAAGATTTACGTACTGAATGACTTTTCCACCTCCCATGTCTCATTCTCAATCGCTTTTCTCTCTTTTTATCCTGTTTATGATAAAACAGCACTCAGATAAATTGGTTAATTGAATTGTTATCATTTGAAGAATTAATTATTTTTGCTATAATTGTAAGTGTATATTTATTTTGACAATTAAAATAATACAACAAAACAGATAAAGGTTCTTACAAAATGACTGAATGTACAACTAGCAGGAATCCACAGCAACAAGGAGAACACAAGAATGGTACCAACAATATTGGTTTTCATAAACTCAACTGAAAAGAAGAAAAATCCAAATTATAGTAAACCTCATAGGTTACTCAACCATCATACATATAACATTACTTATAAAAAGCTTAAATTATCTAAAGTGTACTGTGTAAGATGACTGTACACTGACCAAAATGTCAGATTCTGATATTTGTAAAAATGTTTCAGTATATTGTGATTGGTCATTTTTCTTACATTGTGTGTACTTAAAAAAGCATACAATGTGTTCCAAACATAATAAAATACCTTTATCTGATAAACACTTCTGTGCAAATTCTGATTTTAGATCAGCTTCATTCATTTTACAAATAAGATGTTAGCATGAGTTCCATGACAACTTACCAAACTGATCAACAGTAATGGTATCAATAATGCTGAATAATCTTTGAACAATATGATTTTTTTGTTTCTCACACACACCCTGTAAGATAAAAATCCCATTAAAACAACATGTACAAAAACAATATATAATTTGAACCACCATTCCATTTTCCTTCCATAGGTCTTTTGCAATTTCAATTGACACTTTTCCATGAGTGAACTTCCTACTAAATGTATCCTCACTAAGCAAATCAAACAATTATCTACATATACACAGTAAGCACTGATGATATACTTAAGGGCAACCATTTTTATTTGGGCAAATCAAACACAAAGCATAAGCATCTTGCCAGGCTCTTTACTGACAGCACAAGTTTGTGTGTTCACAAAGGATTACACAGTTAGGATACTCACTTCCACACAAACACCATGAAAACATGGCCTGCCATTGGGAAGTTTCTGGGAAAAGGCAGGGGGTGGGGGCTCGGGCAAGCATTCTGAGGCATTAAATGCTTTACAACAGCGGTAACATGCATATCCACTCTCTGCAAGGGCAAAATAAGAGCAATATAAGACTTCTGAAAGTAAATCTCCCGTGATAATTGCTTTAGTATTGCATTATCTTCTTCTTTATGTTTAAAATTATCATTTACATTTCTTACAAGAAAATTTCTAGTAACACAGAAGATACTGTGAAGATTATACAGGTAAATTAAATGTCCTGAAAATATTGTCTTAAACAGGACTTGAACTTATGACCTTTGCCATAAAATGCCTGTATATGTACATCTAAATCTCTGAGCTTTTGAATGAATAACAATCTGAGCCTGGTTAAACATATAGGAGTTCTAGAATGTTCTTAATCTTTAGCCTACCTTTGGAGCAAATACATGGAACTTTGTCATGGAGCTCACAATAGTTTATACACACTCCATTCTTACACTTTCCTCTGAAATGGCACATGTAGTTTTATAAGAGGTGAAAAATTAAAAGCAATGCAAAATTTTTCATTTAAATGAGAAATGCCTTTCCTTATAAAAACTTCAGGATTAACTATAACAAAGTTTAAAAATTATAATAATGTAACCAAATTGATACATGAATAAACTGACCCATCCACACAAGTCGAGTTGTCGACTTTATTCCCAGCCTCAGGGCAAGTTAAATCTACACCACTGTACCGCAGTTAAGGAATTTAATTACATAGATACTTGATGTTACAAGAGGCCCATTCTACTTTTTTCATTCAGATATACCAACAGCATACCTAATATTTGGTGACAATACACCCTGATATATGAACCACTACATGCTTATTGAGAAATAAAATGGCGGAGTAATAGGTAGTTGTTGTCTAACAAATAAGGCAAATATCATAGACCCTGAATATGAGGTTTGACCATTCACTCTTTTATTTTACAAGAAAGGATACTTGCACTTAGAAATCCCTTTACAAGTGACCAGACTATCAGGCAAGGCATGACAAATAGTATTATTGTCAGCAGTACGGCATTTATTATCACAACATTCATGGTTCATTGGACTACAGATGGCTCCATTCTGTAGTTCACACTGGGATGAACAGCAGTGGTCCCCATTAAATCCGGCATCACATTCTTCATCCGCCTCTATCCGACCATTACCACAGACGGTCAGAGTATTACTCTCTGAAAGTTACAACATGCATTCATTTTTTTTTAAATTTCCTTTCTAGCAGTGGTATTTTCAAAATGCACTTGATCATGTTTAATTATACATGTACAACTTTGTGGATGAGAGTTCTTACCTGTGAAGCACCCAGGTCCCTTGGATTTTATCACATTATAGATATATCTTTTACTACAGGAAGAAAAAATCTGAAAGAAAAAGGGCATCATCAAGTGTGGTGTATACCCAGCAATAGAAAATCAAAGTAGTTGAAACAGGTGCTGTATTGTATACTTACTTGATTATTATGCTCATACCCGCTTACAGAATATGGATACATGAGATATTTTCCTCCTTTCTCTACCCCTGGGGCACAGCCAGGAGTATCAGGATCGTGTTCACTCCCCCAGTTGTGACCTATAATCAGGCCACAAACTTTTCTTGCTTGTACAAATGATTTCAAACATGAATCATAAAACACTGAATTATTTGCTTTCAACATTGTTACATTAATCTGAGACATCTCTTACAACACTGAATTATTAGCTTTCAACATTGTTACATTAATCTGAGACATCTCTTCTTTCCCAATTGTTTTGTTTCCAATCATGAACAATAGCATTAAAATTGTTGTCTATATAACGTGACTTACCAAGCTCTGCATCAACATGAAATACAAGGATAAAAAAACTTTAAATTATATGTACAAATGTATGTCATACTGGCAACACCATTCTGATAATCTCCTTACAAATATCAATCAGTGTATATATGTTTTCATTTAATTAAGAGCTGTACAACTCTGTCTCATTGCAATTTTCTTTTTTTTCTCCAGAATAAAAACAGAAATATAATACCTACACAATACATATTGCATAAATATTTTCTAACAGTTAGAATATTACTGTTTAGCTAGAGTTTATATTATATTATATTGATATTAACATTTTTCCAATGCAAATAAACCCCATGGTGTGTCATAAAGAGTATAAATCATGGGTGTGGGGGACTACTAGTATTTCAAGAACAACATGATAATTTTCACTGATGTAGTAAGCATACCATGAGCAATAACTAATGCTGCTTCAAGGGAGAGAACTCTATCTCCTTCACTGTTTTGGGCAGAGCTCCAGCCAGTGTTAAATGTTGTCTCATAACCCTGGGATTGGAAAACTGCAGACAGAATATAAAAGCAAGAAACTTACGAACATTAAAAAAATATCTAACAACGAACATGTTTACATGACACACAAGTAAAGGATTTTATTAGAAAAACTAAATAAGAGATTCAAGATATTTGACATGGGCAAGATTTTAATCGTCATAACATTTCAGTATAATTTATTTCTTCAGTTCATAGTTCATTTCCAACAATTTATAAGCTTTGAGTAAACTAAGATGTAAGCACAAACAAACAGTTTTGCAACTCTTGTCAATAAATTCAATTCAATTTCTATCCTAAGAATACCAAATCAAACTTTGTCATGCAGGTAAAAAGAAACAGATGTATGAGCAAAATAATAGTTTTCTACTATCATAAAAAAGCTAAGCTTATGATCAGTTCATACCACTGTACTGTTTATTACTTAACATTGTAAATAAAATAAAATTTGATTTTGCCTTAACTATATTAAGACCACTCAAAAAAAAATCTACACTGGTTTCACAATCTTTTCTTTTCTTTTTTACAAACTGTTATTACAATATCTCATAAATGTTGTTTTTTTATTATAACAATTTTATCCTAAAAGTGCATCATGGATCAGCTTTTAAAAATTAATTATTAATATCAATATTTATCAAACCAATCACTTTCAAACACAGTATTTCTCTAAATAAACATTACTTTTAAATATCATAATTACCTGTATGTAGATTTTTTATGGTTGTATTAGTTACAATCTTATTTAACAAGATGAAAATAGCTACTGTAGGTTGATAAACCACTTACTAGTACATTTACTAGTACATCTTTAATCATTGGAAATCAAAAGTAAGCATTTAGTGGCTATTCAACCAAACCATTCATAATAAACTCCAGTATAAACAAAGATGGCAAAACAGTTTCCATTTTGTGCAAGATCTAACAATCTGTCTGGAAATTATTAAAAAAAATTCTGCAATCACCCTTAAAAGCTCATGCATGAAACAAATGAAACATTCAAGTGACCACATTACAGGGAATTTCCACATTGTCCATTAACAGAACTTGGGGTAGGCATGACATATTTCAAAAAGGAAAAAAAGAAGAGAATTTTTAAACTATTATGGTATTTTTTGCAGTAGTTAAAAGTAACATATTGAACCATCAAAACTTTTCTTGTCTTTAAATTCACAAATAAAGTTCATTCATTGTCTTACCACAGTTTCCCTACTAAAAGCATAAAAATTTTAGCATAATAATTTTTTGTTACAAATATTCACTTTCAGAAACAAGTATGTAAAAAAACAAAATGATGATTAAATGTCTGTACCTTTGCCAGGGGAGGGACCGGTGGAACATATCCCCCCAGGCTGGCTGTTTTCCCTGCCTGCTATATAAGCTAATCCTAGCACCCCACGAGAAAATCTGTGGTATGTAAACAAGTGGGCCAGGCAGTAGTCTTTAAATGCTGAACCTCGACTGAAGACCTAAAATCAAGAAGTTATTATCAACATTAACTCTAAATCATTCCTTCTCTATTTAATAACTCTTTATATCAATTGTTCTTAATCTAAATATAAACACAAAAAGAATATTCAGTCATCAGATGGTTTCCAATTTCATCAAATATGAAATATTTCATTGACCTGATACAAAGTGGTAGTTGTTTAAAATAAAAATAACTTGTTTATTTGATATTTTCCCCACATCTTTGATGCGACTTGTACCTGCAGAAGGTATGTGGTGTTCCACTGCCTGTTTGGATTATTAAAATGAACATCTTGGTATGTGTAGTTTTCATGGATTTCCAGCTGAAATGTACAAGAACTAGAGCTTTAAGAAGTCTCAATGGTCATGGCCATTTTTAGACTGTATTGATCTCCTTTAGAAGAGGAGTTTTATGTAAAAATATAGGGAAATACCCAAATTTTAAAGATAAAATATCTGGATTTTTTCTTTATGAAATAATTGTTTTTAGCTAAATAATTCATATCTGAAAATTTTAGGTAGATCAGATGGTTGTCGGTAATTTGATCACCATCCAGCCTTCTTAACAAATACATGTACATTTGTACTTACAAATACATGTACATTTGTACTTACAAATACATGTACATTTGTACTTACAAATACATGTACATTTGTACTTACAAATACATGTACATTTGTACTTACAAATACATGTACATTTGTACTTACAAATACATGTACATTTGTACTTACAAATACATGTACATTTGTACTTACAAATACCTGTACATTTGTACTTACAAATACATGTACATTTGTACTTACAAATACATGTACATTTGTACTTACAAATACATGTACATTTGTACTTACAAATACATGTACATTTGTACTTACAAATACATGTACATTTGTACTTACAAATACATGTACATTTGTACTTACAAATACATGTACATTTGTACTTACAAATACATGTACATTTGTACTTACAAATACATGTACATTTGTACTTACAAATACATGTACATTTGTACTTACAAATACATGTACATTTGTACTGACAATGTTCAAACTAACTGCAATTTGACCTGGTAAATAAGGCTGGTTTTTTTCTCACTCAGTTTTTGCATGAAATGCATGTATACACTGGACTGTATAGGCTAGTTGTACTTCCTAATGTATACACTGGACTGTATACACTAATTGTACTTCCTAATGTATACACTGGACTTATATATACACTAATTGTACTTCCTAATGTATACACTGGACTCTATACACTAATTGTACTTCCTAATTTATAGACTATACATGTACTGACTCAATGTACCCTCTCTAGAATAAATGTACTCTCTATAGTATAGATTAGACTGTGTATACTAAATATACTCATTTTTGTACAGACTAGTCTGTCTAGATTAAGTGTACTTCATAACATATAGACTATAATGACTAAGTGTACTATCTATAGTAAAGACCAAACTGACTCAATGTACTCCAGACAGTATAGAAAAGACTGTACTCCCAAATGTTATGACTAGACTGAAAAGATCGACTTAATATACTCTTTTTTGTATAGAATACAGGGTTCGACACTAACTTTCTTATGCATTAGTCCAGCCGTACTAATGCCTGTTTATTTTAACTAGTCCGCAGGCAATTTTATTTGGCCGTCAAAAATAAATTAAAATGCATTACCGTATTTGCCCCATGTAATACGCAGATTTTATATAGAATTTGTAAGAAAGGGCTGTGTAATATACACCATAATGTTTTTCTTACAGGTGTTGCACTGGTTTAGTAGTGTTGTGCTATGCAGTACATAGCAATGAGCTGCGTATTCACTATCTCCGTGTACATGGTGTATGCCGCCCTTACAGATCTTATAAATAGATCTGTTCAATAGATCCAGGCTATGAGCTACCTTGTTCTTTTCATTATCTAAGTTGTTTAAAATCCGTTTTAAATCATAAGCAATTTATGACAAATAATATAAACACAATTCACTTAAATTAAACAACTCACAGAAGATTCGTTTCACCTGTATTTTTTTTAAACACTTAAGCGTCCCTATCGAAGCCGTTGTTCTGAACATGTGAGCTTGTCACCTGTTTTCTTCGATATCCCCTTAGGGCAAAGAAATAATCAAGTCACCCACAACATCCTGCATACCTCTGTTGTTTTCGCTCGGTAACTTTAAAATCACCACAATGTATCATATGCTAGACAATAAAAATATAGTCAGAATTTTCCAGTAAATTGTCAACAATCGCACATCTTTAATCTACACATTTTTTTAAACAAAACTTTTTATTAGTCCGACTGGACTGACTAGACAGAATTTTTTTTAGTCCGAATGAAAATCTATTAGTCTTTGACTAGTGGACTAAGGTTAGTGTCGAACCCTGGAATATACTGTATAGACCTAATGTACTATCTATTGTATAGACTAGACTGTATATACATGTACCTAATAGGCAAATATACTCCATATTGTGAAAACTAGAGTGTATAGACTATATATACTTTTTTTTGTATAGGCTATACTGCATGGACTAAATGTACTACATTTTATATAGATTAGACTGTATAGACCTAATGTACTCCCTATTGTAAATGCACTCTGAATAGACTAGTACATGTAATACATGTATGAGTAGTCCATAAAGAAATTCTAACATACATTAAATATAGGCATCACAAAATTTTGGCATTATAAAACATTACACTGGTTTACAACATTCTACTTTTTTAAGAGCTTTCTTTCGCACATGAAAGTACACTACTTCTAATACTTACTTCTGCAATCTCAAAACCAAGACCCTGTATGTTGGAACTATCATCTGGCCACTTTGTTCCCATAAATATCTGATTTACTCTATTCATTATTCCTATCTAAGGAGTGAAAAGGAAATAATTACTACTGGTACACACATGTACATAATTAATTAATGCATTACTTCTTGGTTTTCTGATTCTTATTACTGGTATTTAAAAAAACCATGCAATGAAGAAGGAAAAATTATTTAGATGTAGAAAAAATTTAAGATAAGACATTGTTCAAAGATATTTGTTACATGTAATTACATAACAAGGTTAAATATATCTATTTCATTACGTTATCATAATATATTAAGAATGAAAGTTTTAATTTACAGTATTGATAATAAAACAGATACAAAATATTACAATGTATCGGGCTGTTGTGTGCTTGTTTTTCCCTCCAACATTTTTATGAAACTCATAATCTGCTACTACAAAAAGGCGACAAACTTTTCTAGGACCTAAGAAATCCTGCTGTCTTTTTAATCTCCGATGCTTATAGTCTGTAAAAAAAAAAAATGCCATAACAGCATAAGACATGATTATTAGTATTCACTCTTTTATTATGTTAGATGAAGCAGGATCAGTGAGTAATAAAACCTGATTTACCTCTGTAATGATTTTCTAAAAATATGTTTTCAGCTGTTGATGGGATTTCATCTGCTGCTCTTGATACTTCAGCACCACTTCCACAAAATTTCATTCTGTCACAAAAAACTTGTATATATAAATTCCTCCAATGTGTAAAGACTAAGTATAGATTTTACATAATTATTCCCGTGGTAAGGAACTATATGTACTATAAGTCATAATGTGATAATGTGGTGTACATTCACATGGAAATCAAAAAACAATTATGCAACAAGAACATAATTCATAACAAAATTAAACTATCAAAAACAGTTAAACAATCCTACTTTCAGATAGATTAAATAATACATGTACAGCATTCACTTAATTTTTAAAATTTATATAATATAGCAGATTTAGAATGATTATTACAATCAATTCAGTGGTACATTGTATTTTCAAAAAGAAAAGACTTTATGTATAGGTATGAATTGGAAAAAAGATAATTATCTCTTTTTTATTAAAAAAAAAATGCTTTTACCTATATCCTAAGGCTTTATCTTGGGGATCAGATATTAGATCAGACTTCTTGTAGATTATCATGCTGCCATTTTTTCCTTTTGTCAAACTGTTTAGAAATCTCCAAGAAGGCTGTAAAACATTTAAATACCCCGGTACACATCTCTGGCATACATCTACATGTATACCTGTTGTGATTTAAACCTCATAGCTGTATAGGAAATTTAAAAACCTTGCCTAAAAATGTTTTTGAAACTATCATATTATATAATAAAACAATAAGCCTAAAATAAATTGTTTAAGCACCATTGATAAGGGATGAGGCCACAGCAATTAAAATGGAAAGTTATTGTCATGAAAGGCATCTGTACCAAGAAAAAACTAGGATGACTCAGAGAAGATTTACCAAGCAGAGACTATTGCTGCCATCACAAAGGTAATATCAGTCTACTTCACAGATACACCTACCTCAATCACAATGATATCATCTGCTGTAGTGATGCTTGCTGATAACACACCATCTTCCCAATGAGCCTCTACATGAGAACTGTGATCATCTACAAACATACATCATACACAGAATAAATACAGTAACAGCTTGATTTAGACATACAATTTTGATGATTTATTTTTATAAGTACATGTAATATATCCAGTAATTGATTTACCGATGGTATTACCCATATTGAGAGTACAAGTACAGTTGAACTTCGATATCTCGAACATTGATATCTTGAATACAATGGATATGTCGAAGTGATCTGTAAGTCCCAACCACTTATTTGTTAAGTATTTTACCCTCGATATCTCAAATACTCGGATATCTCGAAGTTTTTAAACAGTCCCATCTAGTTCGAGACAATGAAGTTTGACTTAATTATTATTTACCTAGATACATGTACATGTAACAAATATCTTAAATGTCAAAAATATGTAGAGTGATAAATAAAATACAACATAAATGTATTTGCATAGATGCTACAGCATTTATATTATATCATACCTAACTGTAATGCATCCATGCCAAACACAAATAATGCATAATCAGTGGCCATAAATAGAGTAGATAATTATAATTTAACAGGTAGTTACCACAATACACATGAATTAATGCAGATGTAAATGACCACAAAAATTTTTACTAACTGATTGCTCTCTAAATATTTTATCAGTTATCATAACTATGCCAAATTTGAACTCCAAGATACATTACTAAAGTACCAGTAGTGACATTACCTGACAAATAACCTTGAAGAAATTCCGAGTTTGGAATGAAAAATTCTCTCTTCTGTTCATTGTTTAGTGTCTTTGCTTTAAAATTATGAGGTAAGATGTTGGATTGCTTGAGAACTAAATGAAATTTTCTGAAAAGAGAAAGACATCAACTTTTGATAATTGTTTTACCATAAAAAATACTCAGGTGTTATCTCAAGTTTTATTCACATGAACGACAGCAAAAAAATGAGTGAAAAAATTGGAACATCTGAGCTGGTGGCTATAGAGGACATTGAGTATAAAGCATTTTAAGTGTAAATTGTTGCGCCACAACTTAAACTGATACCTTTCAAATGCCATGAACCAGAATTGGTGCAGATGTGAAGCAGGGTTGGGATCAGCTGCTCGCCTAGTTCGACGCTCAATGTCTGACATACGCAGAAACTCATAATACTGTAACTTGCTGGATACATCTCCTGTTGATATATACCACACAAAAATATGATATATCAATCTTTACCTTTTGAGAAGTGTCTTAATAGGCAAATTGTTTATTTTTAAATGTAAATCTGTCCAACCTGGTTTCTTAGGATATTAATATTTCAAATAAAATGCTTTTCCTTAACTTCATCTTTGATCAAATTAATCAAGGAAAAAAGGGCGACACTATCCTTGAAAACATTCAATAACTGGAAATCATGTTTGTAAGGAAGTCAAAACAGATTGCACTCAGTCGATATGATGCATAAAACCATATATAACATGCTAGCTAGCAGTCACAGAGAACTTGGGGAAGTTCAAAGTCTTAAATTTCATTGTTTTTAACAAGTGGATTTTAAGTCAATTAAGGAAATATGGATCAGTGGAAAACTTGGGCCTATGAGATTATGATCCATCCACTTTTCAAACAAGTTACATACAATTATATATACAAGTAATATCATACAATTTGACAGTTTGATATATATCTTAAATTAAAAGATGTTCAATTATCGATTTACAATTGTCATCAATTTTTAAACACCAAATGTAATAAATGATTATCATATGACAGCAATAACACTCTTTGTTAAAATGCCCCAATGTTTATAAAATAACTGATCATGACTGGACACTTGGCCCATTGGTGATGGAGTGCATATTTTGTGTTTAAATATGGCATATATAATACTTACCGTTTGTGACGTTAACCAAAGTTACTACCATCACCAAACAGAACACGACACTCCTCATTCTTAGTCATTTGTTGTGTTTTAATGTATTTCCAACTCATTAAATTTTTGGCCAAAATTGTAAATGAAAAACCTATAATGATATTTTTACGGATTGTTTTTTTCCAGGTTTAAATGTGATATATTTAACCTTATTTATTTCTTATGTCTTGCCACCAATTCAACTTGTATTTAATGTTAAGGGGATTTTTATTCGTAATCAAATAGATATATCATTTTTTTTAATTCAAATTTCCATTTACTTTCATTTAAACGGAATACCAACCTATCTGTTCCGACTTTTATACTGTACTTTCAGTTTACGTGTAGGTAAGACAGCTGCTAGCTGAGAAGTTTTTACTATTCACAAAGTAAGTCAATAGAATGTAGCCAAACTTTTACTTATTTAATGATAATGATTAATGTTTCTTTATAACTAAATATCTATGTGAGTTTCATTATGCATTATTTACAACTGAACTCAATATGCATGTATACTTAAAGCCAGATAAGAGACAATGTTTTTATCCAGTTGTCATTTCTGATAAAACGTTAACAGGGTGGATACTAGGCCTAATCTCATTGAGATTCGTCGAGACTGAAAACAAAATTGACTGTCGTCTCTTTCGAAGATTAAATTTTTAAGGGGCATGGTCACGATTTTGGTTAAATTTGTTTTGTTTACAATGCTTTAGTAAGGCATTTCTAATGATCAACCAAAATTTTAGAGTGAGTTGAAGAGTTATAAGCAAGATACAGAGCTCACTATTCTTTGTTATGTAAACAATGCTCATGCCATGTTTTTGTTTACATTAGTTCAATATACCGTAAAAAGTTCTTTTTCAAGCTGATTTTTTTTATCTGCTGGTTAATTTTGAACATAAATAAACAGTTCTCTGCATTTGTCACATTCATTTTAGGTATAAACCTGGAAAATTTAAAATGTAAACAAAAACATGACCTGAGCTTTGTTTATTTAAAAAAGAATTGTGTGCTCTGTATCTCACTTATGACTCGATGACTGGCGCTCAAATTTTGGTTGACTACATGTATTAGAAATGCCTTACTGACTCATTGTAAACTTTAAAAATGGAAAAATAAATTTTGACTAAAATCGTGACCATGCCCCTTTAAAGCAATCTCCCAAAATAGGTCATAATAGCCCATTTGGGATATTGTACCCAGAATGAAGGGCTGTAAATTTTCAGTGCAAATATTAGAGAAAATTTTATGTTCCCCCAAAATATTGTAAATCTGCATAGGAATACATTAAAAGAAACATTTTTTGTAAACAAATATTCTGTTACTCTGTTTAGGAGATTGCTCTCTTTGTAGACCAACCATAACTTCCTGTGGATCAATCTCCGATTCTCGTGAACTTTAGGTTTACAGAAAAACAAGCTTTCAAAAAGTTGTTGCATTTTATGTGTTCATGTATACTGATGCAATTTTACTACAAATATTACCAAAGTAATTTTTCCACTTTTTGCACTGTAACTTTATATCCCATTTTGGATATATACTGAATCCAAATGGGCATTTATAAAACATTTGTGCGGTTGTTCCCAACCTGGTTAATGTATTACTATAAAGCACTCGATGAAGTGCGGTTCACTGCTCCTTTTTTAAAATGAGCTCAATTTGTATGAACGAAATCGGGGCCTATTATTTTATTCAAGAACATTGGCAGATAATTTAACGTTTATATTAGTTAACTTTAGAGATCTATTGAAATATAATGCATATGTTCTTTTTAAAGTTATTCATCAGATTCAAGATGGCTTCATTTGAATCCAAGGCTGTAAAACAGAGTATCGCTCCACAGGAAGTACAAAAGTTTTCATTGCAGAGATTAGAAATATCAGTCAAAAAATTCATCAAGGTCATAACAATAGACATAGATCGGCTTCAGCAACACAGACTCAATGTGGAAAAGGTACAATTCAACCTTTTTATAGAATATTTGGTTCAGAAATAATTTGATTTGATTTGTAAAAAAGGGTAAATATCTATATGTTGATTTCCTGGGGGAAAAGATTAACTTAATGAAATAAGTTACAATGCTCGTGTTGAAATTAATTTCTTTTTTAATGAAAAGCTTACATTCAGTAGATAAAGTCATGCATGAATATGCAAAATTCATATGCAGTAACCCAATCCCCTTCTAAAGAGTATTTCATATTTTGAGCAAATTTCAGTTTAACAGAATCAGTGATTGGAATGCTCTTCACAGAGAGAACATCAATGCAACAAGGACAGTTCAACAAATCAAGGCAAATATAAAGGAAATTAAGAAGTTACGAAACCAGGTCTTGGAGGAAGATATTGAAGAATTTGATGGCAGAACTGAACCAATGGTGCAGCAGGCAATTCAGACTCTGCAAGACTTTGTGAACTTAAGCACAGAGTTATCTCAATCTTGTGGTAATCATGCAATATTTTATTCTTTTAATTCAAGCATTTAATTGCTGTATATCAGATTTTTTTTTTTGCATAAGTCACAAATTGTGCAAAAATGGGGTTAATCTGTACTAACGTTATTTATTTGGGGGTTCATTTTTGCAATCTGAGTTTTTACAGCATTCAATACTAGACATAACTTCTAGGTATTGCTGTTTAGCAAAGCAAAAGTGATCACTAAAAAAATCAAAAAATGTATCATCAAGAAAATTTACAAAAAAAAAACAAAAAAAATTCACATGTTAAACAGTTTTGTTTTTATTCCATGTGTACAGTTATTCAGAAGAATGTGATGTTGACATCATAGTATTTTTTTTTAAAACATGTCTTGGTTACCAATCATGGATGCACTCACTGTGACAGAATTAAACAGCTCCTTCTTAAAGCTGAGCATGACTCATAAAAGGCATTGTCCACTATATTTCTCTTTCTTCGCTGCTATCCATGCAACCCCTATGTAAGCTGCATACCTACCTCTAAACAGTTCAAAGTATTTCACAGTACAGATCTGATACCTGTAAAGATGTACAGTACATCTCACATCGCCGTGTAACTTTGTAATGAAATTATCAAATTTTATGCAGGTATTCCAAGCCAGGAGAAAAGCAACATTAAGTATATAGGTCTACAATTAATAAACAAACAGAAAATGCACACAAAATAAGAAATTGCATATGCACAGAATCTAAGATCATGAAAGGAATACATGTACTACACGTCGGCCATCAGTTTCAGGTGTGCAACCAGGTATAACCAAAACAAAAGGTTTATATATACCCCTGTGCTGGTGCCTATGAGTCGTGTTCAGTTTTAAGAAAAATTATTGAGCTTCATGTGTGTGTATATATATATATATATATATATATATATATATATATATATATATATATACACCTTTTTTTTTCTTTTTTTTTTACATAGATGACAGTGAAGTGTTCTTAGAAAGACACAGAACTCAGAGTGAAAATGAGCTTGACTTCTCAGGAATGGAACAATTACATCAGATTCCAGATAACTCACAGGCAGAAGAATCCTGGGAAAATTTACATGAAGTAAGTACATGAATGTAAGACATGTATACTAGCACCTGTCTTGTTGTTTTAAGTTTCACCAAAAAAAAAAAGAAGAAGATTTCCATTTATAGTGAGTTTAGCAAAAAAAAATAATCAAAAGCCAACATCAGTCCCTTTTTTGTGAATTAAATTATAATTTAAAAAGACACTTTATAGATCCATCAACTAACATATTAAATTTGGTGTGTTGAGCCATTTAAAAAAAATTAATTTGTTTACTCCTTGCAGAGCTTAATTGAGTTAAATTCCATGGTACATGAATTTTCAAGTGCTGTTAAGGTAAGCATCTGAGGTTATTGAGCTTCAGTTATGACAAATTTATAGTTACATCTTTCTTTTATCAAATTAATAAATTGATCGTAAAAAGTAAGAAAAATTAACTAATTTATTGTTAATGTACATCAGTACATTAGATAAAAGAAACAGCCAATCGTCTTCTATGGGAATTTGAGTCTGGCATCAGCATGATTATTTCATTCAGTCCCTGATTCTTCTCAGGTTGCTGAAGGTTTCGACATATCGATAAAAGGGGCATGTAAATTTCAGTCCTGTCAGTTTCTATAGCGCTATGAATGTATAATAAATTTCTGTAAAAAATATAGGGAATTATTCTTATGGATGTAAATATGAAATTATAATCAGTAAAATGCATTAAACAAAATACTATAATTCAACTACTGTAAAACATGGTTTAAGAAAATGTATACCGTACTCACAATGAATTCACGCTTACAGGAAGGTCAGTTTCATTAATTTCACATCAGTTTTACACTATATAATAATAAACTTATCAGAAATGGATCATGAATTATGCTTACTATCAATTAAAATCATTCTACCTGGCACTTTGATATAAGAATGTTTTACTATACATAAGAATAAATATGCTTTTCAGACTCAACAAGAAACTATTGATAGAATTGAAGACAACATTGATAAGGCACACAGTGAGGTTCAAAAGGGGGCATTTCAATTGGGAAAGGTATGCAATTTTAACAGGTGTTCAATTAATGTTATTGTTTTTCATAAAAAGGGGAGCACATGGCTCAGTGGTCATAGGCGTTTGGCCAGTGACCCAAAGGTCGCTGATTCAAACCCCGCTGTGGTCACTTGATGTTGTATGTTGTGCACTTAGACAAGGCACTTTATCTACATTGTTTCAGTCCACCTGGCTGAAAATGGGTACTGGCTTATGCTGGGAGTTAACCTGCAATGGACTGATGCCCCATCCAGGGGCAGTCAATGAATCTCATCCGCTTAGCACCACGGAAACCAGGATAAGCACCAGCCTGGCTCGGAAAAGAATTTAACTTTTTCATAAAAAATCCAAAAACACTTTCTTTAATCAAGAAATTTTTATATTGATTTTGAAATCAACAAATAAGGTCAACAAATATAACTTTATTGGTTCTCAGGCACTGCAGCATTGGGTCTGATTCATTTTATTGCCATATTGGAAAGGGGAATAACTCAATTTTCAGTTAAAATATGAAAATTGAGTTATTTCCCTTTTCAAATCTTGCAACAGATATATAAATAAGATACCTGTGACTGTCCACCACATTATATTTTTTTGCCTGAGAACCAGTACATTAATTTTTTGGTTGATTACAGGTACCAGTGCTAATCATTTTGGAAATTCAAATGAAAGTTTGTAATGTGATAAAGTACAAGCATTGTACATCTTGTGAACACTTCTAATTGATTTAAGATATTCACTCAAATCAAGATTATATTTTGCTATTATTGAATTATAAAAAAATTTAGTCATCTTTTGTTAAAGTACATGTATTAAATGTCTTTTAAAATAGCAGTGGAGAAAGTTTGGTTTGATTTGCCATTTCCATTTATTTATGTTATTTTCATCTCCAATTAAAAATGTATATGCTCAAATTATTTAAGGAATAAGGAATCATTCTTTGAGTATTATGAGGTGATAATTTTGGTCGGGGTGTGATCAAATCCAATAAAGCCTGAAGGGCTTTATGATAGATTTGATCACGCCCCGACAGAAATTATCACTCATAACATTCAAAGAATGATTCCTTATTACTTATATTTATATAATTTTCAGCAGTTGTACGATTAAATATTATAATATTAATTATGCAAACCCGCTTGCGCCCCCCACAATACGTCTTTTGAATTTATTGGGCTGTATAGTACAAAATCGATTCATAGTGTTATCACAGACAGAGACACTAGAAAATGTAAATATTTCTCTATAAAGTGATTCACATATTGTAGGCTTCCAAGTACAAGACTGCCATTTTCCCAATAGCAGGTGCTGTGATTGGAACAGTGGTAGCAGGACCTGTCGGATTGCTTGCTGGGGCTAAAATTGGGGGTGCATTGGGGTTGGGCATTGGGGGAACTGCAGGTAATTTATTATTAAATATGCAGAGTATTTTAGGCCAAAAATTAATGTATTGGTTCTCAGGCCAAAAATTTTAAAATTAAATGTGTTGGGCTGGTATTTTATTTCATATTATTTGCAAAGGGGGAATAACTCAGTTTTTATATTTTTACTAAAATTGGAAATAGAGTTCTTCCCCTTTTCAATATGGCAATAAAATTAATCAATGAGGCAGCATTTGACTTAATGTGCCAGTGCCTGAGTACCAATACATTTATTTTTTTTTTTACATTTGATGAATTAACTTCATATCTGATATTGACTTTTTTTTTTTACATTTTGTAAAGTGTAAACTGCATGTTCTATATGTGAATGAATTTTTTTTTTATGTCCACAGGATTTTTTGGAGGCAAATACCTGAAGAACAGACAAAACAAGGTCACAGAAGTAGAAATGAGAAATCTTAGTGTTAAAAAGTCTTCTTCACTCCCAGATCTAGTATCACAGTCAACACAGAAAAAAGAATCTTGGTTTTCTTGGAGATGATGTAGCCTGATTGTAAAGATTTAGCTTTTTGAATGAAAAGACTGATTGTAAAGATTTAGCTTTTTGAATGAAAAGACCAAGAGCTATCACAAGGATTATTAACAGCTGTTGCTTGTTTTACCACCTTAACTTATCCATTATTAAAACCTACCAATACATGTACCTGTAATATATCTGGTTGTTGTGTTAAATGGGAGTTTAAAATAGGCATTAGCTGGCTGCCAACAGTTGTCATGCAAATCTCTCAAATGCATTGGAAAATCTATATTTAACATAAAAACGTTCATACAGAAACCTAATAATCATACCATGAATGAAATGTTTTAATAGTTTAAAAAAAATAAAGATAGACTGTTTTATGAAACAAGTATTGTTTGCAAGTCATGTGATATTAACATTTTAGTATAAAAAAATTACTAGTTAAATGAAAGGAAAGTAATATGTAAAACATTTCAGAATTTGCACAAAATTGCTATTTTATGATAGATATATTTCCTGCTGTGTTGTGGAATGTGATATTTTAGCAGAGTTTCTTTTTTAATTTTGATTCAAATGTCATAACATTTTATGTGATTTGATAATTTGCAAAGTGAATTGTCTATCATCTAACAAAAGATTATCATCTCTGTTTTTCATTCAATTTTGCCTTACTAAATGTTATTATTTATTGTATACATTGTAAATATGAATAAATAATAAAATGCTCAGTGTTTAGCAATATGTTGCATGTGTTCAAGTACAGTTTCCTGCTGTTTTGATTGCCATGGCTTAAAGAAGTGTACGAAAAGATGTCTTTTCACTTTACAAAATATCCATAACTCTTGCAAATGATCATAAACACAGGTTAATTTGGCTTTGGTAATACATGTACCAGAAAGTTCAGAATACAGGAAAATGAATGTGGTGAAAAATATTTGACTAAGTCAATACCTTCCAAATATGTCGAATATTTGAAATCATTTCACTGCAAGATGCTCAGTTAACAGAAACCCTTCTATATAAAATGAAAAGACAAAAGTAAATAAATTTTAATTCAAATTTTGAATAATCATCACAGTATATGTATTGTAAAATACTTTTCAACAAAATAAATGCAAGTCATTTTAGCAATAAACAAGTTAGAAAAATAATATCAAAATAGCAAAGAATTATTAGTATATTTACATACATTTAGGACGGTTTGGATATGACAATGAATTATATATCGAAATGAACATTGCATATATAACTATTATAACACATAACAATCGCATTAGACAAGAGACTTTAAAATAATGCATATTTGCAGGACATCCAGCAGAGCAAAAGTTAAAAGTTTTTAGTCACAACTATAACTACACTCCTACATAAACAGTATAGGATATTTGCGGTTAATTTACTACACATGGAATAAGGAATCATTCTTTTAATATTTGATCACCTCATAAAATCCAAAGAATGATTCCTTATTACTTACATTTATATAGTTTCCAGAAATTGTACAATTAAATTTTAAAATATTGATTGATGAAATGTACTGGACTATACACTGTACGTTACAAAATCGAATCGTAGTGTTATCACAGACTAAGACATCAAAGCAATGAAGCAGAATGCTACTGTCAGCATCCTGTTATAGAATCTAGATATAAAACATGTACAAACAGTTTGTTCCATATGCACATCAAGAAAATTGGTACATTTACACCCGTACCTCAATGTTTCTTGTTTTCTCGAAAACCACAAATTATTGAAACATTAGGTTGCTGCTTTATGTCTCAGTATGACGCATTATCCTCATTATGATGACCACTTTATTCTTTGATGGGTTTAGCATTGTCAGCAGTCTTGTTCTTTCTTGCGATGAAACCAGCGACCATCAGAATCAACAGTTCTATCACTTCCGCTAGACTGAGGACAGAAATCCCGGCCCACAATCCGAGCTGGCCGCCAATGTCGCTCAAGAAGTTCCCAAACTACGGGAAAAAGGTATATATAACAAGTAGTTCTCAAACTACAGGTAAAAGTATATATATATAACAAGTAGTTCCCATTAAGTAGTTTTCGGGTATGTAGTTTTATAGAATAGAATAAATCCATAAGCAAACTACAAGGCAAGTTTCAAAGGTTTATTGTGAATTATACTTTACCATCGATTGAACATGATACCAGGTAATCGGTGACGCAGTATTATAAAGACATTAACCTTATTACTTGGGTTACTAGCATTTATTGTATTTTATCGCACTGTATCCTTAGCTTGTCGATGTTGCTTTTCTCTGTATCCCGATATATTGTTTACAGCCAAGAATTGTAGCGGAAATACAGGTTATACTGTGGGTTTTAAGTTTTCACGTGTATGCTTATTTTCATTTCTTACCGTGTATGCTTGCTCTTCCTCTATGACTGTTGTAGCCAAGGTGGAGAAAAATACATGAATCTTCATCATACTGCTCGTTTCAAACTCCCTGTTAAAAAAAGAGTCGCTTGGTAACTGAGAAATAAAAGTTGCATCAATCAGACAAAATTCTTATTCTTAACCACCTGAGCTGTAAGCTTAACTGACCACATATTGGTCCGTCCGTCTGTCCAACCTAAAATATGAAGGAATCATACTCGGTAGATGTAAATATACATGTATGAATGCATTGAACGCAATGCCACTTCTCCGACTTCATCCAGGGATGTATATTTTATTATATTTACATCTACCGAGTATGATTCCCTCTATTTCTTACGGAAACTTATAGTTAATTCATAGCTCTATAGAAACAGCCAGACTGAAATCTGCACGCCCCGTTTATCGATTGGTCGAAACATACAGCGACTGAAACTGACAGGAAACTGACAGGAGTGAAATCTACACGCCCCATTTATCGATTGGTCGAAACATACAGCGACTGAAACTGACAGGAAACTGACAGGAGTGAAATCTACACGCCCCATTTATCGATTGGTCGAAACCTACAGCGACCCAAGAAAAATCACGAACTGCACGAAATAATCATGATGATGTCAGACTCAAATTCCCATAGGAGACAATTTGGCTGTTTCTTTTAGCCAACGTACTGATGTACATTAACTGTAATTTAGTGAATTTTACTTACTTTTTACAATCAATTTATTAATTTGTTAAAAGAAAGATGTAAATATAAACAATAAAATGCTTTCTTTAATGATTTATGCGGGTTATGAAGGTAGTGATCATTGCAGAAAAAATTTACATAACCCGCTTATGTATTTTTTCTGCAATGTCGCCACCTTAATGTCCCGCATAAATCACCAAAGAAAGCATTTTATTGTTTAAATCTATTAGCCAAAGACTAGACAGTTAACTATGAGTAGACCCCGCCTTCATCAAAGCGGAGTTTGTTACGTACTGCCCAAAGTCCAAGCTCTTGTTGAGAACGGCTCTAAACATAAAAAGTAATTTTTTTAACCCGATAATATGAACTCATCCTGTTGACTCACAAATTGTCCAACATATAATTCCAGTACCAAATATTGGATCAAAGAAATTCTACATATATACTTAAATAAATAAAACAATGCGACAGTCCAAATTAAATAAATTAATAAGTAAACAATTTATTCAATTTGGACTGTCGCATTCTGTTTTATTTATTTAAGTAATTTTTGCTGTACCAAGGCTTTATTTATCCACACACACACACACACACACACACACACTTACGCAGAAATATTGATTCCATTTTCTACAAGTTGCTTCTTAAGCGTGGGGACGTAAGTATCGATCGGCCAATTTGTCATCGACAGGGTTTTCTCGTAAACTGTTTCGCTGGAAAGAAATGCAGTGATTTTTTTCCTATTGCGTAAAGTATTGAATATGCCGGATTGGTATAATTGTCGTGCATAGTAATTAACCGTAAATCTAATTAAATTGCATTCTTTATTTAAGACATTATTTAAAACCAAACAGTCATATTTTTTTTCAAAATATATATCAATTAAAACGTATCATTTATAGATAGGTATACACTGTTATATTTTTAGATTTTAATGTTAAACTTCAATTATATAACTCAGATGCAATTGAAAATATAATACAAAATATTACAATGATCGAATGAAAATGGTATTCACTCGTATTCACAGCTATAACCAAGAAAAATAACTTTTTCTATCAAAACAAGATTAACAAGATTTACTCACTAACAAGGAATCTTGCAGAAAGCACACGTGCGTGCAATATCCAGAATAATGCGGAAGTTTTCATTTACTTTCATTTCTGTTTGAAAGACAAATAAACGTAATCAAGTTCTACTGCAAAATAAACTACGACACAAAATCTTAATAATTTGTTCAAGAACCGTAATCCATCATCGAAATCGTCATAATGTAACATTTTTGCATAATGTAATGATTTTTTTTTTTTTTTTTTTTTTTTTACAAATTAGATTTTATTTTCGAAGATAATTTTAAAATTACCGAATAGAGTTTCGCAGGCAGGAGCTGCATCCATGTATGTAATTTCATGAGAACAGCCACTTGCTTTAGCAGCGGCAAAGCCAACACAGTACTCTATACATTCCTACAGGAAAAATCAAAATGTACACTGCAATTTGAATTTGTTTTTAAGTGATATATTTAAACCCACGAGTTTTGTTTTATAGCTATCAGTCAATCTCAACGACATTCATAATGTACTGTTATGTAGTATATTTTCACGTTTGTAATGGATCTTACCATTACTAATGTAATTTTTTATAAAATAAGGCGGGCATATTTATTCAGAACTATTATCTTTATAGCAGTACAATGCAGGCACGCAGCATCGGTTTTGAAAAAAATGCCGGGGGGGGGGGGGGGGGGGGGGGGGGAGGCTTCCCATACATCTAAAGAAGCTATATAAAAATTAACTTAACCAACACTTAAAATCCTAAATTTCTCTTAACTTATATCACTTATCACTGTCTGAAAATGCGCAGGGCCAGTTCCTTAAAAAATATTTTTCTTTAGTTAAATATGAGAAAAATGGCGGTTTTCTAATAATACTAAAACAGAAACGAAAGCTTCTTTCCTGTTGTTACGTGCCTGCATTGGATGCTAATGTTTTATAATAGCGTTTCTATTGTCAGTATACCGCCACACTGCTGTTGGCTGACTCGGAGCACTTCCCTTTAGACCCGGGAAGTCGCTTATATTCCATCTGAAGAAACAATTAAAATTCAACAATTAGTGTTTAAAATAATGTTATCAATGGGATTCTTTCTTTTTGTTATATTACTATGGAAATATATTGTCTTATTCACTTTTTTAAATATATTAATAAATTATCATATTACATGTATATGATGAGAGAGAGAGAGAGAGAGAGAGAGAGAGAGAGAGAGAGAGAGAGATTTCTTACATTTTTCAAAGCAATGTTAGTCTCTGTCTGTGGAGACAGCAAGGTGCCGGTGATTTTCATGCTGGGGTTTGTGGAAGGGTTCGCTGACTTCTTGGATATATCCATGATGACACCAGCCGACCCAGTGATAAAAGGAATGTACTCCTCTTTCTCAGCATTCAGCGTCAGAGTGAGGCCTGTACCATGCAGTAGAAATTGTCATATTGTAAATTTTATATTTACCACAACCAGTAAATTCAAAATTTTTAATATGATACATGTGTATACAAGATTGAGCGTCTTCTACTTTGATATCCAAATAGTGTAAAGATTAATTCAATAATTGTATCATATACCAGTACTTTCACAGCAAATGATTGTTAGTCAACTCTCAGTTATAATAGAGAGAAATGTGGTTATTACGAGTACACGTACACCGAAAGTCTAGTGTATTGACTTGCAGGATGTTGTATTCAAGTGTGTGTGTGTGTGTGTGTGTGTGTGTGTGTGACAGTTGAACATGTTTGGCATCCTTCAATTTTGTAGTGCTATAAGAGGAGATGCTAGTAATCACTTATTAATTAGTCATTTGTTGACACTCACACACTGCCTAATCTTATCATCAATTCTAAACATTCCAGGGAAACATACATGTATTTGTAAAATGCCCAAAGAGTTTCATGTTTTTCCTGAAAGTTTTATTTCTATTTTTTTTTGTGCACAATGAATGCTACCTTGAATGATTACGAAGTTCAGCGGTCGTGTTTATGATATAAGGTTTGCCTTATTTAGAAAGCAGAGCGAGACGAAAATTTTTACTATACTTTACTTTTTGCTGTGGCAGTGTAAAACACTTTACAGGAAAATGGAGCATTCGTTTTCATTAAACAAATACTCACCTCCTTGTGGTCCCGGAGAAGCTTGTTTGGTTGACAATAGAGGTTCGAATTTATAACATCTTCCAAAGAACTCATCTCTATAAGGCTTAAGTTCACTTAAGGGATAAGATAAAATATATTATATGGACATAATAGATAACAAAATATCACAGCAAAACTACATTGATAATTAATACGTGTGTAAAAAAAAAAAAAAAGAAGTTCACATCAAACCATAAAAACGCATTGGATATCGTTAACAAAGTTCAATTGGTCCTCTGTTAAGTTTGTGAAATCGCTCATACAAGAACTCTTCACAGCGAAAAAGGCAACAGGCAAAATATTTAAAACTTTCTTTTCAATTTATAGTACTGATGGAAGAAGTATACAATAAGAAAAAATAAGGTTACCTTGTGTTGCATTTAACACCTTCAAATTCGCAGGAAATAATGAATTCATTCCGTGGTTGTGCTACTTCATCTAATGTTGAATATTGGGCCATTTCCCGGTAAAATAGGTTTTTACTGTCAGAAATGGATTGTATGCCTATAAAAAATGAAAAAAAAATGAGAGAGAGAGAGAGAAAGAGAGAGAGAGAGCAATATAAGAAGAGAAGAGATTGACAATTATTGATTATATGTCAAAATTGCTGAAATGGTAATTGCATGCGTTATCATCAAAATGTTTATTTACTACAATGTAAGTTTTAAAAACATACGTCTGAGCCAAAAGATAATGTTAAAGTTTTTAAATTAGAGAAACTGCGTATGGTGAAAAATATCCGGAACGCATTTTCCCCAAGGAAAATCTTCTCGTGTTGATGTCTATTTGTCTGCTCAATAAGAACATTGACATTGAACGTATACTACTAAATATAATTTATTAATAAGCGATTTCAAGCGAATCAGTCAGTGAACATATGACTCAGTATATGTCAATTTAAACAAGTATTCCTTTTAAAGCAATGGTCGACACGTGATATCAATGGTCAGTTTCTTGTTAATGTATTGCTAAAGCATTACATGCAATAACATGATAAATAGGATATATCGCACCGTTTTGTTGATTTCCGAAATAGCAAGGAATGAATAAACTTCCGATGAAAATTGTTATGCATGTAAAGAAAAACTTGATTTTAATTAATGTAGCTGCATAAATCTTTTAATCTCGAGGCAAAAGCATCAGAATAATGTTTTTTAGTAATCTACATGTAATTAAAGATTTACTTGAAGCTGTCACTGTAAGTAAAAACAAGAGGCCCATGGGCCACATCGCTCACCTTAGCAACAACAGCCATGATAAAATCAGCTTTATAGAGTCATATATAAAATATCTTAACAATGTCGTATAATAGATCCTGTATATAAAAAAAATTCCCCTGCATATTCTTATGTTTATCATTGACCACAGGATGATTTTACAGTCATATCACATATTGAGCATTGCAGTTCTCGAAAAGATTATCAGAGTTAAACAACTGTTTATATATGGATATAAACCTACATCAAACCTTGAACCCCTTTTGAGGTCCAAGAATTGTCCAGGGGCCAGAGTCTAAACAATTTTAAAGAATCAAAAATATGTCAAAATGCTTGCATATAAGTAAAACCATATATAAAAACCATTTGAATTTTTGTGAACAATTTAAATGTTTTCCTTTGTAAAATTGGAACCCCCCCCCCCCCCCCATGTGGCCCAACCCTACTCCTGAAGAATATGATTTTGACAAATTTTAATCTAGAATATTTGAAGACTGAACTGAGTAAAGTTAGAGCTTTTCTAGATAATTTGTGTTTTAGAAAATTTTTCCCTATATAGTCCTATGTAAAAATTTGACACCCCCCCCCCCCTCCAATTGTGGCCCCACCCTACCTTGGGATCATGATCTGAACAATTTGAATCTTCCCTACCTGAGGATGCTTCCACACAAGTTGCAGCATTTCTGCCCAATCTGTTTATGAGAAGAAGATTTTTAAAGATTTTTCTCTATATATTCCTATGTAAAAATTCGACCCCCCCCCCCCCCATTGTGGCCCCACCCTACCCCCAGGGATCACAATTTGAACAAACCTGAATCTACATTACCCGAGGATGCTTCCACACAAGTTACAGCTTTTCTGGCTGATCAGTTTCAGAGAAGAAGATTTTTAAAGATTTACTCTATATATTCCTATGTAAAAATTTAACCCTCTCATTGTGGCCCCACCCTAGCCCCAAGGATCATGATTTGAACAAATTTGAATCTACACTACCTGAGGATGCTTCCACACAAGTTACAGCTTTCCTGCTGATCAGTGTCAGAGAAGACGATTTTTATCCACATATTTATATGGTAAATACCAAGCCCCTTTTGTTGTTGTACCTGTAAGAAGATTTTTCTCTATTCCTATATAACTTCCCCCTGCTTTTTGGACTGAAAACTTTCCCAGAATATCTTTAAAGATTTACTCTATATATTCCTATGTAAAAATTCGACCCCTCATTGTGGCCCCACCCTACCCCCGGGGATCATGATTTCAACAAACTTGAATCTACACCGAGGATGCTTCCACACAAGTTTCGGCTTTTCTGGCCAAATGGTTTTTGAGAAGAAGATTTTTAAAGATTTACTCTATATATTCCTATGTAAAAATTCGACCCCCCCCCCCCATTGTGGCCCCACTCTTCCCACGGGGATCATGATTTGAACAAACTTGAATCTACCTACCTAAGGATGCTTCCACACAAGTTTCAGCTTTTCTGGCCGAATGATTTTTGAGAAAAGGAGTTTTGAAAAATACCAACAAATTTTCAATGATTTTTAATTATCTCCCCTTGAAAGAAGGCATGGCCCTTCATTTTAATAAACTTGAATCCCCTTTACCTAAGGATGCTTTGTGCCAAGTTTGGTTGAAATCGGCCCAGTGGTTCTGGAGAAGAAGTCGAAAATATAAAAAGTTTACGGACAGACAGACAGACGGACGCCGGACAAAAAGTGATCAGAAAACCTCACTTGAACTTTCAGCTCAGGTGAGCTAAAAAGTAGTGCGAGGCGCAATGCGTGTGTAAATAGTAGCCGGATGCCTCATACGGACATAACTGTGATCGCCGAAGCCGAAGTTTTAGCTAAGTAAGCGGGCCAGGGGTCGATATTTCACGTGGTATTAACATCAAAACTGTTGTCACGTGAACCTTTTTTTAAATACAATACAACAATGTTTGCGGGAAGACTCGGTGGCGACGAGCTTTCCAGACATATATGCCTACAATAGTGTGTATATTTTTCTCCGGATCCTTTACTTTTCCTGACGAAAAAATCGATTCTGAATTCTTATAGAAACTGACATAATTGAAAAATATACGATTCAGTCCAAACATGATAGAAAGCGTTTTAATGTTTAATTTAACTGCATGCGACAAAAAAGGTACTTTTAAGGCGACTCTATGCATGAAAATACTCACCCAATGGAGGCAAAGGTTGATACTTCTGGAGATATTTCTACAAAGATACATCGTTTGATTTAATTCATTTAGATAATAATCATCATTATATAAAAGAAATTAAGGTAGATTTTTGTTGCTAAAGGTTGACAAAGAACTTTGAGTGTTATGAACTACAAATATCTTATTGGCAAAATTACTTGCCAAAATATGGCAAAGGCCCATGGAAAATCGAGTATTGTTTATATTTTACATTGTGGATTACTATGAATAGATCTTGGTGATGTCCTCGAAGTTTGAGTACACAAAGTACATTTTTTTTAATAATTGGTTTTTGCGTTAGAACAAATATTTAACAGTTATAAAATGTTATTTTAAAATTTCCTGTTATATTTCTAATATAGGTTGGGTTTTTTTTAAATAAAGAGTTTGAAAGCTTTGGATTAATTAATAAATATTGATTTTACTCAAAAACACAAGTATTGCAAAATATTACAAAATTTATTGGTATGAAGTTATACATATATATACCAGTTTCTATCATAAGTTAAATCTCTCTTTTTTAAGCGTAAATCGACCTAAAGTAAGGACGTTTTCTCTTGTATATATTTTTTTTCATCAAATTAATTTTTCATAAAAGTTAACATTTTTGATAATCGGCACTTGCTACCTTATTTTTCTTTCTAACGTTTAATTTAAGCATTTGGCGTAGCAAGATTCATTTCAAAGTTGTGGTCGCCATATTAACTACTACATTTGCTTTACTTAAATTTCTTTCTAAAAAAAAACATATTTTACCTCGAGGTATAGTCCAAAGTCCGTCAATTCAACTTGATTCTTCGTGGCTGTTTCATTAATAATTTGGAAAAGCTTTTCATTTTCCAACATTTTGGAAAACTTCATAGGATTGAGATTGCAGAAGGAAACCTTTGGAAATTCGATTTCTCCGTAGCTGTGTTTCATCAGGGTGTTCGTTGGTTCTCTGCAGTAAATCATGTGTAATAAAGATGATGATGATGATGATGTCGACGACGACGACGATGATGATGACGACGACGGTGATGATGATAGGGGTAGTGGAGTAAAAATACAATAATATTACATTTAAAATTACACGTTTTGAAATTGTTTTCACCAAATATTCTTCATTTAACCAACACGTTCAGAATCAAGTTCTTCTTAATTAAGAAATGCAAAATTGATGTTTTCGGTATGTTAATCATTGTTTCTTATTTTTTAAAAACAAAGCTCAACTAAAATCAATATTGTCAATTTCTGTAGCTATTAAATTACTTTATTTTTGTTAAAAAAAAATCATGATGCTACTACATTTCCTTGGTTTTTCCTAATCAATGATTTGTTACTTACATGAGTGAATAAAATAAATACTATCTGCTGAAGAAAGTTTTAAATTACAACTAATTTATTTTATTTTGCAATTGTAATTAAATAGATAAGTCTCGTTTTAACCCTTTCTTATCTTTGCAAAAAAAGACGAAAGGTCGAGAAAGGAACATATACATATCATTTGTAGCCAGAGTACTGAATGTGACTTACGATTGATATTGCACGTACAGGCTGTAGGTCTGAAACAGACAGTACGCAATGGAAGCGCAAAACAGCAACAGCCACAGGATCTTTTGAATCAGGAACTGGGCACTTCCAAAACGACCGATTCCGTGCATGGAAGTGTATTCCGTAAACTCCTTGCATACTTTCGGTATATGTTTCGGCATTTTTCAATGTGATGAATAATACAGAAATAACTCCTATTTGTCAAATCTTCTTTATATATGGAAGATGGTATTGCTTTGATGGTCGAGCAATAGGTTCATGATATATCATTCGAAGTTTACAGATTCAATTTATCGATTATACATGAAGACCGATAATGTATGCAGGTCTCAAAGCTATATAGTATTGTAAGTTTTCGATTGCATGGAAACGGGAGTTTTTGTTTGGCCTTTTGTGTGAAGGAGACTGTTTCAATTGAAAATATGTATATGCTTGGAGTTTGTGAAAGCCTTTAATCATTTATTGACAAGCCTAATGCTTGACAATCTGTTGGGAATAATGATCTATTTTGTTAATAAAAGTTCACTCAACGGTTAAGCCCCGCTGGTAAAGATGGTAATAAGCGAGTGTGTGCATTCGTATAAATGTTCAGGTTTCTACTGAATATAATCATCATTAATTTATCGGTGTCCGGAAACTCTTCAGTTGTTAAGCATCCGGATACTGAAGTCAAGCTTGATTGATTGTGGATACAATGATACTAAAATTAACATCAAAACCAACTTTGTTAATTATTTTTAAACCAATATTTAAACTTTAAAGAGACATGGTGACGCACAAACCCATGATTTAGCAAATACTTTTACAGGATTTCCACATTTTTTTTCATCATATAAAAAGGTAAACTTTTGAAAAATTACAGTGTTACAGTTAAAATTACAATTACAGTGTAAATAAATCAAATTAAAAAGAGAAAAATATAATTAAGTGTTTGGCCAACACAAAAATATTGAGTTTCCCTTCCGCTTTATAACCACGCAAGCGCAAGGGAATGTAAATAATTCAGCGTGACATATATCATGAGCTAGCGGAATCTCATTGAAACCTGATGTCTTTAAGAACTTAAATTTATTAAGATGCACTCTCTATAAATGCATATTTCTTACCACAGATATCGAATAGCTTCACATTCAAATTCTTTTCTCAGTGTGTCAATCCCACTGTAACTATTTTTAGACAGCAATCGCAATCACGTGACACTAAAATCATGTAATGTCCAAAACAACTCGGTTTGTTTATATGTGCATTTTCCGGATGATTTTGATTGACTTTATTGGTTTTAAACTGATAGATGATGACTTATGATGCGTGAAACGTTCGGTATGATGAAATCTAGTATATTTTTTCTGATTTCCGTTGTCATAATGAAAAAGTAATACATGTATTTTGAGTCACCGTGTCACTTTAAATATCAACAAGTCTTCAGCCAAGATATGTTTTCAATTAGGGCCTACAATTTTTGAATCCTTTTTTCTTGTTTGCTAAAATCATTTGATTCTTTTGAATGGAATTTTATTTCTGAAACTCTCAAAAGATTTAACTTTGGTGATAACTTTCTTAGCTGGATAGCCATACTACGTAATGAAACAAAATACGATTTTTTAAAATGTTAGATTATAAAAACATGCTCTATGAGAAGAGGCATAAGACAGTATTTCCAATAATCTTTCTTTTTGTTACAGAGATCTTATCTTTAAACATTATGGAAAACAAAATATTTCCCGTTTCAAAACCCGGAAATAAAACTTTCGCTACACTACACTACCGCTCAGAGACAAGCATTCACTAAAGGCTGCGTTAAAATGTGTGAAAACAGTTGGTGCTTAAACAGAATGTGAAAGCAGCAGAAAGAACGGTACATGAAATTAAGGTTAACATTTATTTCACAATAATATATATAGATACACATATATTGGACACAAAAAAGAAAAGTGCATTGGATAAAAATTCTGAAATTAATTCAAAGCAAATTTTTGAATTGTGGAAAAAAATTAACTTTATTCGGTATTTTAAAACCTGTATTATCGAAAGTCGACTAATTTCCCGATAAAATATTTCAATACAATTATCTTTCAGGGTGATGTCTTTAAATCGATAAATAAATTGGTTTTCAATTTAATTTTGAAAAAAGAAAGATAAAATTAAACGAAAAACACTTTTCACATGATGGAATAGGAAAAGTAGACAGAATTAAAAATCAAAGCTATCAAATCATCCTAGGAATCTTATTATAAATAGTGAAGATAACTTATCTGGGTTCTTGGAAAATTCCTCTTTACAAAGTATATGTTATAGCATTATGTATTTCACATGCACACAAATAAACTAGACCTACAAAACCACTGAAAAAAAAAACTACCAGGATTTTACGTAGATATTTTTGAAGCGTTTAGCCTTTCCAAATGCACCAAAGGATTTTAAAAAAATGGTATGTCAATGTTTACAACCTATTTGGGGTGGTAAACTGTTCATGTTTGAAAACAAAACACTTCACTTTCAAAACTGTTTAAATAAAAAATTGAAATACTTGAAAAATAAAAAATATATGAATCTATAAGCGATAAAAACTATCTTATATTAGAAGGTGGAAAATAAAGAAAATCACGTATAGAGGAGTGAATTTCGAACGAACCGCCCCTCCCCAAATTTTGTTGGACAATATTAAAATTATAGGAACATTTAACATGTAGATCAATGCTATATACCATGTATACCACGCACTATAAACCCTCTTCCAACGGATTAGATCTTTTTTTTACATTTTTTTTTTTGGGGGGGGGGGGGGGGGCTTTTCAAGATTTGAGTTATATCTGCCCCCATCCCACCCCACACCAACACTTTAAAAAACGATGCTTCGTGCCTGAAGTTCTACAGTGTATATTGGTTCAGTTCAATGGCACTGGGTCTGTGAGAATTGTGTGAAAGCAGAGACTCTTAACGAAAAAGAAAATAATGACGTCATCATTCCATCTAGACCCTATCTAAATTTTTGTCGTGTGTTATTTAACACTATTTTGCAAATGAGCTTTTATGATTTTTAGCTTTCTAGAAAAAATTTAAAACATATTTTTTGGCCAAATATTATAAAATTTAGATATTATAAACCGGTAAAAGTACTTTGATTATAATTTATTTTTATCAACATTAATATGGACAGTTGTTCCATAAAAGTTGAGATGGAACTATTACAACTATAGTTTCTGTCAAATTCTGTGTAGCCTAACGAAATCAAAAGTCAGCAGTAAGTACCAGGCACGTAGCATCAGGGGAGGTGGAGCAGGGGGTGCCCCTGCTTTCCACACACTTTTTTCGCATCAAACAGTTTTGTTTTTAATTTACATATAAAAAATTGGATTATCATGGAGCTGCCCCTCCCCCCCCCCCCCCCTCACTTTTTTGGGAGCATGAAAAAGTTGAAGTGAAAATAAGGAAATGTGAAGTGAAATTGAAGTTAAAGGTATAGCACCCCACCCAACCCCATCCCACCCCACCCCATGGATTACGATCGAATTAGGACTTTCATGATTTGCGAAATTGCCTTTTCTTTTTTCTTCTTCCCTTTTTTTTTTTTTTTTTTTTTTTTTTTTTTTTTTTTTTTTTCCTGTCAAAAATTTCTGAATGGGTCTGCCCCCCCCCCCCCCCCCAATTTTAAAAAACGATGACACGTGCCTGAAATACATCGATAAGCGTTTTATATGAATATTTGTAGATAACATATTTACATAAGCAGTTTAGACAAGTCTACGTATAAAAAATATGTAAATTGATAGAATTTTCATCCGGAAATAAGTAAGTTGCCCTGATCGTTTTTAAACTTTCGAGACACTCTGATTTATATCAACGTGTTGTTGTGAATGCTTAGATTATTCTGGATTTTCTCTGAGCTGTTTTGTGTGGTTTGTTATCTTGCGTAGTTTTTGTGTGTGTGTTTCTTTTTAATTCATTGTTTTTTAAAGATCTCTCTTCAGTTGAATTTGTCATTTTAAATCAGGGATCCTGACGATATCTAAATCTTTAAGAAGAATTTTTAAGTGTTTTAAAAAGACTTACTCAGTTACTGGAGAGTGGAGTAATTCAACTATGCTATATTTTAGCTAAGAAATAATTTATCCATGTTTGAAAATACATTGAATATTATTGATCAGTAAACACATACTAAAACAGTTAAACATACATATGTACCATGTATACACCACATGCAGTACAAATTGTACAAATTTTTATGTGTATTAGTGAGTGTATGATTTGATTTTTTTTTTCAGAAATTTTGAATACAAGCCTGGAGCCATGCTGGAAATCACTTGTAATGACCGTCTTGGTAAAAAAGTTCGAGTTAAATGCAAGTATCCTTTTGTAAGATGGTTAAATTATGCATATTTAGAACTAAGATTCACGGTATTTGCTTATTCTTGTGACTTTTGATCTTTAAAGAGAACTTGTATGTTAATATTGCAGAAGAATTAAAATACCTGAGTAGAAAGTGGAAGTTAAGTATCAAATGATGCTGAATTCTTTCTCCAAAACTGATTGTTGAATATAGAGCTGCACTTCAAATTGAGATAAATAAACAATTGTCAGTTCAGTTGTTTAGCAATATATGAATGACATGAAAGCTAATTATCTATTAATACAGTAACACACACATACAATGTAAGGCACTTAAATACATGTTGTGAACTCTGTGTATGAACGTACATTTTATCATAATTTTCTTATAAATATTTTAAAAAATTGGCACTGTATTCTATGAAATTAAAACCTTAACCTGTCCAAGCTCAGATGACACAATTGGGGATCTGAAAAAGCTAATAGCAGCTCAAACGGGCACCAGACCTGAAAAAATTGTCCTGAAAAAATGGCAAGTATAAACTTTTATCAGAATCTATCAATAATATTTATATAAAACAAAATTTTTGTTGGAAAAAAATACCTGGTAATCATAATCATTAACAGATTTGAAATTTATTTTTGTTTCTTTTATTCAGGTACACAATTTATAAAGATCATGTGACAGTTGGTGATTGTATCCTTTCAAGTCATATACTTAAGATACGTACCTGTACATCCCTTGAGAAAATTTGTCATGATAGAGCAAACAATTTAAGGAACACTCAAATCATATTGTATATCCATGTCTGAAAATAACCTTAGTTAGACAGAGGATGCTTGGGCTAATGCTGGAAAAGTTTTACATCTTGACAAAATGATGCATCCATACATATGATAAGTGAAAATACTGTTTTTTGTTCATATAAAAAATGAACAAAGTCTGACAAACATCATCAATGAAGGATCACATTTATGACAATATGTATGAAGGGCCAATTATGTACAATAGTATGTAATGTTAATATGCATAGCAAACAAAGTTCCAATACATTGAATATAGTTAGTCATGTATTGCACGATTTTATCATTATTAATTAAATATCACTTTGAGATTTTCATACACTGTGTGGTATTCGTGGGTAGCCCTCCCCCACAAATTTAAATCCTCGACGAAAACAATTTTAGAGTTATCTTTGTTACTGAAATAGTTACCAACGCATCCATGAAATTACATCCCCGCGAATAAGCAAAAAAGTCACAATCCATGAAAATTGGCCCCAACGAATTTAAATGATTCCACAGTATATTGATATCCACTGAGTATTTTCTTACTTATTTCATAAAAAAAGAGATTTTGTTCAGGTGCTGACAAAACCAAATCACAATCTTAATGAGTTTCCATCAATTTGTCCACACATGAATATACCGTTACACATTCCCAACTCTATAAACCAATTTTGTATTTAGCAGTGTTCAGTTCAGGAATTAAAAACATTTATTCAACTACCAATAGCAGATGATTTTTACTTGGTTAAATTTTGTCTTATTTTATACATTATTTCATACATGTACTTTGAGAGAAACTGTGCTTGGATTATTTCAGGATTGATGTATTAAAATTTCTAGCTACATTGAAAGCATGGATTGCATCATTGACTAATGTCAATCTTCCTTATATCTGACGTGACAATTTTACCATTTGCATCACAAATACAAATTACCCTTGCTATTTTATCTTGAAATTTCACCATCCTTTCAACAACAATGACATTATATTTCGTTACTATAATTATACTGAAAGTATTATGAAATAGCATATACATTAGACTTGTACATTTGGAGATGAAATAATTTACCGGTAAATGAATATTTGTAGTACTAGAAACAGCTGTTATAAAATTCAAATCAATTTGGCTTACAATAATTATCACATGCTTGATTTCTTTGCACTTTTATTTCCTTAAATGAAACAATTTCTTGTTTGTGAACAAACTTTATATGAATTGAAACTTGAGTTGTCTTTCTTTGTTCCATGTTCACAAAAGGTTCATATTTTTAAACTTTAAAAAAATAGGTTTGTCTGTATTGCAACGTCAAAAGTATAACCCTGCAGAAGAAGTTGATTACCGGTATGAAACATATTATATTTTCACATGAAAGTAACCTTAACCATGATTAAGATGAAATCCATGATGGCATGAACTTAGAGTTATACTATCAGTGAGACGGCGATACCTAGGATGTGTTCAGGAGATTGGATAAAGATATTGACGTTATTGAAACGTGTCCTCCAAAGTATAGACAAGGAAATGTGAACTAAGACTCCAGTGTATGTGTGTGTTTATGATGATTTATCATCAAACATTAAATGCAATATTATTTTTTTTTGGCAGATGGGTGAAAAAGATGTACATATATGCTGAAAAATGTGACAGCAACTCTTGTTAATTGCGTTTTGAATGTAATGATGTTTATTTGAATGTCTTTTATGAGTTTTAAACATTTTGTAAAAATTTATGTGAATTAACATTTTGTCATGATTGATTCACTATACCGTACCATGTGGATAACTCTGTTGAGGAATTTGTATAACATTTAAAATTCATAAAATTAACCTCTTTTGTATTGATTTAAATGATCTAACGCAAATTTCTATTGGTATTTTTGGGGGAGGTAGAGATTCTGCAACAGTTGACCAGAATAAGGAAAATAAGGAAACACTGTTCCCTCCTGTTGAAGTGTGGTAAAAATGATTTCATGTGAGCATAATGACCACAGCCCTTAGTCCTATCTCTCATTTATCATTTTTGTTTGATTTTGACATGAGGTATATGTGGGACTTGCATATACCATATACATGTATTTTTACACTTATATAGTAAATCAGATAAGGCCAGAAGTTTGATTGTGGTTAGAACTAAACTATTGGTAGCTCATGTGAGCTTTTCTGATCACCTTTTGTCCAGTGTTTGTCTGTCCTTTCATAAACTTTTATATTTTTTACTTCTTCTCAAGAACCAGTGGACCAATTTCATCCAAACTAAATGGCCTAAAGCATCCTTAGGTTAAGGGAATTTATATGAAGGGCCAAGCAATCTTTCAAGTGGAGATAATTTAGAATTTTTTTTTTAATTTGTTAGCATTTTTTTTTTAAATTCTTCTCCAAAAAACATTCAGCCAAAAAGGCTAAACTTGTGTGAAAGCATCCTAAGGTAGTGTGGATTCAAGTTTTGTTCAAATCTTGACCCCCCCCCCCCCCCCCCCCCCCCCCCCCCCCCCCCCCCCCCCCCCCCCGCCTTGGGTGGGGCTACAATATGGGTTGAAAGTTTTACAGGTACATAGAAATAAAAAAAGGGGAAATTGCCAGACAGGCTGAAATTTGTGTGGAAGCATTCTCAGGTAATCTAGAGATTTCAAATTTGTTCAAAGCCTGTCAATTCCCTCGCACTCAGATATTTAAAGGACAAAAATATATAAAGAAATCCCCTTTTAGATTCACGCATGAATAAAATGCTGCACTTTTCAGATACATTTTTAATGACGCGTTTCTCCTTTTTTTTCATCTCTTTGATTTTTAAACAGAACAGCATGATGCCATACGACGTCTAGATCTGCGCTAGCGCTTTTGAAATCACAGGGCATGATAATTAAATATATTTGGTCGTTATCCGTAGGGTTTTTAAAAAATTATTTTCAAAAATAATCTTATTATATGTAAAAATAAATAAAATAAAATAGAATGAAACAAAACCATTCTTTACTTAAAAGGATGTTCAAAAGGATGTTCAAGGAGGGCAAAAAAAGGAAACCAGCACAATAAGCACGATTCGAAGATCCCCTAGACAAGGGGGGGGGGGGGGGGGGGTCTTGTAGCCTCCGCATTAGACATTAAACCAATCGCAACTTCTCGGGCCTTTCGGACAAGCTCGGAAAAACACCTCGAATGTATTACATAGGCGTCCATGACAACCCCCCTTTTTATAAAACTTGATATAAATACAACACATTTTACGATCTGTTTTTTCGAGCTTGTCGGAAAGGCCCGAGAAGTTGCGATTGGCATTAAACATATATGATAATGAATGATTTTTATAGTTACATGTATATATAACAAAGAATTTTGACCCATGATGGGTCTACATTCCATGATAAGAAACCAATGATAAAAATGAGTGAAAAACTTCATCTTTAATTAAACTGAAGTATTTTTAGAATAGAGTCTAGACCAATTCATATCTAAAATTTGTAATTTTGCGCAGTAAAAGATCAAGGTTTAAACAAAAAAACGCCGTGTTGATTAATTTGGAATTTGATATCTGTATGCTTACAAAATAAAATGACGCCTATTTATTTGCATCATCAAATTTATACTATAAAAAAATCGAGAGAAAAAAAATCCAAGCCAAAATAGAATATAATACTAAATGTGAAAATCGTTTCTTCGTTGCTCCAGGTGGGGGAAATCTAACGCCTTGTATGTCTCTCTCCTTTTAAGATTAATTCAGATGTTGTTTTAAAAATAGTCTCATTAACGTCTCCCCTCAAAATCGAACTCTCAAATGTATAGGGCAATTCAATCCTCCGGGCTGCAACGAAATATACCCGATAATATATGTGTCATTAATTGTGTCATTTTAAATTTCATGTATTGTGAATTTGTACACGACTATGATCTATTAAAAAAGCAATATTTCAAAGTTTGGTGTAGAATTTTTGCAATTTCCTATTTCAATTAGGAGAAAAATATTAATTTTAAAATACTCAATTGTCCTCCTGTACAAAAATATCTTGTTTTTTTTTCAATATAAGATAACACTATATATAACGCAAAAGAATTAAAAGTACGAGACATATGTACCGTATACAAATTCAACGCAAATATAAGTCTTGTTCATATGAAGATCTATGTTAAATTCCAATATATTTTATCAGCTTTGCTCCAAAAATGGAGAATGGGTCTTATATAATATTGCTTTCAAAATATATTATTTTTCTAATATTTCTTTTCTATTGTCTTTTTTAAATATGTATATATAAACCATTCCTATAGCATATGACTCACAAATTTAAAATAGATATTGGATTGCAATGCAAGTTTAAGGCAACAATGACTTTGTTAGCATGGCTAGAAACCTTTCCTTAGGCTCAGGCACGTAGCATCGTTTTTGAAAGGGGGGGGGGGGGGGCTAAACTCATCCAAAATATTTTGACAGACAAAAAAAAAGGCTGTACCTTTAACATCACAATTTTACTTATTTTCCTTCCTTTCACTTCAATTTTTTACTTGCTCCCAAACAAGTGGGGGGGAGGCAACTCCAGGTTAATTCACTTTTTTATATGATGTAAATTTCAGGAAAATGTTTGCTGCGAGAAAAGTAGGGGCAGGCCCCCCTACCCCCTCCCCCCACCCCCACCCACCACCACCACTTGGATGCTATGTGCCTGAAACCTAGACAACGGCAAAGCACACAAAGACTTGATTAGATACTAGTATTAACGAAAGCTTTTCTTTTTATTTATGGCAGTGACTTGTTCGAAAGCCTTTTCACTCATTTTGAAAAAATTCACACCAATCATGGCCGTTTAGTATAGTCAGAAGTCGGTCGAAAAAAGATAAAATTAATTCAGTCAAATGTGAAAAAAAAATCAAATCAGATACAATCCGACGGAAAAGATTGATTAAAAATAAGACTATTAAAATTATGGTTCAATAAACGAACAACTCTTAAAATCTTCTTTATATGTTTGATATATTCTTAGAGAGTTTTCAAGAGTACGGAAAAGTAAACTCGGTCACCGATTTAAATTAGGTACAAAACAAGCGTAATTTGTGCCGCACAAATTGGCACGTCTAATGAAATTATTTCTTAAAAATCGATGGATCTTCTTGAGAGGAAAAGACGCCCTCTTTTATGTTCCAATTGCTGAATGTTGAAATCAGTCACGATGGAATATACGTTTCTTTAATATAATCTATTTAGGTTATTGACCATCACTGCCTTCCACGGTCACAAAAGATATCGATACCATGGACTGCATTTGAAACGCCATTTAGTGACATACTTGTACTACCGATGCTCACATATTGCGTTGTGCCTTATTCTTTAAATAAATACAAAATAAAAATAAGGATGGAATGAAACTGAAAATTTTCAGGTTGAAAAAGGTTTGTGAAAAGTTAAAGACAAAATGGCAAAAATACACTATTGCATTGCAAATGCTAGTATCTCCAACCTATCCCAAAAATCGTGACACGCAAACAAACAAATAAAACAAAAATACTTATTTTGTCAAACTCTAGATTCCTAAAATATACCTATAGGAGTGATTGCTAAAATCTGGTGGGTGTTGAGTCTGTAATTCTTACGTCGTTTGTTCGAACCCCACTGTGGTCCATATATGCCTTCATTCATGCTATCACCTCTGACAATAATATTTCAAACGCAAAAAACCGCCCAAAACTCCGCCACTACATTTTTCTTTTGGAGATAGGATTCAAAAAATAATAATTGCAGACTAAAATGTGACTTATTTAATATATTGTTGAAAGTCCTTTATGTATACACATGTGGTAAGGTTGAAGACACATATTTTTTTCTCATGTACTAATATGCCGTAGCCAGAGATGAGCTATTTAATATAATGTTTTTAGCATTTAGCAATTTAAATATTGTTAATACACAGATTTTGCTATGGGGTTATGACAAACGTAGCATTAATGTAAATGAACACTTGCTTTTTCCGTGGTTCACATTTTTATAGAAAAATCCAAAATAATTTGATTGCGTATTTACATATGTATCAAAATGTACCAATAGAAAATGTATCAATAGAAACATAACTTTATTGTATGTAAATTATTTTGAATCTTTATATATTTATACATATCCCATTGTAATTATATTACAATAAAATACGTTCAAACCAAACCATATTTAGAAAAACGACGCTGCCACTGCTGCAGTCAAAACTATGCCGTTGAAATTCCCGTCAAGCGCCAATTACATGTACATGCATGTAGTATTCTGTTCTTATGCAAATCAACAAAGTTCAAATGATCTCAAAAACATTTTACCTACAAAGAACGCAAACGTATAATTATTTTATTTTGTAAAAATAATAATTCGTTACAAGCCTGAGTTTGTTTTTGATATTTTTTTTACACTATTATCACCTTGTAAAATGTATATTTTATATTTTCTAAATTTTATATTTTACATGTGGCGAACATTTTATATAGTTTTAGCTTATTGGTATAATTTACTCTTCTTAATTCTCGTGAAATTCCTCCTTAGTGTGATGTGATAGAATGTAAATTAATGTTTATCAATCGTCTTAACTGTAACAAAGAAATAGAACATCAAAGTGATCAAATGTAGCTTTGGGAAATATACTTATTAGAAACGCAGGATTGAAGGACAATGGTTTCAGCTCATTTATGTGAATTTGACACTAATAGAGTTAATGTAATTACATAACAATTAGCGGATTAACGCAGGCGTTTACCTGGGCGATGGTCAGTTTGGGGCTAAGGAAATGTTCTCCGATTGGATGATTTATACATGTCAATTATTTAGAGGATCACGCCAGTAAAATCTTATTATATGTGTTATATATATATATATATATATATATATATATATATATATATATATATATATATATATATATATATAATTATATATATGAATCTAAGATGTCTAAGTTAGAGAGTTTATAGTTGGAGGTTAAGAGTCAAGATACAAGTCGTCCGTCTAATCCGTTACTTTTCCCTCACTGTCATATTAAGTTAGAATTATTAATAAGCAAGTTTCCCCTTTTTATTGTGTAGGGTGTGGAGAATAACTGTTTATATAATTGTGTTACGAACTGGAATAAATGTGGAAAATACAGCGAGATTTGAGCTAATTCCCTAGTAATCGCCCGATACGTAAAATACCAAATACGGTACAAATTCGGCGGTTATACTATACAGTAAACATCTTGCGAAAGGCTATAGGTCAATGACATTTTTGTAGGTAAAGGGTTAATGTAGATCCTAAAACCCACGAGCACACTTTTTTGTGAAGTATGAACCAGAAGGGGCTAAAATTATGAGGGAGAATATGTGGTCCGGACAAGATTTTTTTTTTTATAGAGGTCTGGCTAAAACTTGAAGTTCAGTAATGTATAGGTCGCTGACATTTTCATACCTAAAACTGATATTTTTCACGTTAAAACGCGAATAATTGTATTCTCGATGTCGTACGTAAAAAAAAAACTTTCGCGAATAAACGCGTTATTTTTGCGAATTAGGCGTAACTTTCGCGCCGGAATAAACGCAAACGTTTCGCAAATAAGCACGAAAGTTTTGCATATAAACGCGTAACTTTCGCGATATAACGCGAATAAACGCGTAACGTTTGCGAATAAATGCAAACTTTTCGCAAAGAAACACGAAAAATTCACAAAGAAACGCGTAACTTTCGCGATATAATGCGAATGAACGCGTAACGTGCGCGATATAACGCGAAACTTTCGCGGCAAATAAACGCGAACAAAAGTTTCGCAAAATAAAGCGAAACATTCGCTAAAAATGCGTAACTTTTCCGATATAAAACGAAACTTTAATACAAATATTGTTAATTAACCATTATTCAGGACAAAGAGTGAAAACGAATGCATTTTAGTTTTAAATTAATTGAATGTTATATTTTTCGTTTTACGTTCATTTATAAATTTGGATGATATATGGTAGAGCATCATTTTTCCGCTGACCCTGTGTTCAAACAGACATTTTTTTTTCAGTCTAAAATAAATGCAATTAAAGCATGGGAAATCTTCAAAACCTTGGTACTGATTTTTAAACGACATACATTGCTTATATATGATAAGTTTAAAGGACGAAATTACGTTATCTTTTCTTTTGAACAATGGTTGGCAAATACTGTGTAGATTGAGTCTGGCCCCTCCCTCAATCCATAGTGTCACTTAAGGTTTAACTGTAGACCTGAATGTAGTTTACCAAGAGATATTTGTATGATATTAATAAGTCCAGTAATTGTTCGTTATATTGCAAGTTATGTTATCATATAAGCTAGAAAATATATCTTAATTATTGTGGCTACAACTTGTACCATTCTGAATGTTAGCGGACCCCCTCCCCACAAACCCACTTTAATGGTTGGAAATTTTTATTAAGCCTAAATAACCAATACCCCCCCCCCCCAAAAAAAAAGGGGGGGGGTAAAAATTAATATCAGTACCTTGAATGATGTACGGATAGATAATTTGAAACTAAAAAAAAAACCACAAAAACCCCCAAAATCGGAATAACACACTTGAAACCTACCATTAAATTTATCTTCATGTTTGATGTTGCAGTGTATTTTAAATTCAGTATTTTTCCAAAATATACACGTATTTACAACTGTTTGTATTATTTTTTCATTCATAAAATTTGCATTCAACATTTCAAACGTTTGTTGAAACTGTAATAGAAACTAGAGGTCTCAAGCTTTTTCAATACACAGATTCAGTCGAACATGAGTGGATAGCGTGCGCGCATTTGCTGTGACGTAGCAATCCTTATACGGAATTGTGTCAATTACAGCGTAGAGTTTTTTTGTGGGAAAAGGTCGATACTTTACGAGATACAAACAAGAGTGAGAATAGTGCGATTCTTCATAAAACAGTTTTATTTATCAACGACAGTCTTATTTAGTGTTTAAAGAGGATGTCAAGTTCAATAATTGTGTATATTTTCATGTGATTGATGAAATCATCTACATTGACCTAATTTTCAATCTGATGTGAAGATAAGATTCCAAACGGATGTTAAGGCTTCATTTTCCATATTGATTGTTAATGTAAGTATGCCGTACACATGTATCAGTTCAAATTGTACAGTGATATCTTGTGACAACGGAGCTGAGACCTGGTAAATATTATTGACTTTGCCTTTATAATTTGGTCGGCCATTTTCAGCAAAAGCGTGACCTGGCTTGGCCTTATAAACAGAAAATTTTGTCAAAACAGTAGCAATTCACGATTAACATCATAATCTGCGACCTCATCTAGCGCTAGTTAATCACATTTTATACCTTAAAGCACGTTCGAACTTCTTTGGAGTTGTAAACTGCGGGTTTGGAAAATGGGGCTTGCAGTTTATTTGTTTACATGTTTGATCTATCGCCATTTTTCTTTGTAGATATAATCTAGGTCATCTGAGGGGAGAGCGCGGCATTGGCAGCTAAATGTGTTACTGGTCTGATAGAGGGGCACATGCCGTAACTTAGTAATGTTGCCCCCAGAAGTTTTCTTCGTGACTGCATGTCTGTCCCTGGTTCTTCAGGCAGGGAATGGTAAGTGAAAGTTATAGATTGTGAGATGGCCTTGAGGTCATGGTGCCCTCGGGCAAAAGGGTGAAACAGAAATAACAGATTATTCAATTTCGTGACCTCGAATCATTCTGAGGTTAATCTCTAGTGGCCGTGATGGTGTTAATAGGAAAGCGAAATATGAATGTTTTGTTTTAAAAATGTATCAAGATAAGAAAAACATATAAACCTCTCAGTTTAATTGTTTGAAATTTTTCTACATTTTGAATAACAATACAAAATATTTTTTTTTTAATAAACATGCTTAAGATTTATTGCTAATGATTTATCATTATAATTTTAAATATAAGTAAGACTTTTTAGCAATTGATTAGTGTTATTTATATAAATAATAATAAAAAATTATTCAAGGTAACTTGACATTTAATTAACAATATATTTCGGATCATAAAAAAGGTTAATTTTACAAAACAAACAAGACTATATATATATACATTAAATCAAGCATAGGAAGTAGTGAGGTGTATTTGCTTTGATAAATCAGCTAGATGTCTGGTACACAGACTGTCATTTGCATTAATTACATCAACAAATGACTGTGTAGTATTGAATCTCAATGAACGGTACCAAAGAAAACAGTATGAGTGATTTACCTAGAAAAATGGACAAAAATACATTATTTAGTACATTTTTTAAATGTATACATTTTATTTATCGTGATGCTGGTTTAAGCTATAACACTTTTTGTATAATTGTTTACGATCATTGAAGTTGATGGCAAATATAAAAAAATGATTGTTCTGTTATATACATGCATATATGCAGTTAAACCAAACACAATGTTAGGAACCTAGTTCCACGCACATTCCTAGATGCATGTACATGTGGTCAAAGGCTTGATCTAAACTTACGTCTGTTCAGCATTAGGTATTTTATTTTCTAATTATTGATAGCAAGATCCTATCGTACATTACTGTGAATAATTCCTAATCAAAGATGCGTACTGTTAAAACCTCCATTGAATGCATGTCAAGTAAATACTTATGTTTGGGTATTAAGTATTGGATACAACAGTTGACTAACCTTTCAGATGGGATATAAAGACATTGAAAATAATCAATAGAGCTTCATTTAACTAGACCTTGTTTATCATGCGGCCACTGACAGGTGAAAAGAATGGTGAGAGGTAATTCTAGCTGTTGTTTGTACCGGCTAAGAACACGATCACAGGCCAATGACTGGTGTACAATATATTCAGAATACCAAGGGGTTAATACTAATTGATTTTTCCATTATCATGACAGTTTTTATTTTGTATTTGATTATTTACAGTGTTTTCATCACAGCGTTGGCTGTGTATGTATTCCAACTGAATGAGAATGATGTTGGGAAAGAAATTGTTATTGTCTTATTTTGAAACTGGTATAATTCTGTTTGGATAATGTTAGCCAAAGGTTGTACATATGTATTGTAGGACACAGAAGTTGTTATTAATTGTCAATAAAAATCTAGAATTAGAGAGCTTATATTAGGCGTTCACCTTTTGACACCAATTCAACACCTGGTAGTGACATCAGGTTACATGGTTCTTCTAGTAATATACCGATAATATCATTGGATAACTGATTGTTTATTAAGGCAGAAATATAATACAATAGTCATTATGCACATAATTCCTTCAGTAGTTGTTTAAAACAGACTCAATCCAAGATGAATATTAAATCTAGGTGCAATCTGTATCACACTGATGCATGCATCTCTTACATAATGCATGATGCATGTACATGTTTGATACACTGTACATAAAGGGTAGATAATATAGCATATATAGAAGGGCTTGTTATGACCTACTGTCTTTTACCTTTTTACCACCGCTCTCCTTTGATATGAAATACGTTTTACTGTGTACAGTTACAGAATTTTTATAGTTATGGATGGTCAAAAAGTAAGAGTTAGCCAAATAGATCACAATTAACCCCTATGATGTATCAAAGATGTTTTCATCTACTGTTCCAATGGAAACTATTCATGGTCGTATTAAATGTCAATGTTTTTGTGTATTGTGTGTCGTAGACGTGTATAAACGGGTGGTGGATTCTTTATTTCTGTGTACTGCTCTTTGTTATTTTACCCGGTTACACGTTTTAGATCGTGATTCTGTCAACTCCCTTTGTCTCGCTAAATAAAGAATTTTAATTTTACAATTATACAAATATGCCAATATTAGATGAAAAAAGAAACCCAGTGTCCTGGCAGTGAAAGATATTACCATGTAGATTTATAAGTGTAGGAGGAAGAGTTGTTGTAAGGTTGTACAAAGATATCACAATACAAAGAAAGATTACTATGCATGGGTATTGATCTCAGCGATTGATCTGGCAAATGGGGTTTTAGGTGGGCCTCAGCAAGGTGAAATTAAATGATCAACAGATTCAAAAACGAACGTAAGGCTTGATAAAATGATGCCGACTTTTTTAGCATTTTGTTTACGTAGATGCAGGTATTAACGTGCATGTATTGATAGATATTGATTTGTTTACGTATTGTAACAATCTTGAATTTCACAGTAACAAGTTACACATGCTTGAAAGGTGTAGAGAGGATGACTCAATACAGTTAAGAAAAAAAACCTATCTGTGGCAATTAAGTCTCTCCGATTTGATTTGAACCCAATGTTTCATGTGCAGCTTTAATTACGCGTTGTATACGTCTTGGTATTGGGATGAAGCTGGGTAATGTTGAGCTTTATCTTCTACTCTGGGATATTATGTTCTGCAAAGCTCATGTTTATTTCTCAACCTTACCACATCAAAGACCAATTCTTCCAAGGTCAAGGTCAAGTAGCGTGTTGTACACGTTATACATCCACCTCCTAAGGGTTTATTTACACCAAAAACGCAAAGCTGTAGGGAGAGGAAAAACGTTCTGGCTGAAAAGGAAGATATAGCAGGAATTTATAGTATCAAAGTGTAGAGGCGAACAATTATAGGTTAATACATGCATACTCTTTGGTTTATGCTCTAGAGCAGTTTGGCAATAAATTAAAGAGGGGATCATTAATTGGGGATTTTGGCAACCTACAATTATTGGACATAACAAAACACATGATATAAAAAGCTAGGGTTAATTAGATTCTTCCTCCCTATATTAAACAAAAGATATAAAATAGACTGCTTGAGATGGCTCTAATGGTTTTCCTTATGGTAGAATTGACCTTCCATGAACAGTAGAGGATTTTTATGTACCTATTAAAGATGTTCTTTTTCATTCTTTGTGAGATTATATTTGATTATGAAGAAACCTCTGGGGTTTTGTGGGTTAAAGGCTCCATTGGGACTTGGATTAGATTGAATTACAGAATGGTTTTGAAAGATTCTCAGAATATTGTTGATATTTCTTGCTCCTGTTAAGGCAAGTGAAGTCATTCTACAATACTAGTCATAAAGATGCCCTACGGTGATTAAGATTTATTTCAGTAGTTTGAAGTACTGCTGTATTATTGATCATTTTCAAAAGAAGAGATGATATCATGGGGTATTTTTTTCATTCGCATGCAGTGATGCATAAACACTATGGTTTTAGAGCTGTCATTTAGTTTTTGCTCTGGATGGAAATAGCTACAGATTAATAATCTTCATACTGAGTGCAGCTGCACCACCCAGAGCCTCCAGCTATATCAACACAGCTTAAAGCAGCCTACCTCCATGTGTTTGCAAATCAGTCTCTGTTTCATTGTCTTGTGCTCAACAGTTGAATTTCATAGAGAGTCACAGCTAACTGTAAACACCTGTTGTTATTGTTAGGTTATTTAGTCCTGCTCCTCTTCAAAGAGAGAGGTTGTACTTGATTAATTGGAGCTAATCAAAAGAGTTGCCACTACCTCCAAATGCTTGATACATCATTTGTAGATTAATCATTGCATTGGACCTTTTTATCATATGGTGAAATAAAGTGCATGTCAATCAGCCTGCAAGGATGTAAAGCCAGTGAATATCTTCTTCAAACTTTCTTGGAGTTAATAATTAATGCATTTATCAGTACTGATGCCCTTAATAGTTAAGGTCATTCCTGGCTATTGTTTTGACCGAGATTATTTGGTTTCTCAAGTACTAGTACCGGTATTTTTATGGCATTTGGTTTTGGAGTCTGCTCTCAGCCATCCTGTCTCCATTTTGCTCTTTAAAAATTACTGACAGTCCAAATCTACTTAGTACCTGACATACAAAACATGCACAACACATTTTTTCAAGGAGAAAAACTAGTATCTTTTCAGCTATTGTATTTTTTTTCTTTATTTTTTTTTGGCTTGATCAAAAAGAAAGATTTTTTTTATTTTTATAAAACATGCAGATAAAGGGTTTTCCTCTTTCTTTATCCACTTTAATTGATTCCATTCCTCTCTGCCTAACAGTAATAATTGCATTGTCCTTTTTTCTTCAAAATTTTCGAATTTAAATGCCAGTTTTACTTTTGAATTTGAATGTAATGCTTTATAGAATAAAGTTTCTTTTGTTTCTATAGTCACTACCGGTAAATATTACTGTCATGCAAAATGGTAATTAAGATAGCACAACTGTACGGAAAGGAGCAAATGGACCCTTAGATCTTGATCTTTAATGAAATGTCCTTGTTCTTAAAACACATCCAGATTTTGTTAGAATCTTCTATCAAAAAATTTGAAGGCAATGTATTATGAAATCATCTTGGAACTCTTCAGTGTTCTTTTCAAATGCAGTCAATTTTGAAGTTGAGGCAAGGTCACTTTGCTTGACAAGTAATAACAAACTGAAAGTGTAATACTAATTCTATACAAAACATTTACCAGGCTCTTACTCAAACAATGAAATATGATTGTATGTTTTTGAACATTCATTACATTTGAGTCAATGTTTAAGTATACTAGTTTTATCAGAATTAGGAAATCTCAAGATGATGAATAAATGTCATCTTTTGTTTACAAGAATGCAAGTGAAAAGTGTAATTCATGAATATTTTTGTGGGGCATTTTCTGTGCGAGTTCACAGAAATAGTGGATTTAAGAAATTAATGTCTATAGATGTCCACTTCTTGGAAAAGAGAAAACAGTATGTATATAATAGTGGTTTTTCTTGATTTTTGAAACATGAGTAAGTTTTGTTGTGATAAAGCGGGTCTTATAGCCAAAATTACTGATGCTACATGCAAGGTTTTTCATTTGATGCACAGCTAGTGCACTTTAATAAATTCTATTGCACCTTAGATGTGCAATTAAATTTTTACAAGTTTTCAGATGTTTGGATTTGAATCTTGTGTGCTTGGAATTGATGGTTGATATATTTTCATTTTCTCAACTTGCAAGAGATTTTGTTGATCAAATTTTAATGCCACAATTGAATTAACAATGAAGTTAATTGGGCCCCTTAGAGCTTTAGAAACTTTCAAGTTGATCTTTTCAGCATTCACACATAGAAGATTTCTGGATGTTCAAAGACATTTTTGCTTGTTCATGCCACTTGTGAAAAAACCCCAGCAGTTTTATATAATTAATGAAATTTTTTAAGTGTTAAGTAAATCACTGTATTCCTTGACAAGGCTGTAAGAAATCTAATAGAATTGACAAATGTACAGTTTCTATGTAGGGCATATTCATTGGTTCAGAATAACAACACCTACGCATTAATGTAATTGTAAAGTAGGTAATGTGTTAGGCGTATTACATACAAAATGATTAATCTTTGAGTATTAGAATGAGACAGATTTAGCTTAAACAATTAAAGACAGGATACAATCATCTTCTCTTTTCTCAACTGCTATTGAAATGAAATTTTTGAAGGGAATCTGTTTAACACTCAGAGATTCATTTCATTGGACCCTTTTATCAGTATATTGTAGAGTGTAATGCTTTGGAATCATTTGCCATAATCAAGCACTGAATTCTAAATAATACAACAATTCAAGTATAGTAAATGAGTAAGAATTGACTGGCTTGTTGATAAGTGCTTGTACTTTAATATTCAAACCTGATGATATTTTAACACTTATAACTTTTGTGGATTTTCAGGCTATGCTGGTTCACAACCCTGTAGAATTGCTTTTCCCATGACCACCCAACACATCTCGGCCTACTATGACACAATCATGCAAGGCAAAGGGTGTAGTAGTAATGCCACAACGAACAGCACGGCAGAGGTTCATGTCATCAACCTTCTGAATGCAGGCCCAGTGTATAGGAATGACTTAGCAGAAGTGAACTTGTTGATCAAATCACGAAACGAAGAGAGAGGTAAGCAGCAATGTTTTTGAAATGTTGTCTTGTGTGTTATCTTAGTCTGTGGTATTGGAGAGGCAATGCTTGTAATGTATATTGCAAAAATGCACCATGGTGCAGAGGTCTTTTCACTGGCAAGATAAAGTTCTGTGAAATCAGTCAGGTTGAATTTATTTTGAACATAATACCAGATTGCTAACTCTTGATATTGATGGTAAAAAAAAATCAACCCCAAACCTTTTAAATCAACGATATTTTATAAGGAAAAAATAGTTACCACCGTCCATTTTTGTCACTATGATCATGTCATACATGTGAAAAGTTGAAGACCACAAAACTGTACAGGATCGAACCTTTAAAAAACTGGAATTTGGGTGAAAAAACTGTACACTGCCCATTAAAAAACGGTACAAAAAACAGTACAAAATATAGCTTAAATTCTCCTGATAAGGTACCTTATTTCTAAAACAACAAATGTATATTGTCGCAAATGTCTTATTTTAAAAGTTGTTATAAAGCTTTGCATGTTTTAAAACTTCATATAATCGTATTGTGTTTTATAATCACAATTTTCTCATGAATGGTATAAATTGAGCTAGTTTAGATGATAGTTTGTTTACCAACTTTATATAAGTATAACATGACAGTCGATGTCTATAATTTAATCTTGTTCACATAATACTGATATATATGCATCAGCAATGTTAAATAACAGTAGCAAAGGCCACCTTACATAAATATCTGCACATAAAACTTAAATTTCAGCGTAATCATAGTAATAAACGTGTTTAATCATTGTATATATTACACACGGAAAGCTGGGTCAGATTCATGTATATTTCTAAGGATGGCTAAATTTATTCGATAGAGTTACGAAATATTAACAGTTACCCCTTTAAAAACAAAGCTACCTAAAGGGGTATCTTGATATGGATTTATAGCGAGATAATTATCCCAAATGACAGTTCACACCTTCTCGCCCGACGGTTTATCAACGGTTAATGTACAGGACACAAGTATCGGAAGGTCACGTGTCAAACATAGGTGATGTTTTAGTGTCTCGCGAGCGAGAATGAGAGGAAAATGGCACCATTTAGCGAGAAATCCAAAATACTGTACAATTTCTCATATTCCGTTAATTTTGGTGTCCCGCCGGTACTCTGTGAATGAGGTCGAAAAAAAAAGTACATTTTGCATACCGCCGGTACATGTCACATGTATGTCATGTATCTTAATTACTATACTTTAAAACATGTGTCTTTACAATAAAGAAATTGAATATTTGAACAGTTTATATAGATGTAGAACAAAGGCTGTTTTATTCAATTGAACATGATAAAAAAGAGATGAGATTAAAAAAAGTAAACATCATCAAACATCATCAAAATTCTAAAACCATGCAAGTATGAAAAAACACCATCTTGGGGTCATTGCTTGGTATCTGTAGAAAAGACAAATGGATCAGTTGCTGGGCCCTATCGTCTGTTTCATAATGGACTGAAAAAAAAAAGAATTTTGTATAGACCCAACAAATCAATATAACCTGGCTTAAGATTTTATAGTTAATAACATTAAATAATGCAGTTATTCATACTGTACTTTAGAGAAAATAACCCTTCAAGTTCTAAATTATGTGTTTTTATTGTCCACAAAGAAATTGAACTTGAGATTAACTCTGTTGAAAATTTCATGGGAACATGAATTCTTATGTGAAACCTTGGGCAGATAGCTTTTAGAAACCCCTCCAGTTCACAGAAAGATATTTATTCATGTTCTCTGTGTGTGTTAGGTTACAATTACATCAACTCCAAGCCCTGCGAAAGTTACAATTTATTTATAGTGTAGACGATTTTGGTTCACATTTTTATGTTCTAATATTGGAAGTGTTTTCATAAAGAGATGGGTAAAAAATATTTGAGGGCTTTAGGTGTCTCTTTTCTATTTAATGAAGTTATATGTATGTTTGTTTTTCGTGTTTGTGACGAAGATGAAAATAACAGAAGTCATGGTAATACCAAGAAATATACACCATGTTTTTAAAAAACACCAGCAGCTGTTCTAACACCATTCCTTTCCCACTTCTTATTTTCCTTTTTTAAGCTGATTGAAGTCATGTATAATAAACAATAAAAATCACGAAGTACAACCAACCTAAGTAGAATAGTAAAATGTTGACAATTATAATTTGAGAAAATTCTCTTTCTTGCAAGGTCATCAGTTAATCTTTTGAGAAGCTTAACAACAACAAGAAATTTATCCTGCTCCTCCCCTTGAACTTATTTATAGTATACAATCATTCATTGAAGACTCAAAGTTACTTAATTGTCTTTTTTAAACCAAATCTTTTACAGGCATCTGAAATTTGAACTACATGTATCATATCTATAAGAGATAAATTGTCAGTGATAGGAGATAAATGTAATAATGTTGTTGAAATAAAACATTGATAGACCTTAGGGCTTTCATAGTATATTTAGGAATCATTTTCCACTAGATTTTACCTGTTAAATGTAGTTTATTCATTACCTTTTTATTTTTTTGGTTGGTGGTGGGATAGTTTATACTGTTACCTATTTATTGTTCCTTGAGACAGCAGCTATTTCCTGAGGCAAATTAATAGGTTCATTGTTCCATGAACAAACTGTGGATAAGTACACAGCAGTAACATGTTTTCTTGGATGTCCAAGCCTATTTTCAATTGCCCCATTTATTTATTGCTCTCGTTAGCGAAGTATGAAAAAATTGTGACTTTACATGCCCGATCAGTGTAATTGTTGTATTTACTACCTTGCTGTGTATGTGTTGTGTAATTGTGTTGTAATTTATGTGTGTTACAACTGCTGGAGCTCTGTAATTATTGAGGTTGTAATTGTTGCGTTGCAATCAGATGATCATATTTACAATCTGGCCTTTTAATTGTTGGTATATTTTTTGAAGTGTAATCATAGTTATAAATGGCTTAGCAATCAGGAACTTTTGCCAGATACTCCCATAAGTTCAACAGATGGTCTAATATGATAGCCTGAACTTTGGCTGCTTTTACTAGATCTCTTGGCAAAGCATCAAATTTTGATAAAGCAAAATACTAGAATGAGTGTTTGTAAAAAAGGGACACTATAATAAATAAGATATGATGCATGTATACTTATTATGACAGGGTGCTCTAAAGATGCCAGTTTCTACTCGATTTCATATTATTAGAACAATAGCAAGGACTTAACACATATATGAACCTCTCTCCCGCCCTTGCCCTTGGATTACAAGAAAACAAATCTGAATCTTACTGAAAAACTAACAGGGTACCTTTATGTGACATATATTATTATTTTGATATCAACAATGATCAATAAAACCCAGTAGCTGGTTAAAATTAATCTGAAATGCAAGTGATTAGCAGTTAGATATGAAGTTTGTCTATTCTCAAAATGATGGCTCTACACAATGCATGCTTATAGCTATTCTGAAAAACTAATTATGATAGACCTGACCGTAGGTTGTCACTCGGTCATTAAAAGATTGTGGTTGAAATTTTTTAAAATATGGATTGACTCATAAGTATTGTAGAGTTCATGCTTTCCTCTCTGTAGGCCGTCTCTTGGGCCCCAAAACTTGACAGGTTCGCTGTATATATGCATGGCTTGAAGGGATTTTATTTGCACAAAGAAAAATAGGTTTGCATAATGTTGAAAAACAAAGCCTAGTATTTGAAGATTAAACTTGATGGCTACACAAATACCTCTGATGTTTCTCTTTTGTGTGACATTTATTGAATTGAAGAGTGGTAATAAGCTTCCGAATAACTTTTTAAAGGTCAAAAGGCTAATGTCCTAAGCCAATGCTGATATAGAAATTTAATTGAGGAAGCCGATTACAATCACAACATATTTCAAAAATAGACGAACTATGATTTGAATAAAGAACTAAAATATGGTAATACCTATATTAATCTCCTTAGTCACACGGAGCATTGAAAAGTTACAATAGCATATTAGCCATTTACGTATGTGTATCGGGAAAATCTACAACCATGATGGTACAATGAAAATAAACAATCAATGGAAATATTATTCTTATTTGAAAAGAGCCATCTATTATGATGAAACTATTTTTCCCATTTGAAAGTGATTGATGTATAATTAAATACAGACATGCATCATAAAATTTATTCTCAGATTTTTATTGTCACATTTTTTACATATTTCATTATCATTTGCCTTTTATGTGGTATTTTTTCAATTGTTATTCATAGATTGATTTTCAAGTTGTTTACAAAAGCTAAAAAATTAATGACGACGTTTTAATTACAAATCTAAGCATGATGGGGAAGTATTCTCACCTGTTGTAAGCCTGATAATTTGAATATAAAAAAAAACCCTACTAATCTTCAAGACTATAGCAGATTGGGTGGTTTGATCAAATGGCACAGTTTATCAGTTATATGTGTACTCAAATATGTATGATAGCATTATATACCTCGGTAGCCAATTCTGCATGAGTCTAATGTATTTGGGTAAAGATATGAGTAATGTGTTGTGATATAGTACATTCAATTATTACTTGTATTCTTTTTCCCTTTGACTATTACTCCAATTAGTTTTCTGATGCTTTTACTAAGAAGCCATTTTTCCCATCTGGGTACTAAAGTTATTGTCATTTGCTTCCATATTTTGAAAATCAATGCTATTCAAAAACAATGGAATCCACTAGTAGTGCTGCTTTGCCATTGATCAATCTGACTGAAAGACACAGAATTGGGGGGGGGGTTAGCTGCATCGGTATTGTTACCTAAATGATTCAGAACCCTAACCCCAATCCCTTTACCATTTCACTTTTGTGTGGCATGCAAGACGTCAAATTTCTACCATGAATTTTATATCGGTTACATGACCAATGGCCTGCTTACTGATGTACTATTGATAATTCTTTGTTGACCTTTGTCTAGTTTCTGTACATACAATCCAAAACGTGAATTCAAAGAGGTGATAAATTCATTAGTTACAGCCAGCAATGCTAATTGATTTGTGCTCCTTTGATTAATTTCATGGACTGGTACTCTATTTGGTTTTGCTGTCCTTCAGCTATTATATCTACTCCGAGGAACATTTGTGACAAGTGTTTGAATCTTGTAAATCAGGTCATTAAGAGAACTTGTTATATTAATGGCACTGGTGGTTAAAAGCGATTGTGTATGTAGATCTGATAACAACAAAAAGTGTAAAATGATCACAAAAGGAAATATTTTTAGACCAAAGAAAATATGCCGTGCCTATTTGAATTGACAACAACATTATTGAGAACTCTGAGCACGGAGGGAATTTGTTCCTTTATGAGGCACATTTGGTTTTAAAAACTGCACTAAAGTGTCACTCTAGAGTACAATTTTACATCAGATTGACATTTACAATTTTATCGATAGAACTCACGATAATAAAACAATTTATGAATAATTTGTGAAGAGAATCTTTTTTGATGATGTTTTTTTCTCTCTGTTTTGTAGCCTATTTGGAACCCTTCGTTTACGTATTGAACTCACGGCAGCCAGTAAGGTGGAAGATTCGAACGGATATTACCCTAGCATCAAAGAAGAAGCATCTTTTTGTGGTAGTTATCTTTTACTTAGTTTCCTCTGGACTATTACATCATGCATCAAAACAAATTACAATTGTACTCTAGTACCTGATAATTATTTCTATGATAGGAGATAGCTTGCAAAATATTAATAGGATTTTCATTGAGTTCACAAAACTCATGATTGCGTGAATGGAAGAATCATTAGTGAATAGTGTCAGGTTTTATTAGATTCTGTATTAAGGTTTTTATTTTTTCCATCTCATTTTAGATTCCATCATATTCAAGCATTCGACTTGTCACAGACAGTCAGAACAAACAAGTGAGAAAAAGCATGATGCCTCAGGACACCCAGACTCTAATGTCATGGGTGAAAAATGAATACGAAGTCATAACCTCCTACACGGAGCTGAAGAGAGGGAATCAGATGACACTCAATGTTGGTCTGGGTAAGATTACAAGAACAGGAGGAGTAGATGAAGAAACCTAGTAACATCTTATCGATAATGAACTAATGAAAGGACTCTTCCTAGATTAGGGGAAGGAGTTTAGGTACTGTTCGGGGTTTTTACTTGTTGAAGAAGTTGGTTACCTATACAGTCAAGGTTACTTTTACGTGAGAGACAAGGGTGGCCCCATTGGTTCGGGGTTACACTGGGTGAGGTGATAGATTGAGTGCAGTTGTGCAGTTGAGGATGAAATTACCTGTACATGAGAAATGAAAAAGGGGACAAGATGCACTAGATGAGATCAAATTGGTGACACCCGAGCTTACATTAAACAATACATCATGATGTGCATTGATGATGAATAGGACAGAGCTAGGATCAGACACAGAAAATGAAACACTATTTGGATTTGGGAAATTGTCAAAATGAATGAGTTTTTTTAAAAATGTTATTATTTTTTGGGGGGGAGGGGGGTTGTCAAAAATGAATAAAGTTATGGGGGGGGGGGGGGGGGGGGGTGTTGTCACAGGAACCAAGTCCACAGTGATCGGAAAGGTTCAAGAGTGGTGCTGTCCTGTGATTGTCTAGAAAGAGGTTGGGTTAATGGCAAACATAATTGGGTTTAGAAAAATCATTAAATTTTGTTTACCCATTTGTCAATTAAAGACTATTTTACTTACTCAGTGGAATGTCTTTGTGTTAATGTCATGCAGAAGTGTCCATCCAAATCAAAGGGTTATAATGATTTATATTTTCTATGGTAATGCTGAATTAAGTCAATTTACTAAAGTACCACGGAGATTAAGCATTAAAATGTGGTACATTTACATAAACTTGTCACTTAAGTGTTCAATATTTATAGAAAAGAGATTTGTGATGCTTTATATCCGAGTATCTGGTAGCTAAAAAAGTATGGTTAAAATGGAACCTCTCGCTTTTCTTCCCTAGATAGAGTGCTAATTGATCCATTACTTGTATTCTTTGTGTAAAATGCTCCAGAAATTTGTCATTTGGTCCAGCAGAACTATTTGCAGATGTCACATAATTGCCTATTGATTTTACTCCAAATTGCTGGCTGCGTATTTGAAGCAAAGACTCGGCATAAATGAACAATCTTGGTTCATTGACATTTTTGTATAAAGTTCAGAAGTTAGAACTAAAAACTAACCCCCTTGCTGCTTTCTGTATTGAAATGTCATCATTTATTATATTTTGATAGTCATAAAAGTGGCAGGTTTTAGATTTATTGAATGTCCTCATTAGGAATTATTCATGGCAGGGTATGACAGAATAATGTGCAGGACTGTTATCATCATTTAGTTTGTTGTGATCAAGTTTCTGTGTGCAGATCGAAGAATACTCGACGTTTAAACAATGAACTGAAATAAATCCATTTAAATCGGACGGCAACCCATAAAGTAGAAGATGGTAAAGATAAATATCACCGGGCTTTGTAAGATATTGGGAGCGTTTAACTCAAGGCCATGGTTTGGCCAATGTAAATAGTGAGAAATCTTAATAGTACATATCGCTACTATACATTATTGACATTAGCCATCAAAGTGTATTAAGGTTCAAACATTGCCATTTAAATACTGGAGGGATACAAACATTTGTTTCGAAAAATGTGACTTCTCAACCTAAATGTTGTAATGCGCAACAAAATTTTCAATCGCACAGAAACTAGAAAACTGTACATTGTTATTGCTTCTTGTATTTATATTTAGCTGATATTTCAATACAGAAATACCGTCTATTGAAAGTAAAATGATTGAGGAGGGTTTGAAAGAATTTTTTCTTTTTATGATACAAGAGAAATTTATGGAATGAAAGCAGTTTTATTCATTGTAATGACAATGTGGACACGAGTTATTGGAGGAGGGAAGAATTCCAATCTTTAATATTTAAAGGCATTGAATATATGGGTTGTAATGATTCTCTGGAAATTAAACATTTCAGAAAGCTTTGATCAATGTTTTTATGCAACAGTCTAATTGTGCTAAAAGGTTATTGTTGAAATGCAATATATCATAAAAGAAGCCAAAAAAAATTGTTTTGAATTCCATTCAAAGGGATATCAAAGAGACTTCTTATAAATACAATGCAAGTAACAAAAACACAAACACAAATTGATATTTTACAAATTAATGCCATGTAGGTGGCTTGCTTAGAGAAACTTATAAAAAATAGCAGCTGTTGGTTTTGGACTGGTCTAGAGATGTTTTAGAAGCCTAAAAGACTTCAGATTTGCATACTAGAGTGGCGGGGACTTGATATACCGTCTGTTTATATCATCTAACCACATTTCAAGGAAGAATAGATGTATTACAGAGGAGATCAAATTAATTTGAGTCTTTTTATGGCATATATTGCCTCTTAGTACTTCGATGTATAATTTTAAGTTAGAAAATAGGTGATTTATTGGGTTTTCTCTAAAACTAATTAAATGTGTATGTTTTAACCTGATTCTCTTCAGTAAAAACATTGTGTGCAATTTCCTGCCGGAAATGATGTAAAAAAAAAATGATTTATTTATACTCTTATAATTATACCCCTGGCAAAATTTAGGGGTTTGGGGGTTGGAATCACCATTTTTGTGTGTTTGTTTGTCTGTAGACATGAATTGGTCAGACCAGTTCCAAGAAACTTTCCTTCAATTTGATTTATTCATGATAAAAAGATGTGCATGATATTTTCATAATGACATTATCTTGATAACTTATACAGTGTTAATCAAACTTAAAGTATTTGTTGGAGTCAGTAAGAGAATTGGTACATGATTTATGTTTTAGACATCTTAATGTAAGTAATGAAAAGAAAGAAATATTCTTTAATAAATTAAGTCATGAAAAATATGCCATTAACATCCATAAACCAGTGAGGTTTTTCATATACACATTTCATTTCACAACTTTCAAATTTTCGTTGGCACCTATGTATGACAAATCCACTGCATTTTATTGTTCTTGTGATGCATGGAATTTGTCATAGAAATGTTGGACAAAACTTGTGTTTTTGAGTGTTCCCCCACTCCCAGTGTATAATCGCTCCTACAACCTGACTGAGGGCCAAAGTGGCCAGCGGACTTATAGTGTGGCCTTTTTTGTTTGAAGGTTGACAGGTATGTTTACTTGTAAAGTTACCACAAAAATGTCAACTTTCACCTCATCAATTTATCTAGAGCTAATTTTAGATTTTATGTTATTGCATCTAATAACATGTTTGTGGATGAAAACTAGGGGGAAAAAAATTTAAAAAGTAAGACAGAAACAATCTAGTACATCATGTATCTATTGCATCTACCTACACCATGTACACAGTCATTTGAGGGGGTAAATTAAACAATGATTTAGAGCTCCATTTCAATTACAGCCATGTGTTTTACATTGAGATTTCTTTGTTTTTGCGACCTCACATGTGGATATTTATAAATCCCTGTGGTTTTGTTTTTGATCTTCTGTAGTTGAGTTGTAGATCTATGATTCAAACAGCTATTTGTGTCCAGTCAATGTCATTTCCATTTACAATCGAAATCCACAAAACTGCTGCTGCATTGGGTATTCCCAGGTTTTGTGACATGGCTCATAAATCTTGCTCTGTAGATAAGTGAAACATAGGGTAAAATCTGGAGACAGCTTGAGAGAGAAGTTTTCAACCATTGCCATGAACTTGAACACATTAAACTTTCGAAATGGAAGCTTGCTGCAGCTAAACTTCGTAATCTGACAGTGTTTTTTTTTTTAAGAGAATAAAGTTAGGAACTTTATTTTTCTTTTGCGTGTTGAAGGTAAAAGATATTATTTATCTCTGAACATAAAAAGAGGGAGTGCCCCAGCTTAACTTTTACATGTTTACAATGCAATTAATCCTGGGGATTATCAAAATCTCTGTCAGAAAGGAAGATTAAAAAACCACAGCAAACTAAGCTTGAAATTGCAGCCAAACATCCCTGGGTAGTAAATGTGGCATCCAAACTTCTCCCATATCTCAATTTCTCCCCTGTTGATAACTAGGTGTGACATATACAGGTCAGGATGCAGATTTCTCTTATCCTGAGGCACCTATGTAGAAATCTCGTCTTGTAGAAATATGCTATGTATTATGCTATATCTGTCTCTGAATAATGTCATGTGTATAATTTAATGTCACTTTCCTTACTAGATTGGACTTGAAATAATGTGAGGTATTTGTTTAGCGACCTTGGATATTTTCTGAGTACTGACCTTACAATTTAGCATCCTCCAACTTTAAATCTTAGAAGATACGGAAAAGCATAGAAAACATTTACATTCAATGATAACATAGGGAAAAGCATAGGAAACATTTACATTCAATGATATGTTCATATTGTATTTGAATTTTCAGATAAACATGCAGCTAGTGATTGTGTTATTCAAGAAAACTCGTCTCAGAAGTTGAATGTGATGGCAAAATTTGAACAGCCCCAACTCTCCTCTGGTTGCATTGTTCCACAAACGGATATCTCCAGGTAAAGAAAACAAATCAACTCGACATTTAATTGCCACAGGTAAAATTCCAACTGGTCATTTGATTTCTAGAATGTGTGGCCACAATGGGTTGACCAGGGATCAAAGAGCTAAATGCCATTTGCAAAGTTGTTCATGTATTGAAGCGATTATGTCAAGTAGGTTAGAGATCAGGTAGGTAGATGTAGGCCAGGTAAAGGTACACTCCCTGAGATGAATAGTTATCAAGGACTAAAGCCTTAGTGTTAGATTCTCAAGCTTTATGATTCTCCAATCAACAAATCTACAATCAATAAAGGGGCTCGTTAGTTTGTTTTATCATTGTTGTTTCTTGCCTTGAGCTAAATTAAATAGGTATGCCTTGATGCAGAGGAAAACTAAAGCACATCAAATGCATTTTCTCCTTGAAACATCTGATGGGTCCCATTTTGTCAAGATGAGGTTAATCTTTTGTGTCTTTTTCGTTTTTGGCAAAGGTTTCATTTTGCTATCAAACTAATGCATTCGTTCATTGAAATAAAAAAAAAACCCTGAAATTTCAATATCATTTACAATTACCTTGGAAACATCTTACATCAAAATGTAAAAATTGTTCAAAAAATAAAGGGAAAGAAATGTAACAGCTCTATCGGTTTGTTTCAATACAGGGTGGCATATATCATAGAGGTGGAACAGGTGAGCAATATTGCAAACAATACAGCAGCCATTGAAGCTCACCTGGATATAAGAAGCATGTCCAAGAAGAGAGTTCAGAAAGATTTCTGGCTAGTCCTGAAATCGCCAGACCACGTCAATTGGAGAGTGTCCACCCACAAACTCCAAGGATACATTGATATTGTGGTCAGTACTTCACATGTACATTGAATAGTAACATGCGCATGTTTCTGAATACAGTCTATAAGTTTGAGAATTTCTTTAACTTTAGAAAAACAATTGTGTAAATTTAATTTAAGAAAGATTTTTATCAAAGGGTGAAAATGAATAAGAGTTTTTCAAGCCCTTTAAAGCAACATGAAATTTTCAAAAAAGTATCAAAAATCGTCACTTAGAATACTTCTGTTTCCAAAAATAACAACAAATAAACTTGCTAACATCAAAAGTAAAAAATACAATAATAACTATTGTAAATTTTTTTGATAAGCCAGTTTATTAGATCTGCAATAGTTATTACATTCACATTTTTTACATTAAGGACAAAGTTTTATTAGTTTTGACAATAGCATTATTAAAAACAAACATCAGAAACTGTTTTACTTGGGACTCAAAGATAACATGTTTCTGACTTATGTCATTTAACTAAGGTCAACATGGCATTTACAAACCAGAAAGGGGAACGGTAGGGGAAGACAGTTCTAGTTACATGTACCTATAATTTACAAAAAGTTATAATGCTAAAATTATTTAGTCTCTACATACATCTCGGTATAATATTAATATAGGTTAGCAATGTAAAATTGACTTTGCGTTTTCTTTCTTTCTTTTAATGTTGTGAAATTGCTGCCTTGTGTATGAAATAAGTAAAATAGTTTTCTTTCTTCTGATTTATGTAAACTTCTTTAAGTTTGATGTCATCAATGGAATAGACATGTAACTTGATAAGCATGAATTGGTGATTTCAAAACTTTTTGAAATTGTAAAATGTCATTCTAGGCCAATAGTTATGTGGACATGGCACGGATACGGATGGACCCTGTAAATGTGCGGAGGGATGAGATTCTGGCCACAGACCAGGGACTTATCCGTTGGGTGGAGGATTATCTGGGGCCAGTAGCCATGTACACGAAGGTTAACCTGGCCAACAAAATCAAACTCATTTTACCTGATACAGGTTAGATAAAAACAGAATGTTTTAGAAAATAAGATTTAGATGCCCAATGTTAAAAAAATATATAAGCAGATATATTAGCAGAATTGAAAGTCTTGTTTCCTTTTACTGTATAACTTATTACCGTAACCGTAATGATAAATTGACCTTTTGAAACTAAGTCAAGTATTTTAACTGTTGTTATTTGTGAAGTTAATCAGATTTTAACTCATTATTGATAGATCTGTAGACCCTTTTGCCTAATGCCATTGTTTCTTGCACATTTTATTTTAAAGAATGTTGTTGTTTTTCTTTCAGCAGGTAGTAATTCTCCCAAAGCAAATCCTACCCACATTGACCCATTCTCAGTTCGAGCGTACACAAAGACAGTAATTAAGAGGGTATTGCGCACAGAGTGTGGGGAAAAGGGGCAAATTATAATACACATGGCAAAGTCTGTCATGAAGGTATTTATTTTCATAGTTTAATCACAATACACATGTAAGCTAAAGCATTTCTAGTTCCTCAAGTTTCTAGAATTTTTTTCAGTTCATATTGTACCAGTAAGTATATTTGAGATACAATGTAAAGGAATTATTTGTTTGTGCTGTAGATCTTTAACCTATCCTGGAAACAGATTACATTGTTGGACAAAGGCTGTCTTGGGGAAGTGTACAAGAGAGAGCTGATTATTGCAACAGCACCAGATATGTGCAAGACAGTTATAAATCACAAAGGAACCCAGACACACTACTCCAATGCAGTAAGTGCACAAAGGGCTGTGATATTTTATGTGAATGTCACCATGATAACGGTTTTCCCTTAGGGTGTTGAACACAGAAGAATATAGTAATTGCTGAGAATTATCTCTGATTCAATTGAGTGTCAACTACTTGTGAATGTCTATAAAAGCTTCTACACTTTCTACACTAAAAGAATGATGTTGAGGGGTTTTGTTAGGTTTTTTAGGTATGAACATTAGGTGAAAAAGGGAAGGGGGTGTATTGGGAATGTGAATTAACTAAGTTATTTAAAGATCAAAACTACAGTTTAAAAACCTGTATTGGAGTGTAGTTACCCAGCAGATGTATCATTTTCTTGTAGATTGTCATCCACAAAGAGGAGGTGGATACTGACCTATATGACCAGCCAAGTGGATTGGGAATTAATGAAGTGGATGATGGAGAGGAAGACTTAGGAGAAGAGGGGTCTGGGGTGTCCTCCATGGATGGTACATACATGGATGATGAGGATTTGAACCAGTCACCAGACAGAATCGAGATTCCTATCCTCTGCACAGTACCTAGGATAAGAGAGGAAGAAATGGTATGTATAGTGGAGAAATGGTACTTCAATTTGTGCAAATCCTGTAATCCAAATATTTATTTGCAATGACATTATTCAATTTAGCAATTTACCAGTTATAAAGTGGTTCACAGTAAAAAAGATTTTTCAGAACCCGGCCTTATAATCATAAACAAAACTGGCAAGAAATTTTGAGAGAAAAAATATTTGGTTTACAGTAGTATTAAAAAAAGGGAGGGATTTTATAAGGTATTATTGTTAAGTTATGTAAAGATAATGTAAAAGTATGCTGATTTATGCATAACTGATGAAAACTGATTTTTATATTTGTAGGTGTCGACCACTACCAGCAAGCCCAGGAACATCAGCCACTGGGACCCGTCCTCTGACATCCACTACAGCATGGTCCTCTACAGGTCCTCCCATTACACTGACCCCCTACACACCTTTCCTCTGGCTCTCCCAGCCAACAGCAGGGTGTATGTCAAAGCCAGCATAGAAGCAGGTGCTTGTTTTTGGCATTAAGAACTTTTTTATTATATATTTTTAGATGTGTTGTGATGAGAATTAAAAAAAAAATCCATTTTAGAAGTTCATATTGCATAGATATTATAAATTAAGCTATGGGTACATATAATTGATTCATATGCAGCTGTATTATAGCTTGAAATGTACAAGATAATTATTTACATTCATGAAAGGTTGATATATTCTTATAGACCAGTCATTGCGTGTGGTGATACAGAACTGCTGGATTTTTCACAGTGATGATGCACCCATTCACTGGCTTATCAGGGATGGGTAAGTGACTTTTTTTCATGCAGATACATGTATTAGTGTGTTTGACCCACTTGATAGGTGTGATACAGCTACACATGGTTCTTAACACAATTAAGAAAAGTTTCCTAACAACATAAGACAAATAGGCATATTTTGGTAAAAATGCAACTCAAACACACTACAGTTGATTTTGTTATTCTGTAGTTGTATAAAGGATGCTAATGTTCGACACCAGTATGGGGTCTTGAGAAGTGTGACCCAGAGTGAGAGATTCAGTTTCCTGCTGAGTAATGCCACACCCTTCAGCTACCTGATTTGTCAGTTGAGCACCTGTCAGAACTGGCCGAAAGAGAGCAACAAAGGCATTCCAATGGTAAGACATCAGACTGACTTACCAGCAACTAAAGGTCAAACTAATAGGACATGATGGCTCCACCAATAGATATCAAGAAATTGTTTGAGAACTACTACCGTAAAGTATCGTGTATAATACGCACCCCCCAAAGTTGGCCAAAAAATGGTGAAAAAACTGCAGGTCCTATGTATAATACGCATCCAAAAAATTCAAAATCAACGGCCGCTATTTCCCCCAAAACTATCGATGTTTCGTGATAATTTTATAATCAAGCGCAATTTCTGTAATTTTGTGATCGGAACATAGCTCAGACGATGAAAATCGATGGCCGCCATTTTCCCAAGCAACTATCGATGTTTAATGAGAATTTTATAACCCAAGCACAATTACTGTAATTTCGTGATTGGAACTTGGCCCAAGCGATATTAGAGTCAAAGTCTCACCAAAAAAACACACAAGCCGTTTTTATCGTAATGATTCCCAGCACAATTAATTATTTGATCATCGTTATAATTGATGTAAAGCGTACAATGTGAAAAAGAAAAGAAAATGGGCGAAGTTAAAAAAAATCTGATGTTTTTTGTTCTTACAATTTTACATAAAAAGGACGGTATGATTTACATGGGCGGTATCAAATATCATTTGACACTTCGTAAAGAAAGAGTTTCTTATACGACAACGAAGAAGTTGAAGATCATCAAGTATGTAGAGAAGAACGGCAACCGAGCCTAGTGCTTAAAAGTAATAATGTTTGCAGATCTAAACCAAGCAACATCAAGAGAAATGATTTAATTGATTAATTATAGTCAAACTCTTTGATTGTTGTTAAATAAACATTGTGAAGAAACATATGTATCGTCATAATCAAGTTGTACAAATGATCAATGTATTTTTAGCAGTGTCTTCGTTTAACTGCATAACTGGACACAAAGCAATCAAGTTAAATAAAATCATAATAATTGCAAATCTTCATGCACTTGAAAACATTGGTGAAAGACAGGTGCATGCTTTTGACACCGGAAATTGTTGAACAAACATTGACCACGCGCCGAGTCAACAGGTGGCTGCTTGCATAATGGCGAATACACTGACAATAACTTGTTTGATGCAAGGAATAGTGGTGAGAGAGGATAAATATTTCAATACATGGAAATAAAACTAAGAATAAGGTATTTCTGACACAGTAAGTTTAGTATACACTCATACAACTTGCATAACACGCGATATCGGCAGTCATACTTCCGCGGTATCCAGAATCAAGGCCTGAAAAAAATGGGGTAAAATTTTGGTCCTATGTACAACACGCACCCCCCACTTTTGATCAAATTTTGGCTGACTGTACGGTATGTTGGATACCCTAATTAACAGAAGTATCAAGTCGTTAATATTGTTTAATATGCAATATGCAGGTGTTATGAATACTTTTCAGATCTTCTATTACAATACATATTTCTATCTATGAATGAACATTGATTGCATATTGCACCGGGCAGATTTGAAATAATTAAGTGCCATTTTATGGATCCTGCAACAGGCTGATTATTCTCAGATGACTGTAAAGGCCCATAGGCATTTTGTTAAACTTTCACTCTCTTTTTTTTTGAGAGGCAAAAGTTTTGGACAATTATTTTGCATTACATATTGGTATTATATCTTTAGTAGTTAAGAGTTCTGGTACTGATTCCTTGATGATGAGTTTTATAAAATTCACTGCTTTATCTTCTGAATGGCAAACGTTTTAAACAATTATATTGCCATCTACATTGTTATTGTACCTATAATGATTAAGAATCCTGGTACTGATTCCTTGCTGATGATTGAACAATGTTTTCTGTTGGCAGTGTGTGGAGGACAGCAAGCTCTGTGACAATGACAGCCCTATAGCCATGCTGAAGGAGATCACGCTAGGTCCACTGTATGCCACCAACTCCAAGACTGACCCAGAGCCAGAGGACACAGAAAATTACAACGCTAGTTCAACATTTAGTAAGATTCAGAACTTAATGCCAACTGTTATCTTTGTATATATTGTATTTTTTTAATACTCAAAAGGGTTATGAAAATTTTTGAAAGGATTTTTTATTTAGTTCATTAAAACTGAATTCACTTACCCCAGAGAAAAAGATATGTTTTGCTAGAAATAAAAATTAAAACATGTTACTTCACAAGACTCAATATATAACAACAATATGTAAGTAACAAAATAGCTGACATCCACTTGAATTGATTGGTGTTTCCTGGTCCTCAGTTAAGGTACCTAAGGTCCACATCGTGAACCAGCAGCCAGTGAGTGAGACTTCCAAGGATGAGGATTCCAAGAAAACCTCTGGACAAACGGTCGTAGTGGAGGGTCTAGACTCAGGGACAGTCATTGGAATCGCCTTTGCTGCATTCATCATTGGAGTCCTACTGGTGGCAGCTCTCTGGTTCATTCACACTCATACAGGTCAGGCTTCACAGATCATTGAATTATATATGTCCCATGTAATCTGTGTTTCACTTTGTAATATACAATGCCTGAATGAATAGATTGAATTGAAGTAGGTACTTTTATACCTCACTAAAATCTCATAGTGTCTTCCACATATATATATATTAAGTTAATTACAATGGATGCTACCAAATCTCATCACTTTTCTAAACTGGCAAAGCTACTTCATTATGTTTTATAACCAGTAATTTTTTATTTAATTCTATTTTTTTTTAAATGAACACTTGAAATTTAATGATTTTACATATTTTTTAGCACCTATAAAGCATGCAGTCCAATCTCGAGCTGTGTTGGATGGTAGTGGCGAATCAACACCAATGTCCACAGCGCCACTTCAAATCAACTCTTAGTATCATGTCAACGACACTCAGGTACCAAGGGAGGGAACTTCTGTTTTAGTGATGTAAATTCTTATTCCAAGGAGAAGCCGTTTGTTGAATTCAGTAAATGGAATTACATGTAATTCTGTTGTCCTTTGAAAACTTATGAGTATTACTGAATGATATTATAAGCCAATACAAACTTTAGTGTTTTGTGAAATGTGACACAGTGTACATTTTGAGCTGGCATTGATCCTGGAATCTGGTTGTGTGTGCAAGAAGAAAAAAGAAGATTAATATGCTTAAACAGAGAAAAGCCAGCACCATAGCATTAACCAAAGATCAGAACATTTCTGTGGAATTCAGCCCACATCAAGGGTCCTCTCAGGATTTTAGCGGCACTTAGCTGTGTTGGCTAATGGCAGCCAAAATTATTATGGGAGTTGAAATTATTGAATTCTGTCTTAGATCTGTAATATAGTAGTATTTAATTATGGAGGGTAACTGCCTCGATTTTGATTGGCCACATTTAAGGGTGAGCTTCTGAAGACAATTTTGCCCATCATGATTGTAAAATTGTAGAGGAAGTTTATTTAGGTCTCTGGATGTTAAAGTTATCTGAAGAAGCTTTTTTTTTTAATTCAGAAAAGACCATTGTGCTAAAGCAAGTTAACAAAATGATTTGAAAATAACCATTATTTGGTGAAACGGGTATAAATAGTGATTGTAAATAAATGGCTTGACTGGAAATGTCTAAGTGACCATTTATTATCATGATACTTTGAATTTCAATGTATTGTGTTGGCTGCATAATTTGATTGCTTTGTTTTTTTCTGCATACCCTTAGTTTGTGCCACATACTTTGTATCCCTTATTAAAGATAGTTTATTTATTAATTCAAATTATTCAGGATGAAGCTGATATATTTATTTAATTCTGTATTTCAGCTAATGTTTTGTTTATTTATACACCCCGTTCTGTACTTAAAAATGCAATCGCTAATTCCTTGGACTTTCTTTTTAAATTCATTATATACTCCTATTATATACCCACAGAAGCTCATTATTTATGCAATAGGTCAGGGAGACTTTTGTGCCTTTGCAAATAAAAAATGAAAGAAAAAAAATGCCTAGGGGGTTGAATGTTTGTCATGTCAAACACTTTTTTTTGGAGCTGGGGGGGGGGGGGGGGGGGTATTATAAGAAGAGGAAAGTTTACGTTTAACCATATCCCCACCCTACCTGTAACTTTCTTTATGAGAAGAGTAGTTACTTATTCATTGGTCTTGCATGCTATTTTGATCAAAAGGGGGCATCAAGTTCCTTGATATAAGCACTGAATACCTCACAATGTACACATATACTAATGGGACAGGGAAAATTCTTGCTGCTGTGAAGCTTGCTTTAGCACAATGTGTGGTGTTGTATAGCATTTATAAAACAACATGGGTTATTTTGTAATGTATATAGATTGTTCTGATTCATATATATGTATTCTGTGTGTGTGTGTATATATATATATATATATATATATATATATATATATATATATATAAAAATTGATTATAAGATTGCATTGATATCAAACTATCAATCGCCATCAATACCAGTGAAAATGATAGAATCTGTAACCATAGCAATTGTAGTTCTGTAACCATGGAAACTCATATTTATTTAGAAATATTAGGTACTATGGAGAAATTGTCTGTGATCATTTTGAATGTATAAAGCCTATGTCTAACCAAGAATTGATCTAAATCAAAGAGCTGCTTGTCTTTGGTGGCAGGTACTGGGTGTATATTCCCTTCATAAGAACACGGATTAGTGCTAGGGTGGGGTCACCCATTATGTAAGATATGGAAAAGTGCTATTTTGAATTTTCAAACTCACCAGAATTCCAGTTAATTTCTTTTTTCATTTTAGTCAGGAAATGTAGGACATTAATCTCTCATATCTTTTTTTTCTGTTGATAAATGATGGATACAAAATTATGTTTGAAAAGAGCATCATTTTAATGTACAATATGTATTGTATAGATCTTTTTTCTCTGTTTCTGTTTTTGTTTGTTTTATTTAAGTTTTTTTGTTTTCCCTTCTTGCTTTAAAATGAAAAAATGTAAGCAGACTTCAGAATTTTAAATGTGTGTTTCAATATTGAAACATTTATAGAATGTAGAAAAAATTAAGTCCATCAATTGAAGGACTGCTGAGAGAGAGAGAGAGAGATTCATTCATAAGTAAATTGTTTATGATGTTGGTGTTGTATTGTTGTTGTTTATCAAAATTTGTTTGTTGGGTATTTAAGTGCTGTGTGACCTTTTTATCAATGCATTATGATTTGTTTCTGTTTATGTTGTTGGATTAACACACATGAAAATCTATTATTGTACATGAGTTTGAATATTTAAAAAAAATATTGGCACATTATTTGTAGAATTGTATACAAACAAATGGGTTTATTTACTATCATTTTATAGACTATAGATCTGTTTAAACCATGATCAGAAAGGAGAAGATCTTATTTTCTTTAGGACAAGTTGATCTTGCAAGGACATTTTTTTTTCTTTTTTATCATTTTTATGTTAACGTTTGTTGGTCTTGTAGATTTATATTATTTTTCAAGTCAAGTGTTATACTAAACTTTATCTGTTCAAATTGTATACTTAAAAAAGATTTAAGCAAAACTCCAGTGAATTTTTGTGTTAGGCATATTAAAGCAGCAATATTTTTCACTTCATAAAAGTTTTAAAACCAGCATTTTTGATGAACCTGAATATTGAAGTAGTGTTTCATTCATCCACAAGATTTTGAAGTTTAAACAGTTAACATTATTGTTGAAAGGCAGCATATATTTTGTATGTTACAATATGTCAACTTACTATAGGTAAATTTGCATGTAGCTTCAACTCTTAACTGAATCGCACCAGATAACTCATACAATGTATTGTCTGTCAGTTTCTGTATTTTTGCACTGTATTTTCAGTATAATTTTGATTTGTCGTCGATATGTCTACCTCAGTTTATGGAATGTGTGCTGTTATTCAAGCACTCATTTTAGTATACAATTTTTATTCAATGAATTAGTACATAAAATATGCATTGTATTTTTTCACTTTTCCTTACACCCTTGCAAACTAATGGTATTTTAGTAGGAAAGACCGTTTGAACCTCTTAATTTAATTTAGCTATCTTTAAATTTTTTTGGGGGTCTGATCTTTTGAAATTAAGCAGATTCAGTCAAAATGGTTGTGAGATTATTTATATCCCGGTTTTTTAGCATTGAAAATAATTTGGATAAAACTTGCTGTTTGCACTGTTCATTGTGTGAAATTTTCTGTCATATCCAAAAGTCATCTTGTTGGCATTTCAGTGTCCTTTGTTTTGGTTGAGTAGTTTTTAAGGAAAAAGAAATATGATAAGCACAAATATTTCTTGACCAATATCCTCCTTTTTGTTCAGCATCCATTGTTTCTAACAAATAGATACCGGTAAGGTTATTGGATACCATGAACTTGGGCTCATATCAATTAGATGTGACCTCAGACGTGGGATTTATCATAATTATGCAGCCAGACTATTATTGTTTGTTACCTCATTTTCAATATCATTAAAGACATTTCATATCAGAATCATGATGCATTTTAGAATTTAAAGACAGCTGTGGTCATTTTTTTTTCTTTTTACAAATATTAAATCAAGTGCAAAAGAAAGTTGTATGTACATATTAATATAGATTGTTTTAGTTACATTTCAGTAATTTGTAATGAGCTTGAGCTCTACCTCAGCTTTTGTTTTCTTTTTCAAATTTCACTTTATCATTTTACATCATTGTTTTAAAATGTACAAATATGAAGCATGTAAATAAGTGCTGTATTTATATAATCCATAACACATTGAATGTCATAGGTTCACTTTCCTCACACTTTGTACATACATTTATACACAATTTTGGCCCCTTTTTTTTATTTGACTGGCATTGTTAAATCAACAGAGATTACAAAATATTTGGCAATTTAATGAGGGTAAACTATTTTTGATATAGTGTTCCCCACTCCCCAAGTAAAGGTCAATGCCTGATATTAGTGTTTACTGAAAACAAAATGGCAGATAAAACCTAAAAAAAGTCCAGAATATTCGTCCCAAATTAGGAATTTTAAAATGATATTTGATTTAAAAAATATAAATACATGTATTACTGTACATAAAATTCTGTGTAGCAAATTTGTTGTGTGTGTGTTTGTACATTGTATTATGTATATGTTTGTATGCTCATCTGAATTTTTCTGTTACGTTATTTATGCAGCTTATGTCCGGTCATTGAGACTGGAAGACTTTTAAACCCGGTGCCATAGTTGATCATGGGAGTCTTGCTGTTGAAAATCCTCGATGAAATTCTGAAGTATAACTAAACGATTTTTAAAATTTACAATAAAATTGTAATTCAAGAATTACTATTGTTTTATATATTTAAGAAAATGTGTTGTACGTTAAGGAATGCATAGCAAGATATGGAGATGCAGACATGTTTGTTTGCTGAATTGTTGACTGTAACACAACTTTTTAACAGACGGTCAGGATTTACAATTGTAAGACCTATTTATCTACCTCAAAATGAACCTGTTGTACATTTTTTAAGAAAAAGAATCTTTTTCAGTGTAATCTTTGCTATTTCATTGTCATCTATGTTAATTTTTCATGTATCTGATGAAATAAATCTGTAAAGTAGACATAGTCTTCTTTGCTTTTGTCTTAAATGATGTCATCCTCACAAAGTCAGGGGGCCAAGGGACCACGACCATGAGGGGACTCAGGACCCCCGACGTTGTGAGTTTGTTTGAGTTTGTGTGTATAATATTAGCATATTCTGTCTTTTCAATTTAGGGAGATACTTATTGCTAAGATGCATGGGTATCATGGTAAACAGTAGCTAATTGCCCACTCAACTCAAACATGATAATGGGCGGGATAATAATCACGTGACCATTCATGTAGGAAAAGATATGACATAATCATCTGGTAAAAGAACATTGGCAAAAAAAGAAATAAATTTTTATGTGAATTTACTGCATTATATTGTAGATTAAATCACGCAGCAGCAAATTTTCCAACTATTGTTGGTTTGGGCAAGTACGACTTAACAAATTTTAGAATTGTTTCTGGTACGAGTTAACTTTAATTTGTACTTTTTACTATTTTCTTAACAAAGACCGTGGGAATAAGAATTTCCGGAAAAATTTATTTTTAAACCTCGATATCTCTGCAATGCATTAACCGATTTTTAAACGGATTTCAGATTTTGAAATCAGCATGATTAAATCTACAACTATGCAGGTAGATAACCTTGAGATGAACATACTTGCTTCCATAATTAATAACAAATTATTGACAAGTAAAGAGTTATAATAAAAATGCTTTACAACCCTCTTGGCCCCTTATTGAAGGGGTCAGTCCCATTTTCTTGATGTCAAATGAAAGGTCTCGTAAATATAAACATATTTTGTTCAACAAGTGTTCAGAAATTGTTAACCGTTCTACTGATATCTGAACAAAAGTGTTTTAAGGGCCGACCCTTAAACTCATTACTGGGGCCATAAAACAAAAATTTTAAGATAGCATATTGTTTAGAACAGTATTCTGAGCAACTTTTCTTCTACAGTGCTTTTCAAAATATTTCTCCTTTTTCTGATATAAATGATCAAAGTTTTGGACTTCTGGCCCCTTGAAACCCCTAATTACGTAACATGTAAGCATTGAATGCTTATTTTTGGATGTCGTCGGTCCTGTAACACACCAAGCGGTGCAGACAAATTGAATACCGCGCGTTAGCGCGGTATGATAATTTGTCTGCACCGCTTCGTGTGTTACAGGACCGACGACATCCAAAAATAAGCATTCAATGCTTATATTTATATTTTCATACTGATGTCTATTTCTATGGGAAAATATGTGTATTGTCGCAGTAAAGCCATTATATACGCTTTTAGTCAGGGATATGCAACATACATGGAACAGCCATATTAACATGTTATTTAGTTCGCTTCCGCGACTAAAAATATAGTGCCAGAAACTTTGTACAGAAAATGTTTTTGTTATGAAGGAGTAGATATAATTTATATAATTAATGATTATATTTCAAAAGAACATATCAAATTGGTTATGTAAGATTGAACGTTTCATTTAATATTACAAAAATAAATACACTCAAAACACGTGAAGACGTATATATTTGTTCACATGGCGCATGAAATATCAAAGTGTATTCATAGAAAATTGAACGTCGCAGATTTCCAATGTAAACATAAGGGGAAATATACACTGAATGTAAATATATGATAAAAGTATGGAATTGTATAGCTAAACAACTGTACAATGAACATTTTTGCCTCTATAACTAATAACAAATTATTGCTCAGTAAAGAGTTATAATTAACATACTTTAGAGCCCTCTTGACCCCTTAGTGAAGGGGCTAGCCCCTTTTTCTTGATATAAAATGAATGCCCGTGTAAATTTAAACAATTTTTGGATTATTTTGCAGGGATTAGACAAAGAGGTGTTAAAGAACTACCGTCCTGTCTCCAACCTTTCATTTATTTATAAAATCCTTGAAAAGGTTATCAATTCTAGGCTAGAAGATCATTTACAATCAAACAATCTGCATGATAAACAACAATCAACATACCATGCTCATCATTCAACGGAAACAGCACTATTGAGAGTCCATCATGACATATCATCTGTAAGACAAAGGAATGTGTGTTGTTCTGTTCATGCTGGAGTTATCTGCAGCATTTAATGTGATACACCCGACTATTCTTATAAATCGCATAGAATTTTCTTTTGGAATAACAGGTGCGGCCTTGTCATGGATAGAGTCATACCTCAGTGATCGACATCAAGGTATTGCTATAGGCCAATCAAAGTCTAGAGACTTTCAGTTGAATTTTGGTGTTCCACAGGGTTCGGTCCTTGGACCAAAGCTTTACAGCCTGTTTGCTAAACCAATTTGTGATATTTGCCGTAAACACAACATGAGTTTTCAGTGCTATGCCGACGATACTCAATTGTATATGGCAATTACACCTACTAGCAACTGGATAGATATAGCATCTCGTCTGCAGATTTGCCTGTCTGATATTGGTTCTTGGATGCGTTCCAACTATTTGAAGATTAATCAAGAAAAAACAGATCTAATTGTCTTCGCTCCAAAACACAAAATCAATTACTTCAAAGAACTCGGCATCAATTATGACGGCAACAAAATGAACGTCTCATTAATTGTAAAAAATTTAGGTGTCATTTTTGATTCGGTACTGAACATGGATCACCAGGTTCGAAACATCGCAAAATCATGTTACCACCAACTACGGAACATTGGTCGCATTCGACCCCTAATATCAGAGAGCGCTAGTAAAACCCTTGTATGCTCACTTGTGACCTCTCGTTTGGACCACGGCAATGTCTTACTAAACGGTGTATGTACCAGTTCCTTGTCAAGACTTCAAAGGATTCAAAAGCTGCTAGGATTATAACGCGTACTAGGAAATATGACCACATAACACCTGTGCTAGTCAAGTTACACTGGCTTCCAATCGAGCAGCGAATTCAATACAAGCTGATCCAACAGACTTTCAAAGCCTTACACAAAACATCGCCATTGTATATACAGAACTGGTCCAGGTCTACAAACCAAATAGGTCTCTACGCTCAGAGAGCTCTATGCTCCTTGTTCAGTCGCGTGCGCGGACTAGGTCGTATGGTGACAGGCGGTTCGACGTGGGCAATTATACAACCTTCCCCAAAATCTTAGATTAGAGGGGAATTTTATTCGTTTTAAAAAATTATTGAAAACTTATCTTTTTAGCAAGGCTTATCCAGACTATTCTTAAGTATTTACGCATCTTAAACTTTGTTTTATTGAGTACAGAGACAGCACAGCATTGATTTTTACATGTAAACAAAAATTAGTGTCATATATGTATGTAGTTTTTAATTTAGTGTATTTAGGTATATTATTTATGTTCTTAGCTCTTATGCCAATAACTTTTATATGTACAGCGCTGTAGAGTAATTTAATATAAATTATATATGGCGCTTTATAAATTTTGTATGATTAATAATAATACATGTCTTATCAAATTATTTATACATGAAACGATAATATAGAAAATGTGCGAAAATTTCATGAAAAAATGTGGTGCCTATTTTCGAGCTCAGGTGAGCTTTAACGCATTGCGTGTATACTACACTAGAATATATTTAGGATCAACTACAGTCATTCATCTTCAATGCCTGAAAGTTTCGCTTTTTTATTATGATAAGTTTCGGAGGAGTTGCGTGGACAAAATCACCAGTAAAAAATCACAAAATCCTCAAAATCTCAAACCGGAAGTGACGTCATTAGCTCAACATTTCAAAATCTCGAGTAATGAATATGACTAATAAGTCCTGAAAATTTGGTGCAAATCGGTCGATTAGTTTTTGAGAAATTACGCTCTAAAAAAGTCAGAAAAAGAATAATAATAGAGCAGAAGAAGAATCCTAAGAAAAACAGTAGGGTCTTCCGTTGGAAATGGAAGACCCTAATCAGTCAAGTTTTTTCAGAGATGGTGACCGATTTCTGCATATTAATGGAAACTCTGCAAAAGTTTTATCAGATACATCCTTGTGACATTTGTCTTGTAAATAAGTTCAATATTTGAAAATTTTGAAACGATTTGGTGGGTGTGTGCGTAACAAATTTTTCAAACAGTTTAATTTTAAAGAGCTTCAAAGCTTAATATTTTTAGAGTGGGTCTTTGTTCAATATTTTAACACAACTTTTGAACGTTTCGGGAATATATAGAAGTCCCTATACTTGTGGACCATGTAGCATTTAGATTGTGATTAGTGCTTATCTACAATAGCCTTCATAACTGAGCCTGAGCTACACGTGTAGCTGAACGGTCGGAACTACCAAAACTTTTTTAGTTTTTCCGTTAAAAACCAATGTTATCCAATAAGAGGGTGTTTTGACATGTTTTAAAATACATATACTTTTCGAAAATTTGTCGGCAAAATACTCCGAGTACTTTTCACTTACAGTTAGCTGTCAATTTCTGTATTAACTGGTCTTTCAGTCTTTGCTTGACAGCATTAGTAATCCACTTCACATTTTCAATACATTGTTTGTTCCATATATGAGATTTGCAGGAATCAAAATGTTGCTAAATCTGAGCCATATGTGACAGATGCTGGATACGGTTAGAGGCTTTGGAGGAGGTTAAAGTTTATCTTATCTAGGTAACTACCGGTCCTTACCTATTCAAACTAGTCTTGAGTGGTTAATATTACTATGCAAATGAAGTACAATGCTTGCTTTAGATGCGGAGCTTGTTCTCGAATATCTTCATGTTAGGACAGGTTAGGTTAAAGATTTTGCAACAGTTCAAGGTTGGTTAGTCTTGAAGCTGGCTTCACAAACGCAGTCTGATCTATCAAGGATGCCAAAAAATGCGAACCCTGATTTTGATTTTTCCGATGCTGTTTAAATAACTAATGGCCTAAGCTCGCTTTACTTACTTGGATGATATAATTACATGATATATTATACAATTATTGCTGTTTTGAGGTCAATACGATGATTTAGCTACCCGAGAAGTACACTATTCACCGAGCTGAAAGCGTATTGAGTCGTAAATGCGATATTATAATATCAAGTCGTAAATCACACAAAAGAAACTTGTAGGTCGTACGTACGAGATAATATGTCGTAATTACGAGATACTAGGTCGCAATTGCGAGATATTAAATCGTAAAAACGAAGCCAACGTTAACCTCCTCCATAATCAAGTCAAACCATTATATTAATCAAACATGTCTTTATCAAACATGCACAAACAAAATGCACATGGACAAAAATCATTAATAATTTAACTCCATTGTTTATTTATATTGTTGAAAGTAGGTATGGTTATGCAATACAGTTTATTTGTAATATAATAATAATAAAAGTGCAAATGAACTGGGTAAAATGCATAACAAGAATTGTTTTCATAACTTTCTGTTCGGAATTTCCTGAAATAAGGTCTTTTTGGGGCTACTTTAGTATCTGGTTCAAACCAACGTTATACTTATGAAACACTAAGCCAAGTAATTGATGATGCTTTGGGATTATGGGTTGATTAATACATGGTGCATCAATAATAAGAGAGCATGCCTCATGCAGGAAATTACATAATAAAACTAACAGAAGCTTCCGTTAGTTCATTAACAAGAAGGAAAAAATTCATTATGTATTCATTTGGGAATTTGAGGTAATAATAACAAGGGAAGGTTGTGATTAATTTCTCCAGAGACCATGTTCACTATAGGATTGATCACCTCTACTACTGAGAGCATGTACACAATAAGAATATAGCGCATATTTAGTCCTTGCTATCCATGACGTGGGTCTAATTAGAAAATTAATCAATATAAGTATACATACTAGCATAAATTCTTGTATGGAGGACCTCACAATAATTGGAACTCTTGGTGTGTAGAAATTGAAAAAAAGGACAATCGCCACTCGTATCTATAAGCATGGAGTTTGTGTTTGAAATTTGGAAAATCCGCTTGGATACTCTAACCTTTGAGTTTGTTCATCCCTTCTTCGTTGTCATTGGCAAGAGTTGTAACTTTGGTTAAGTTCACTGGTGTCAGTAGCAACGACCATCTAGATTTTCTTTTTTTTATCTTATAATTTAAATTAGACAGAATAAAGAATGCAATTTGTCAATCAAATAACAAATACATGCCTGTACATACTGAATTAAAGCCTTTTGGGGGCATAAAAAGTGAGTTACAAAAGAATCTTTTGTTACTAAAATATCAGACTATAACAATGTAATGGGTTCAGTATTGCATTCCTTGATCGCCCATTCTTGCATGATTAATATACTTCAGCTTGCTAGGTCACTGTCCAGTGTCTTTTATTGGAAAAGGAAGTGTTCCAAAACCCTCAAATCAGGTCATATGTTAAAAGTATAGGACATTGCCAGTGCACAAAATGTTGGCAATGCAAGTTGGGTTCACATCGAAGCTAAAGATGAAAGGGAATGAAATTACCCACAATTAAGTTATGAGACCTTGAAATAGCGACAGGCGTACTGTCTCATACACTATATGTTACTTCTTCGAGGAAATGCTTCCTGAGACGAACAATTTTTAAGAAAATGGTTACACTTCTCGTATTGAATGTCAAAGTGATGTTATACGTTGTTTCAGCTCTCATTGAAATTTCAAAAAAACAAAAGTTGCATGAATCCATGTGATATATAGGATATTTCCATTTTTATATTGAAATTATAGGGGTTTTAATTTCAGTTTGCAGAAGTTGTTTTACCAGTTCCGTTACTTTCTTTTGATTGATTGTTGACCCAGCCAAGAAAAAAAAATAGGACTCCGCGTGCAAATCCCGCATTCCGATACATAGAAACTGGTCGTTTTTATTTTGAAATTCTGATGCTTCCATTTTTCAATCACTTCACAAAAGTTCAACGTGTTTTACCAGTTCCGTTACTTTCTTTCGTTCTGATTGGTTGGTTTTTGTATTTCTTCTGTTTAATTGGTCAGAATAAGTGGTTTTTCTGTTTTCGCTCTGCTTTGATTGGTCCGTATTTGAGGACACGAAGTTCCAGTCATTTCGCTTTGCACCACGTGGTTTAGAACACAATTTTGTCCCTGGTTCTTCCGACATGACCTAGAAACACAGATATATAGATATAAAAAATATGTTTGTGTATTTAAAAGTTTTGCAGAAAAACTACTGATTAATAAATAAATTGATAACTAATTAAAATTAATTAATAACTAAATAGATAAAAAGTAGATAGTTCGAAAATGAGCAACGTACTTCAAATAAAGAAACATCAAAAACCCAACTTTGGTCTTATTTTACCACAAGCCATTCTATAACGTATATTCACACATGAACCAGTTTCAAATATACAAGTGGGATATTTTGTATTTACATGAAAAGATGCTCTTTTCACATATAGCAGATGTTGACAAAAGATTGATGGTTAATAAAGCCTTACCTGATGAGAGGTCGGTTTGTCAGCATGCACGCTCGTCTGACTATAACCTAACGTTAGTCAACTTCAAAGCAGATCAGACACAAGGACCTGTGCACATCCAAGGAATGGGATCTTTTATTTTTAGTAGAAAATCTGATTAGGATCCATATATTAATGATAAATACCCGTTTTGTTCCGGGTATAGCTGTCAGCTTATATAGGCTTAGCAATCGATCTTAGGGGAACCGCCTGGTTTATGTCATGGCAAATAGGGAAAGGGATGGCTCGCTGTGGTTTTTTAATTAATACTTAATGAGCTATGCCAATAGGAAATGAAAATGAAATATTTGTGGATGAACTGAGCAACACAAAAAGCAGAAAGTTGTTTAAAACGCCATCCCACGTACGGACTAGTTCTATTCCCAATTAAATTATCTTTCTGTCGTTTATGTGTTTCAGTTCTAAAGAAAATATTCATTAGAGTTCAGGCCTGTTAAAATATACAAAGGTTTAGTTTTTGTCAAAAGAAGAATTGACGTGTAACAACTAAGTATATATACATGATGCTGTCAAGTCCATGTGACGAACGCATACACAATTGGTTCCATGTACGAATGTTTTTTTTTTCTTTTAAAAATTCGTATTAAATGTAACTGAAATAAGAAAATTCAAATGTAATTATTTTTTGTTTATCTTCTTTTTTTAAAATCCAAATCAGCATAACCAAAAATCATCCATCTATTACAACATAAGACGCCTGTCTTTGCTCAACTAAACAAATCTCACCTATGTACAGTAAACCTCGGTTTTAGCGAACTCCTAGAGACCATTGGATTTACTTCGCCACATCTTTAATTCGTTATGACCATATAACGATCTCGTAATACTAAGCATAGCAAATTCGTTATGTACATGTTTCCTTCCATATGACCACCATTTGTTTATTTAGGCAATACAGTTTTAAAACACAAAATAATTGGATTGGAAATTGAAAAATATACGCGATTATAAATTCGTTGCAACAATTATGTCAATTAGTACTGCTATCTTTTAGTTTAAAACAATTTGTTATAAACTATATAAATTTCATTATTTTTCCACGAAATCAGTTTGCTATATCTGTAAATTCGTTATAACCGAGTTCGATATAACAGTAAAATTTTACAAGGATTTGTTTAGAATTTTGCCCGGGACTCTACAAAATTTCGCTATAGCAGAGATTTCGGTATGTTCGTATTCGTACTAAACGAGTTTTACTGTATGTCGTAATTGCTCTAACTTTTTTTTTTAATGATCAGTCAAAATGAGTCTTGGGAAACTTATTTCCTTACCTCAGTATTTAATCATTAATGGTTTCAGTTTCTATAGAAACATCAATTTGCAGACAAAAAAAACTCATAAATTGACAATAAGAGGATTTAATTAACAACCGTATTTAGTTCTTACTTTTCATTCTGTAGACGTAATCTTTTTTGTAATGATATAATTAAATGTCTACATAGATATACCAGTGCACTCGACCAAGCTAATGGGATTACACGATAAAATATCGGGAAAAAACTCTGCATCATATATGAAAGTGCTCAATGGCATTCACTTATGGCAAAGATAATTCAATCACAAAGAAGAAAAAATATTTATATGACGGCCAGATTAATCAATAGCAATCTCTATTCTGAGAGTGGTTCAATCAATACAGAGTCCTCGTGGCTTTCTGACGAGGAATCGGATTTGGTATAAACACACAGAACAAGGGGCTTTGAAGAAGCTTCGAGCTTTAATAATCCGATGACAAACGATTGCAGACATTGCTCAGCCTCTCAATGATGGATGGAGAATCTATGCGTGGAGTAAGCCAGTCAGCTTCCTGGGAGGTTTCGGCGAGTCTTCTGCGTTGAGAGCGGCGAAAGGAAAATAAACAACTCCAGCATGGGGGAATGCACCAACTGATCACTTTAACAAACCTTTTCATCAAAAGATTTTTTTCCAATACATTGTAAATCTTGTAGGTGGCACGACGAACAATTTATGTATACATGATGCACATATTTTTTTTCTTTTCTCCATTTCCTATTTTTAACTTCCATGGATTTTTCAACGAAAAAAAGTTTAGTTTTGCATCAATGAAAAATGATATGCCGTAGGGACAGAATGTAACTTAACGGAAAAACTCCTTTATCTTCAATCATGCAAACTCTACGTCCATTAGGAAAGTAATGTGGGGAGTGTTGAAGGTCTCTGGACATTTAATACATGTACGATGCTTTTCTTTTTGCGTGTACATCAGAGCAGTTAAGATATGCTTGTCATAAAGAGAATGTAGCTTATGCGTTGGGGATTCTGATCCACCAATTCTATTGTTTTTCTTTTACATGTTTGAAAATTCTCAAAGACTACGAATCAGGATGTTCCATTATGTCAAAATGCAGTTAACATAAATACCTTTTTTTTTATTAAATTTACGATCAAACCAATTGGCTCACCCTTTTTTTATAATAAGAAACATCAGCACATTTATGATAACTTTAAAATAAAACACTTCTTAATTTATCATCAATACACTTTGAATACAAATTAAAATATAAAAAAAACCAAATGTGAGATCTTTTTATTATACTTTATGATTTCAATACACATATATTACCTATGTAAGCATGCCATATGCGTATGTATTTCCAGAAACAATTGCACCTGAGGAAACTGATGAATAATAATATCATGGTGTATTTGCTAACTAAATTTTAGCGACTCGCGTTTCTTCAGTTTTCGCTCCTTGGTGGCCATGTAATCTTTTCGGACAGGACTCAGTCTCATTTCCAGAATGTTTTTGATTTTTTGCACTATTTCATTAGCAATGTCGTCATCAGTCTCAAAGTCATGATGCTTATAACTGTCCTTGTCCGTGAAATAGGTCAGACGGAACACAGATTTACCTGCCAAAACAGAGATAACAATGTCAGATAACAAAATTCTTTGTACATTAACACATTACTGGTTTGAAAGAAAGCTTATGGTAATCCAACTCTTGAATAGACCAATTTGTAACTAGTACTGATGGTTTCTTATTACAAGTAACAATCAAATTTTCTAGACATCAAATACTTATTCTGACAAAGAAACATTGATCAACATTATAAGAAGTTAACTAGGTATACAAATGAAGGAAATTACTTTGAGAATTTGAAGTAAAAGAGACTTCTAAGCTCACCATTTTTATCTTCTATGATGTCCGCTGAGGCTATAGTGTCAGCTAAATATGTAGCAGCCTTCTGTCTCAGGAACTTGACTGAGCCTTTAGTACCCACTGGATCAATCTCTATCTTTTCCCCACTAATTCCTACAAAAGACATTCTAGTTACAATAACACTGATCAATTTCTACAAGAGTTGCAAAAAGCAAAGGTGCATATGTATGTTGACTCCACTAGACCAAGATACCATCATCAGAAATTTACAATACATGTACATGTATTTGCAACCTCAAGGATGTAATTTTCTTATTCAAAAATGACACAGTGCTTGATGAAATTTTTTTGAGAATTTCTAAAATATCATGCAGAGTTGGTACAAAATGTAATTTTTATTTTTACTTATACTGGTACATCTATATTCAAGAATATTTTGAATTCGATAACATTCATCACATGTTCATGAATGTATCTATCCCTCTGAAAATTCAGACCCACTGAACAGCTTTCCATTACACTTCTAGAATTACATAATGTACCAGTATTTTCTCAATGGAACAAGCCTGACCTAGTTGGACCTCTGTGTTGGTCCTGAGTCGATGAATCATGTTGACAATGTAACTCTTGTACTGATGGCTGGTCAGTGAGTCCGCTATCGTCGACACATCACCATCTCGTTCCTCCTCAAACTCACCACGTGTACCTGTACAGCAAAACAGTCAGATAAACATGTCCCATTAACTCAGTTTGAGATAGAATCTAACCAGATTCTAAGGGAACAAACTACACTGTATTTTTAATTATAGCAATTAAAAGCTGATCAAGTTATATCTTGAAAAATATTTCTCTCCATCAACATGTTAACAAGTTATCATTGATTTGGAAAACTACAGCTAGAGTTCTACATACTGTTTTCACGGACCAGACAGAACTCTAGTGTGTCCATACTGGCAAGGGTAGCATCCAGCTCCAATGACACCCCGGGCTCACTCTGTTTCTCAATGTTGTACTGCTGACCTACATAAAAAATCAAAACCTGTTACAAGTACAGGTATCTACATATTCATGGTCAATGGGCCACCTGTTGGATCTGACAAATCTGCTTCTTTGAGAATCACTTGTAATGTAATGTGTATATTAAATGTAAGATTTAATACTGCCATCATACCTGGCCTTATTTTAACTTTTCTTCGTTTTAATACCCTCTGTAAAATTTCTCGAATAGTTGTGTTCATGTTTTCCACTTGGAATTTGTTAAACCCTCTGTTTGGAACATATCTGTAACACAAAATAAACAAAATTAGCACTGCTATTTTCACTTAATTGAATGAATGTGATTGATGGCTTTTAATTTTAGCTATATCATATAGTTCCAATTGTTGGTGTCCAAAATATGTCAATAACTTTTGTTGTGGAGATACATCGGGGTGGTAAATTTTTGGGGAATTCTTTATAAAAGATTCAACATAACCTTAACAAATGTGGTTATTCATGACTTCATAAAACATGATATCAAAATTTCAAAATTGTTTGCAAAATCAATTACAAAGAAATACTAATTCATAGTTCATTTTACTGGTTTATGCATCAATACAGCTCAATTCAATAATGGCAAACCTTTGCTTGGTATCATGATTTACTGTAAACCAACTATAACATGTGTCATCTTTCTTTACAAATAGCCATGCAGTTCAGAATCAACAATCATTACCATAAATGTATACCATATTAATGTATACTGTAGTGGCAAGATAGAACTTACACGGTAACCACATGTGTGGAGCGGTTGTTGGCAGGTGGAGGAATGTCTTTTTCTACCAGAGCCAGCTTTGAGAAACCAAACTTGGACACTGGTTCCCTATTGTCCAAACTTGGAAAATCTGTGTCGACCTCACCATCATCTTCAGCAATATGGAGACAGTACATCTCTATGTTTTCACTACAATATGTAAAATGACGAGTTACAATTCCAAAACTTGTAATCCCATCATCATTTACATTTACTGGTAATACATGTATCTTTCTAAAAGTATAAAAGAAAGAAGATCTATATCTGCAACAATCCATCTTACTGGTTTTAATACATTTAATATAAATTTTACATATCGAATATTTCTCTAACTATCCTTACTTAAGCTTAGGTTCTCTTCCTTCATTTGTGTACTGCCAGCAAATTAGGCCAATCAAATCATGGATTTTTGCTGATGCCACAACAATGACTGTAATAGGATACTCCCTCTCTCCAGGAGGGCACATGGTCAAAAATATATCAATCTTCTTAGTTGGTGTTCCAACACTGGCCTTTAAAACCAAAATTTGAAATATTTAACACTCAATTACAATAGTTCACAATATTTGAAAATATATTTTTGTTTTCAGATTTCAAGACAGCTTGTTCAAATCAGCTGATCAATTAAAGCCTTTACACACCCTTCCATCAAACTTTGCATATTCGAGAAATCGGTTTTCTCCTGAACTGGCATAGTTCTCAATTTGCTGTGATAATTTGGAAGCTTTTGACAGTTCCCCTGGATCAGAATCTGGGTATGGCAGAGATTTCTTTTCGAACAGGTGCCCTTTATCTTCAGCTACAAAAAAATATTGTTGATAAAAAAATGTGAAGTAGATATCATTATACTTTACATTATTATCATTGAAGACATACCATACTAAGAGAATTTTTCAATCCCATTTTACTTTTGCCACACTCAACCACATAGTCAGTTGATAGATCTAAAATGCATCATTTGACAATATCTAAAGTGGGAGCATGCTGAGCTATATCTCTTTCATCTTTGGTTGCCAAAAGTCTAGTTTAATTTATTATTATTATATCTGAGATTATAAAGATGATCAAAGAAGATAAACAAGAGGCCCATGGGCCACATCGCTTCCCATACAACAATAATATTGTTAACTAGTTTTACTATACTTGAGAAATCAGAATCGGCAAGCATCAAGCATTCTGTTAAAAATATGGAAAGTGGCAGAAATTTAAAAATGGGTAAAAAAAAAATAAAAAGAATCAGAAAACAAATGGATTTTCAAAAATGAGTGACCAAAATAACTTTTTATTTAGTTGAAATTTGCATTGTGATTCTGGAAAAGATAAAAATGTGAAAATTTTACTTGTCGACACACGAACAGATTGAAGCCAGACAAAGCTCAGATGAGCCAAAACTCTGAAAATCATATTTTAAAATTTTTGCATATCAACCAATTCATATATTCAAATGAACAACAGCATCATTAAGATAATCTTTTTAAAAATTTCCTTTTCATTGCCATTTTTCCTTATTTCCCTCTCAATGTGAACTTTTTGTCAAATTAAATTGATTCATAAAACACAAAGAAGAGTTTCATTAAAGTATCTTAATTCTGAAAAAAAAAAACCAGGATTGAGATTAATTACTGAACATTATTACAGTATGCTTGTTGGCTAAGTGTACTTATATCCATAGAAGTACCAGTATTTTAAAATTACTGTACCGGTAATAATAAAAGTGGAAAATTTCTGTGAAATAGACAAAGCATACCTGTGTAATCTGATGGACAGTCTCGCCATGATATATTTTTGACCTTTCGTTGACTTTTCTTCTCTTTCTTTAATCTCTCCAATCTCTGTGCAGTGTTAGATCTCAGTCTGTGCCCTGTTGTGTGAGCAATCAATTTAGCATCTTATTCTAGTCACATACAAAAATTATGTCTTATTAACTTAAAATGACTTTACACTATTATAAACAGTACATATACAAAATATAGAGTAATCCTCCAACAATATTGAACATTTTGTTCAAGATGCAAATTAATTTTGAGTTTGTTTATTGTATTCTAAAGCAATTATAGAGTTAAAGTGGTAGTCTATATGACATAAAAAGTTACCATATCCCATGTCTGGAAGAATATCGTAAGATGTAGATAGTTCATGATCTGATAATTCTGCACCGCTATCTGTGAAGGATCCATCTAACCTATATAAAATAACACCCAGGGGAACAAAAAGTGCCTCAATCAAATAAAAACCTCTAAAGTGGTTCTTAGATAATAAAAGGCAAATGAATACAAGTTTGACAGCATAAATAAATGTACCGGGTAGTTGTGCTTCATAGTATAACGAAGAAAATTAATCAAGTCTTTATATTGTTTAGCATACCTGGAAACCTTTTTGCTTTCTCTGTCTGTTTCATCATTTTCGATAATCAACTCGCACATTCCAGTATCATCACTTGTAATGAATGAATTTCGGATATGAGCCAGAAGAAAACCTGCGTTGTCCATCATAGCCATGACTGAGACTTTAGGAGTAGCTCTCTACTTAAGGTGTTGTAACATACTGTATTGAAAAAAAAAATAAGTTTTCATATTCCATACACATTTTTAATTTAATCTTATTTTAACTGACAATGAAAAGTGTCAAATATTAATACACATATATCATCATAATTGATCAATCTTCCTGCACTCGATCAAACTGAGAAGTCCGACTCAAGACAAGTGCATGCTTCACCGGAAATTGTTAAACAAACATTGACCATATAATGAGTCAAAAGGTGGCTATTTACGTAATGGGCAATGAACTCTTTTTGATGCAATGAACAGTGGATAAATATTCTAATACATGGAAATTAAATTAAGAATCAGGTATTTTTTTACAAAGTAATTTAAGTATATACTAATACAACTTGCATAACAGTCATACTCCTGCTGTATCTAGAAAATCAACAAATTCTGCAAATTGGGTTAAAATTCTGTTCCTATGAATAATAGTGAGCGCAGCTCTCTGGTGAGAAGCGCCAGAAAGCACTGCGAGCTCTAACGCCTGGGCGAAGAGAAAATTCGGACTACTACTACCTTTGACATACTGAAAATTCTGTTGTCAGATTCGTACCCACAATACCGTTTAAATTGCAAATGGCTACGAATATCATGTTCTCACGAGAACAGGTAAAATGTAAAATTTTCACCCTGATGTTAATTAGTCAAACCGCGTTCTTGGTTACCTCCTTCTGGAAAGTTCTATTCCATTCTCTCACGAGAGGTCTCACTTCACTAGCTTCTATCTATCATAACTGAAATCGAGCATTCAAGAAACGAATTGCCTTATTTCATTTATTCAACATTTTTCAAATCTTAACTTTTATGTATCATCAAAGTAAGTTCCTTATATCTTTTTTTCATTGTTTATGTAATCATTCAATATTATTTCATTGCAAGCATATATTTTGATTGCTAACTCCCACTGACTTGGATCCGCCAAAGCTTGTCCACCACTTTACTCTCATTTTTGCTATTTCGAGCTTGTTTATCAAAAATGAAAGTAGATTTTTAATTTATTGTTCAATAATTACTTATCGGGTAAAATTCAACTACATCTACGGACTTTATATAACAATTGTTGAAATACAAAAGGTGTATTAAAGCAGATACTCTGGTGCAGGCATTTTTAGTTTATTGGCAAAAAGTCTTAGTTCATAAGAATAGATATTTAGCCTCTTGCAACAGTATTGTTGTTGTCCTTAAGAGAGATATTCTGAAGTAAATTGTGCACCACTGATATGTGCAGTGTTCTAAACACTGAAACAGGAATAGGCCTATAGGTAATTTCTGCTACTAGAATTTTGTTCTGACAAGTAAACACATTGGTAATTTAGTATATACAATAGCTGGTACAAATATGTAATTCAAAAATACGTTTTATAGGAATTATAGCCTACTTTTTACCTTTTCATCTAAGCTTCGGAATTTCTAGATACCCTTTCTGCTCTTCTGTCATAGAAGGTAAAAAAGATCATCAATGGAAATTGAGATCAGAGAAACGTTTTTTACTAGTGGAACTGGAGCGAAGTTACAAGTGCTGAATCGACATTGACGAACTCCAGTTGATCGTCGAAAACGTGGGTAAACAAATATTTTTATAATATGCAAACTTTGACACTTTTACTTTGAATTCATATATATGATGTTGAGCAACAGAATTAGCATTCATTGTTTTTCCTTACTGAATAACTTACAGTTAACATCTAAATGATCTAACATCAAGCAAGGCTTTAAAAAAGACTTAGGCAAAAGTTCCTTACATGTTTTTCTTCAACATTGTAACTTGCTAGTTGCTAGTTATGTAAATTTCCTTGGAAAGTTTTTTTAAATATTTTTTTTTAGATATTCATCATGTATTTATTCAAATTCAATTTCAGGTGCGTTTGAAAATCTGAAATGACATAAAATGAATCTGCTTCCCCAAAACTACAAAGAATTCCACTCAGCTGAATATTGGGAAAACTTTTTTAAGAAAAGAGGAACAAAAGCATTTGAATGGTACATCTTTGATATGTAAATTAAGCATGTATATTGTTGTGGTAGAGTCAGGTATATGGCATTCCTACAAGCTCTGGCTAGTGGGTTAACACTTTAGCTCGATCGATAGAGTGCTGGATTTGCATACCAGAGGACCCAAGTTCAAACCCAAGCAGAGGCAATAAGTTTCTCTGTTACGTTTGGCACTCACATTGGGACCTGGGTATTCTCTGGCGGGTACGAGAGATTGTTTCCAGTACTTCGCCTCACAGGTGTTGGCACTTCAGAAGAGTGGAAGAAGCCTTTTTCCCTGGAGGGGGACAATGTGGTAGAGTAAGGTGTATGGCATTCCTACTAGTTCTGGCTAGTGGGTTAATCCTTTAGCTTGATTGGTAGAGTGCTGGATTTGCATGTCAGAGGACCCGGGTTCAAACCCAAGCAGAGGCAATAAGTGTCTCTGTTACATTGTTAAACATGTAATTTTAGCACACAACCATTTAAGTGACCTTGGTGGGTGTGTAATCCAAGATTCCTCCAACCCTAACCTCCTTTTTTATTTTATGACATATGCAAGGGAGATTCAGAGTGTAGGTCATATTTACATGTACCAGCTGGTGCTCAACTTTTTTTCAATTATATATTTTTGGGATGGGTCAGACCACCATTAATATTGATATCTTTTTTTTGTATCATTAACTGACATTAAGTTGTGCTATTCTAAATACACACTAAGACAGATAAATGGTGCAAATTCACATTACATTAACATGTTTTAAGTACTGGTGATTGGATGACTACATGGAAAATAATGGTAATCAAACAAGAAAATATGAAACAAATCATCAATACACGGTACTTAAAATTTAACATCTTGGTACTTGTAATTTTACTAAAATATTTACAGTTTTGCACCAAATTTATCATTAAAACAGTATCAAATCAACTTATATGATAGGATGTATCTTTGCTTGATTTCTTTTGTTTTGGTTGAAATTGTGAAAAATTACTGATTCTTTCCTGAAATGCCAATTCGCTGATGGTTTAATATACAGTTATATTATGCAAGAAAATTCTTTGCCTTTGCTAAAGAATGAGTGTTTCTGGATAATTAATGTAAATGTTGTGCCAGTGGTAAAAGATATTTATTTTGCTTTATATTAGGTATGGTGAATATCCAGAGCTTTGTGGAGTTCTTCACAAGTATGTAAAGACAGCTGATAAAATCCTAATGATTGGATGTGGTAACTCAGTACTGAGTGAGAATCTGTTTGATGTTGGGCATCACAACATCACGAACATTGACATCAGTGATGTCGTGGTGAGACAAATGACAGAGAGAAACAAAGAACAGAGGCCAGAAATGAAATATCTGAAAATGGATGCACTCAATGTGAGCATCAGTTTTAGCGCTGTTGTTTCATTCAACTTGTACTTGGATGGTGCGAAATAATTAGTCAATGAATATACAATATGAATATATATGTATGTGATACTGTTGTTTGAAAATGTGGTTAATTAAGGCAGTCAGAAGTTCTCTCTCAAATGATTTTGCAGAATAATTCAAATTTTACATATTAATTGATGGAATAGAATTCACCAATGAGCATGTTTTTGGCATTCACTCGAGCATCTAAAATCTCAATTTCAAAAATTTCATATTCAAGTCTGCAATTTTTGCTGATATTATAGCATTGAATCATGATTTTTTGAAAGACAAGTCTCATAACTGCAGTGGTGTGTGCATACAAATTGAGTAACGTGCGTTAGCGCGTTATGAAAATTTGTATGCACACATCGCTGCAGTTATGAGGCTGTATCTTTCAAAAAATCATGATTTAATGCTTATATTTACATTTTTTTTTAACTTGCGTTAGCGCGTTATGAAAATTTGTATGCACACATCGCTGCAGTTATGAGACTGTATCTTTCAAAAAATCATGATTTAATGCTTATATTTACATTTTTTTTAAAATTCTTGCCTTGTGTGCAAATTGATTTATACCTTAAAATTCCTATCTTATTCTAAGGGCAAGTTCATATTAATGGAAGAGCCACTGTAACAGCCACAAGTGTGCACTTTGATTTTCGCTTGTGACGTTGCAGTTTGCAGCGTTCAACGTTTGTGACGTCATAATAAAACTCGTCATTTTAACCTTTGAGTACCCTGTGTGTATTATAGTGTTATAACTGCCGTAGCTTTCAACACACTTTACAAGCAAAAAATATGTGGAATGTAAATATTAGAGACTAAGAAGCAAACATACTAAGTATTTTGTGCTTTCCATTCATGGTTATAGATGGAATTTGAAGATTCCTCATTTAGTGTTGTCTTGGACAAAGGAACACTGGATGCCTTAATGGTAGACGACTCAGAGGCTGTGAATGAAGACATCAATAAATTGTTCTGTGAAATCGGGAGAGTGCTGAAATTTGGTGGTCGCTATGTCTGCATATCCCTAATGCAAGACCATATCTTGAACAAAGTTCTTCAGTATTTTCCAGATATGTGAGTACATGCATTGAATTATGAGTGCAAAGACTTAAGATTTGTGCAATGAAAAGTTTTAGAGTAAAGACAATATTTACTTTTTGTATCTTTATTCATCACATACAGATTAGATGTGCCATACATGTTTTTTGAGTAAATAATATTTTTAATTGAAGTTTTACATAATTCAAAACACAATTTTTATTGAATAAACTATGTGTTTATTGATCATTTCAAATGTTGAATTTGAGCTAGCAATTTCTTGTAATGACCAGATTACATAATCTTATATATCATTTGTTATATTCTAGAGGATGGCCTGTTAGGATTCACAAGATTGACACAGAGAATTCTGAAAACACAGATAAGGATTTCCATCTGCCAGTGTTTGCCATAGTTTTCACAAAATTTAAGAAAATGCCAAATATGAAACCTGTAAGTGAAATGGGTGCTACTTTTTAAACTGGGATATATTTGAAAACAGTTTATCAAGTAAAATATGCATATTTTTTATAAATTAATTTTCATTTTAGTTTTTTCTATTGCAATTTTTGATGGTTTACATATAAATTAATTGGAATATATATATTTATAGATACTGGAAATTAGCAACTCGGAAGATAAATTAAGCCGACACAATGATGTAGATGAAGTGAAAACTCTGATTAAAGAAGTGCAGTACTATGCCATGATCAGACAGAAACTTAGCAAGAGGTTTGAGCAATGTCAATTCCACTTATCTTGGGATTGAATAGTAATTTTTATGCAATGCCCATGTACACAAGACAAAACTTTGTTTTACAGGAATTTATTTGGAGAACAAGTGTCCTTGACTCTATTCACATCAGCATCCACCGAGCCACGCTATACCCTACATGTTGTGGATGTACCAGAGACCGGCCTCAGGAAATTTGCCATTTTTATTGTGCCACAGGGGAGGTAACTTGTACATTCTTTAAATCATTTATTGTTATTTTCAATTTATCCTATATGGGAGAGAGAGAGAGAAAGAGGGGAGAGAGAGATGGGCAGACAGGAAGGATATGTGAAGAGAGAAAGAAAGAAGAAGAGAGCATGTTGATTTTAATATAAGCCTTTGAGACTAAGAATTATAGTTCATTTGACAGAGAGACCGATTGGTTGTTTGGGTCAGAAGAAGGGAGGAACCACTTGGCTAAGAGTGCTGGCTTTGAGAGACTAGTGGTGGTCTCTCTGAGCAGGCACCACACATATGTTGACATGGAAAGTGTTAAACAGGAGCTGTCTTTGAAAGTCATGGAACTGGCACCACCTGGCTACAAAGAAGGAGTGCAGGTGAGTTCACTCTCAGAATATCTCTCACTGAAATTGGGCAATTATGTGTATAATTTTGTACTCTGTCTAGAAAGCAAAGAAAATTGGAGGATATGTACTAGTATATCAGATATCATTTCATGTACAGCATGTTCTTTCAATAAGCAATAAGATAAAATGACTTAATCTTACAAAAAACCATTAGACCCTTGCCAGTCCTATTGTTTGGTGAATTGATGAGCAGAGTTTGTGATGTGTGATTTAAATTTTTGTGTTTAAAAAAAAAAGAAAAGAAAATACATTCATTGAGAGATGATTTTTTTAAGATTCCATTTTTGTCATTGGGAGAAGACATTGGGAGTCGAACTGTAGTGTGTGAGGGTCACAGTGAACTGAGTGGGGACTACATAGTGGAGGATGTGGTAGCTGATGAAGGACAAACGTTCAGAAGACTCATCTTTACTTCTTGTCCAAATGTTATCCAATCGGAAGCACGATTGAAACTAGGTAGATTATTCTTTATCATTATGCTACAAGTTTTATCACAAAGATGTTTAGATCAGCATTTTTATTGGATTCCACATTTCTAGTCTACTTCCCTAATAGCTTTTCATGTACTAACAAAATATGAATTTCAATAAATAATAGTAATACAGATGGTATCATTAATGTGGTACGGGACACTCTATATTGTGACGTACTTCCAATCGAAATAAACAGTAAAATCAATTATAGCTTTATGGCTTTTTTCTTTCCCAAAATTGTTGCCTAAAAATGTAGCGCAATGGGTTAGAGCAAAAACTGCGAATCTGTAAATCATGAGTTCGAGCAATTCTTAAATCACATTTTGGGCAAATATTAAAAATTTGAAAATTCAAAATGGGGAAAGCATTTTGATTGTATTGTACTTTTATCTACATTAATATCAATAGGTGTCCTATACCCCCTTAAAGGGGTTTTTACATCTTGATTTCAAAAGATCTTGAAAGTATCTTTGATATACATGTATGTGTATGTAAGATGTGTATTGAGTACATGAAAGAAAGCTCAGTAATGTAATAAAAATATGTTAAACATGTAGAGGGAAAAAAGAAAGGAAAGGGAAAGAAGAAACATGTTATTGACAACAGCTACTTGGCCAGCCATTACTATGTTGCCATGGTGACTGGATTAGGATTTCTAAACTCTGCTGTGAATAAAAATGGTGGGTGACCCTCTTTAGTATCTTTTTCATTTACATGTAAACACCTTGTGCATCATTCTTCTTTCAATTTAAGAGACATTGATTTCCAATTTATTTCTTTTGGTAATTTACATGTAAGTAAGGGAAAAAAGTAGACTTTTAATATTTTTGGACAATAATTTATATTTTGTAGAAAAATTAAGCTGTGTGTTGATAGGACTTGGTGGAGGAGGGCTGCCCAACTTCTTACATCAACACATTCCTCAGGTAAATATAAGTACCGATGGTCAGTTGTTTTATTCTGTTATATTACCAAGGTAATATCAAATCCATACATAAAGATCTGAAGTAACCAAATAGAGGGTTGATCATGTCCAAACATCTTTAATTTTAAATATTCAATCAGATTTTCAATGTCAAAATTTGCCTGTCAGAGCTTTTGATATTGTTTGCTACTTAATACAAGGTCACAAGGTTTCTGGATGGTCATCACAAAAGCTAAAGCAGAGATTAGCTGTATTTCTTCCTAAAGGAATGGTGATATGCCTTAATTTTTTGTACCGATAATACACGAGTTGCTAAATAATCATTTTTCTGGCTTGTTTTCACCTCTCTAACATTCAGTAATGGCTCTAAAACCTCTTAAAACATACTGATGATAAACAATAAAAATCCTGCTATGACCTGTTGTCATTTGGACATGATATGTACCTTTCACCATTAGAAAATATGCAAGAAATTAAGGAAAACAATATAGTTTATATCACTCTTTTGATCTATTATTTTGCATTAATTCGTTGAAAATTTCTGAATGATGTTCTGTATTTTGCTGTGATATGTGTAGATGGAGATAGACAGTGTGGACATTGACCCGGCGATTTTAGAGGTGGCCAGGAAATGGTTTGGATACCAGGAGGACCAGCGACAGAGAGCTCATGTGGCTGACGGAATCAAGTTTGTTCAGGATGCCATCAAAGAAGGTGCAAAATTCAGTTGTCATCAAATTTTTTTTTTTTAAATTCTCACTTACGGGAAACGGTAAATCCAAATTTGGCTGGGAATAGTTCCTTGCAGTTAACATATATCTAGTCACATCTATGTCGGTAAATAACATTTAAAAGTACATGCAGTATTCAAATATTGTGAAAAAAAGCACATTTTTAGCTCAACAAGACGAAGTCAGGAGGAGCTTATGCTAAACCCCAGGTGTCGGCATCCAGACTTGGTTAAAGTTTTTGGTGCAGGTCCTAGCCTGTATTTAAGTTATTACCTGTCCTTTCTTCACCAAGCTTGCATGGAAGATGCATCTGGATCTACTTATGAACTTGAAAGACTTAAATGCTAAATCTGGGCCATGAATTTCAGATGCTGGAAGAGGTTAATGTTTTTGGAGCTGGTTTAAGTTTTTGGAGCAGGTGCCATCTGATGATTATATCTTTGTTATTACTGGTCCTATCTACACCAAACTTGCATGGATGTTGCATCTTATGATACTGATGCACCTGACAGGCTTGAATGCTGAATCTGAGCCATAGGTTTTGGATGCTGAAGGAGGTTAAGGTTTTTGGAGCTGGTTAAAGTTAGTTTAGCAGGTGCCCTATGATGATTATATCTTAGTTATTACTGGTCCTAACTTCGCCAAACTTGTCTTATGATACTGATGCACTTGACAGGCTTGAATGCTGAATCTGAGCCGTAGGTTTCGGATGCTGGATGAGGTTAACGTTTTAGAGCTGGTTAAAGTTAGTTTAGCAGGTGCCCTCTGATGATTATATCTTAGTTATTACTGGTCCTAACTTCGCCAAACTTGTCTTATGATACTGATGCACTTGACAGGCTTGAATGCTGAATCTGAGCCATAGGTTTTGGATGCTGAATGAGGTAAAGGTTTTAGAGCTAAATAAAGTTTTTGGAGCAGGTGCCATCTGATGATTATATCTTAGTTATTACTGATCCTAACTTCACCAAACTTGCAAGGATGGTCAGTCTTATGATACTGATGCACTTGATAGACTTGAATGCTTAATATGAGCCATAGGTTTCAGATGCTGAATGAGTAAGGATTTAGAGCTGGTTAAAGTTTTTAGAGCAGGTGCCCTTTAAAAGAAAAATCTTAGTTATTATTGGTTCAATCTTTATCAAATTTGAATGTGAGTCTGATGCACTCTACAGTCATGGATGTTAAATCAGAGTAATAGGTTTCAGATGCTGGAGAAGGTTTAGTTTTTTTGGACAGGTCACATGTTTTATAGATAACTGTACTATTTCAAACTTGTATGGTTGATTTAACTATAGAGGTAGCTTCAGATACAGAGCCTGATCTCCATTATCAAGGATGCTAAAAAAAACTTCCTACCTCAATCAAACTTGCTCGGTAGATGTGTTTGATGTTAAATGATACAGCATGATTCCTATGATATAGTATTGTATGATTTGATACATGATAATATTATATGATACAATATTATATCATATAATATTATATTGTAAAAAATTATATGATACTATATGAAATTGTATCAATTTTTTTTCTTATTATGATATGATGTTGTATCATATGATATTGTTATATACAGTATTATTGTATATTATGATACAATATTGTATTATATGATATTGTATTACATAATTTATTATTGTATCACATGATATTGTATCATATAATATTAATTTTGTATCATATTATATGATATTATTTAATATGATGTATTAATTAATATATTATTATATCACATGATATTGCATCATATGATATTATATTAATAATATTATTATTATGATGTGGTATCCAATTATATTGTAACATATAATACAATATTATATTATGTGTCAGATGTGATACAATATCATACAATATCATAATATACAATATCATAATTTATTAAACAATATCATACTATATCATACAACATGATATCATATGTCATAATATTGTGATGTATTATGTGATATGATATTGTATCAAATGAATATATATATTGTATCATATATTATGTTATGATATTGTATTATATGATCAAATACAATAATGTATAAACAATACAATACCATATCATATTATATCATACAATATCTTATTTTTGATATGATGTCATATCGTATGTTACAATATTAGATTGTATCATTTTATATTACAGTATTATATTGTAGTCTTTTGAAGTATCATTATCTATGATTTTTATATAATATGATAAAGGTGGTCTTATAAAGGTGATGCCTTGTCTTGGTGAGCTTTGTAATCTGTGATTACTTATGTTATAATTTTAGAAGTTATTTAGGTATTGAAATGATAATGTTGCAGTGTATATATGTAATGAATTGTTACGTTACATAGTAGTTCAGTTTTTCAGTCATATAATATTTCTATTTTTGTTATATAGAATCAGTAAAAGATGTTTGTATTTTGTTTTATTGTTTTATTACGTATTTGTATTATTTCTTTTACAGAACAGAAAAAAGACATTGTGATTATAGATGTAGACAGTAAAGATAGGACGACAGGCATGAGTTGCCCGCCCCTGCCATTTGTAACACCTGCTTTTATGACTTCTGTCAAAAATTTGCTTAAAGAATCGGGTAAGTCTATTTTTAGCTATTTCATAAAAAACACTTCAGTATCATGCATAGCTGCAATGTGATATTATTATTACTTAGATATTTGTAAAAAAAAAATGTTATGAAGAATAGTGCTCCATGATTATGTCTTTATGAAAAGCCTGTTAACATTTTCTTCATCAATTTCAAAAGCTTCAGATCTCCTTCACTTGAAGTGAGGTTGAAAGCCAAAACAGGAAAGGCTAACGGTACTTTGTAATTGCTGTGCTTTTAGATAAGTATGGAATGAGACTTTCTCACTTTTCTCCTAGGCCTACTGATGATAAATGTTGTTTGCCGAGATGACAAGCTGAAGAGTCAAGTGTTCCAAGACATCCAGGAAGTGTTTCCCTATGTGTACATCAAGGACTTTACAGACGATGTAAACACAGTGCTGTATGCCCTCCCCTCCCAGCCTGTGTTACCTGACCCCACATACAGGTCAGAAACGGGGAGTAAGAAAAAGGGGGGTCCAGTTGACCCATTGATTAGGGGGCTCAGTGCCAATGTGTCAGTGCTTCAGAAGAACATTAAGGACTCGAACAGTTCAGTCAGTATGGACCTTGTGGAAATGTTGCAGGGAATTAAACTGGTCAACAGGTGAATATTTTTTATAGTGGAGAGATAAAGAGAAATAAAGATTATAAACATGATGTAAATTTATCCTTTTTTACATTTATATTACATTTTTCATTTTTTATCTCCATGGTCACGGGCATTTGGAAAGCTGTTCTCTGTAGCACAATTTCTCACAAGGGACATAATACTTGATACTGGTGATCAATCTGGCATTATTTTATTTTCAGAGTTATCTTTCTTTTTCTATATAATCTGAATGTACACACGTAGCTTCTGCTAAACTGATTTAAATTAATTGACAATTAAAACATCTTCAACAATCACAAATATCACACAATGCAAATATTACATGAGGAGGAAAAAAATTGAATTTTTTTCATTATTCATTGAACTAAAATCAGCTTATACATGTATTTTTTCATGAGTGAACTCTATTTATATTACAAATGAAGATTTTTTTCAAACGATTTTTTAGTTTAAAATTCTTTTATTTTTTACTGATAGAAAAAAAAATCATTTAAAACAATTGATTCAAGATTTTTCAATAAAAATAAATTTATATCTCACAAAGTCAATTTTTGCTTTTATTTATTTTTAATGAAATGTGTTGATGGAACTTATGACTGTGATGAGAGTGTAGGGAACAATGTTGCTAGGGTATGTCTGTACTAATCTCCTTACTGACTGGTACCCCAAGTCAATATCTGGGACAGTGCCCAGTGAGCTGATTAACCTCATTCTTTTTATAAACATTACGCTGGATTTCCAAATAAAAAAAAAATAAGATAAAAAAACCCATAAAGTCCATATTTGAGCACCCCGTGATATTGCCTCGCATCCGTTTGCGACAGGAACCAGATTCCAGTACTTGTGCGTAATTCACGAGAAAACCGGCGCTGTAGGGGGTCAGGTGGGAGCACTGCAAACAGACGAGGTGTGCGATTACACAACGACATCAGGGAAAACTCGACTTACGTAATACGTTCGTATTATGACTCAATACCCGCGGTTGTTTTTTTTTTAAAAAATAATTAGCCGACACAATCGTGATTCCATGCATGAGTGTGGCAGGAAATTAGGGGGGGGGGGGGAGAGGGGGAGGGTGATGGTGATATTTTTACAGACAAATTGTACTGCAACAGAGACATCTTTAAAATACATAATAGATACATATATTTTTCATATATCTTAATCATCCTGTCTCGATTAAAAACTCTTTTTTTTAAACTTTCCACATTCAATGCATAACTTTTCTTCCTATTAGCACCTCCTACGACCGAAATGAATTAATTTTTTTACACTAACTTGTTTATAGATCCCTACCATTATTCTATTTGAAAGTCAAGTATTTCTCGCAAAACGATATATATATATATATATATATATATATATATATATATATATATATATATATATATATATATATATAAATGTCATTATACACACAATACTTTTAAAAATAACTGTTGAATACGCGATGGGATATCAACATTACAAAGTAATCAGATAAGGAGAATAAGTTCAATCTGTTCAATTTAAATCTATGTCACTCGTAGATATAAAAGAACAACATCGACAAGTAGGTATTTCGTGAAATACTAAACACATTCTGAAATAAATCACCAGGGGGGTATTTAAATTTATTTTTGGCCAGCTCCATTCATGATTTCTTCCTAACGTACGTCACTCGTGTACTACGAGTTGAAATTATTCGGCGGCCTTCGGATTAACAAGAGGTCTGCTCCCACAGTTGTTAATAGGGTATGAAAGACGATTAATTTCAATAATATATATGTATATATATTTTTAAAAAGATTTCGAAATTTTGGGACGATTAACTTATGTTCACCCTTTCTTGCTTTAGTAACAAAGTAGCCAAATAAACAGCAACATAGCCATCTAAACTGTTTGTTTTCAATTAATTAAAGTATCTTGACAACACGGACCATTTGGATTGGATCACAGCGACCGGTAGTAGCGAGAAACAGCATTTTTTGTTTGTTTGATTTAATATAGAATTGTCGTTTACTGAATTTTAAAATCGTGAACTTCTGGAGGCTAGGTGGTCAACAAATTATCCATCACACATACCTTGAATTTTTAGACATGATTTTTTCAGTTACTAGTATAAATTATCATGGGTAAAAATTCCATACAATTTAGCTTTTAAATAATATCTTTTTACAGAGCTCTTCTTCTCAAGGAGATTAATATATTGTAGAAATGGCCGCCACCATCCAGCCTCTTAATTTCATAAAACGGCAAGTATCGCGTAGAATCTCGTTTTTAGGAGTAAACTATTTCGTTAATACGAGTTGGCCTCGCGTACATTTATCTATCTCGTTATATTGAGTTATAAACTCGTTATAACGAGTTAATTTTTTGATTATGACAAGTATTTTGTTGTAAACGGTTAATCTGGCTCAACAACCATTATTTTTTATTGATAATATAAAACAATGGATAGATTAGGCATTCCCTCCACACAGATAATAGACTAAGTCTTCCTAATTACTATGAGAACTACATTTTATAGAAATGAATACTTTGTAAATACTGAAAGGAGAATGAGCTGTAGATCGCAACAGTTGAATTCTCCGTAATAAGCAATCTTGCATGCTTTGGTGACATGCAGTGCGTGTTTAAACAATGAATTAATATTGCTTTGTGATTCCTGATCTTTTGTGATATTGCGTTGGGCTAAATTGAAGTAAAGAGAATAAATTCCCCCCTGGGGTGACTTTGTTGTCGCAAGCATGATGTTACATGTACTGTGACAATCATTCAGAACTGATGCTGTAGGTGTATAATATATTCTCCTTTCTTTCTACACAATGCGATGTGGGCACTAACTACAATAGGATGGATGACTTGGATCCAAAAGGGCTATGGATGATCATGACCCTTTTATATTGAAATAATCATGTATACCCACAGGCGCCTGACGTTATAATAAGATTACCCCCTGTACTATAATAATGATAATGATAATGATAATAATAATAATAATATAGTGACATGTATTGTTATAGTACAGGAGATAATCTTATTATTACAAGAAATATTCTTAACGGCAGGCGACTGTGTATACCCTAATATTTACACACATTTTTATAAGATTTAAGAAGATTTTTACTGAATATTTTCTCGGGAGATGGGTGATTGCTACAGTAGTGTTAGCTGCAGATTTGAGCTCCATCAGTGTTTTCTTGTTTGTAATCTGTTAATCTTTACATGATTTATATGTCATTTTTACACCCATAGCCTAAGATGATTAGATTGCAGCTTGCTTAGGGACTTGTTAGGGAGGGGGTATAGCCCTGTACCCTATCACTGCAATATAATTAAAACAGAGTTACTGTTTATTACTGTAAAAACACGATGACATATGAATACTATGATTCATTTGAAATCGAAATAATCCCCTGGTTTGTTCACTTACATAGTGTTGATAGTAAACGTCACAAAAAAGTGCACAATCAGCATTTTGATCCGAGATCTGGCTCTTGAAGTGAATTAGTGCAAGTATGATATCCATACAAGAATGAACTGTATTCGGTGTAAATGAGCAATGTAAACAATCTTTTCAGAAAGAAGTTTTGTGTTTATTGGTATGATAACGTTCTTTACACATACAGCATAACTGTAACACACATCTTGTATTTGGATGAATGTTATGATAAACCATATCCGCACTGATAACAGAAATAATTCAAAATGTATTTTGCTAGTGGATGGAAGCTATTTCAAAATCGAAACTCTTCAGGCCTGTCCAACCGATATATCCGTGAAAAGATCCATATCGGCACGTTTTCAATGGTCACGTGAGAAAAATTATGTGAATGAATGTCAATGAATTATCATCGTCGGAAACCCACGGTCCGTTTCGCTTCGCCTAACTCCTAAGAGAAGCGAGACCGAACGTGGGTTTCCGACCATGATGAAATGTAAAAAATTTTGTTTGAAATGATATTTACAAATACGTTAGAAAGAAAGGGATACTGCTCTTTAAAAAGAAACAACTAAAAAAACAACCCAATGACTTCTAAGCATTGATGGGCTTTGTGCTAAGGTGATGCGTCTAAGAGGGTTATTTAGATTAATTTCACTGTGCATTACTTGGTACTTTTTACAATATTGATAGCTTTTTTATTTAAAAAAATAAAATTTCCCTGACTCTGCATTGTCCCTCAAGTCCCACATCGTCTGTCTGTGGCCCTTGTGTGTACTCCATAATTGTGTTACAGCTGGCATGATAACACGAAGTAAGTCGCAGTAAAGATAGTTTGATTTGTCTGACGGAAAAGGAAGCACATTTAGACGCACAGGGGAATGAGTTTCGCCCTGGTTTCCGAAAATGATATTTCCAATTGCAATTTCCTCCTTTATTAAGTCTATAAATACAGGAACACATTTCTTCTATTTTAATTTTCAAAGGAAAGACATCAAATCTTTTGAATTCGATTAACACCAAAATGAAATTTAAATTTGCGGAAACGTAAAGCATTTAGATTTATTTTGCTGTTATATAGTATCACCATGCACTTTTCGTCCACGTAAATATATTTCATATCTATCTGTATCAATGTCAAAAATGAACACAAAACTTCTATCGAAGACTGGGAAGTATGTGTTATGTACGGCGGGCCCAAGGTTTGCAGTTATTTTATATTATTATAAAAAAAAAAAAAAAAAAAAAAAAACCAACGACAACAACAAAGCAGGCGATTTTCTGGTGTTAGTCTTCATTTTTTCCTCCAGTCGCACTTAGTTCAGATTTTATGTTAAAACTACAGTATTAAAATACGTTATAGCTAAATCTTGTTATGTATCTGAAGAAATGAATTCATGTTAAGTATTCCTATACATCCTCCCGAGTTCGCCATAGGTTTTGTGCATTACCTGTGCGTAATCTGGCAATGATTTAAATTATTGTTTAATGTCTATATATAATGATATACCGGATTCATTCTATCGAATATCTCGGATCCTAAAAGTGTCCCGGTTTTTTTCTAATTCCTTTCTCCTTTTTTTCAAAAAATGATGGAGGATACCGGTATACCAAATATCTTGAAAATATGTATACTTTAGATAATATATGACAAGATTATGTATCAAAAATATAATCACTTTATTAAAGGAAACCCTACATGAAACAATTCACTAATAGAATTATGATGAATTGTGAACTTGGCGACCCTGAGAAAAAATATATAATCAAACTAAATGATAAATAAACATACACTATAAAACCTATGTGTCAAATAAGTAGTTATAAAATCATGTACATTAGTATTGACACTGACCAATCCAGTCAATATTTCATCGTATGATGATAAATTTTGTTTATATTTCTACTTTGAAATTTACTAATGTTTTAATGAAGTATATCAAAGAAGCACAAGGACTGTTCCCTCTGTTATATACTGGAGGCAACTGACACAAAATGATAGATGTACTCAATCATTCCTTGTTCAATGTGTACTCATTCAGTGCATAAATGTTCTGCACACGTATAGAAAAAAAAACCCAACTGGAAACGCACTTCAATCAACACGTCCAAAAATGTTATAAACTCTCAGTCACCGAGAACAAATAACAAAGAGCATCCATGGATGTTAATTCTATCACAGTTAGGGTAATGTAGCGCAAATAAATGATGCTGAGAATATTACATGGAGCCTTATTGCTGGTTGAGTTTCGATGATTGTCGCTTGAAGACAATGGATGCCATTTTGGTTAACACGTACAAGAATAAGGAACACTACATGTTTTACACTGGCTTTGAACCAGACGAGACTTCACCATTCCAGGGTATCTTTTTGGAACTTTAACCTGGGACTATTTTCTGAGTAAAATTGAGAAAACCACCTTCTATGTTTGGCTAATTGAGAATCTTCCTTGGATTTGACGAACAAAGGTTTTTTCTCGTATCGTTTATTGTTCCAAATCATGATATCCCTTTCGAGCTGAAAAAGTTTTTTAAAAAATCGTTTTAAAAATTTATATTTCAGTTGTATTTGATACTTTTTCTATCCTAATATAGAAAAAGATACATAATTTTAAAATAAAGTTAAATAATTTAAATAATATTGTACCTGTATTGCTTCGCCTAGTAAGAAAAATTTGCCTATAAAAGCTGGAAGATGCTTTTGAAAGTAGAGATTGTGAACCAATTTCTGGACAAGAGGTTCGGTCGGAACGAGGTGTTGTACAAAGGTTCCACTCCCGATGGGTGAATGAAAAGTCAGATAGACAATTCCAGGCCCAATCTGCAACGAAAGAAATCAGAATCTTTATAACTTTTACATGTACGTACGTTTTATCAAAGTGAAAAATAGTTATATGAACATGTGTTTATTGAAATGTGGTTTCGATAGTAAATGACATGTGTGAATCAAGGCAGATTAAGAGCATGGGTGCCATGTTGATCTGTAAGGTACTTTAAAACACTGTATGAAGTAGACATCTCGCAGAGTACCACTCCGAACAAACCAGGATTTAATTCGAATCGCACATGGCGTGCGTCATTTCTTTGTTGCCGAGTTAAACTTGCACTCTGCAACATTGCCCAGGAATTATTCCAGTTTTAAGAGTGCTTTGTAAAATTTATTTTCACGCTTGTTTTTAGCTTACAGACAAGTTAAATTTCTGAAATTGAGAAAGCTTTTAGTTTACAATCATAGGAAATGATAAGAAGTTGTTGTAAAAAGGTTCATTTTCAAGGACATTTTGGAGAGTAAAGACCATTTTCTTTGTAGCAGTGTAAATGATATATAAATAACAATACATCCACTAAATTTAGGTCGACTTCTCACCTGTTGTGCTGTCACGTCCATGTCTACAGGTCGGAATGCCTTTCCGAACAGGTTCATGGAATGCGTTAGACGAAGGGTCCCTATATGTTCGTTTGGAGGCGGATTCGTTTCCCAATTTGCCGTCCACGAGTGGCTTCCAAATGACCACAGGGCACTCCACATATGACTTAAGTCAATTCCTGACGTAATCAGTGGGGCGTGGACACAGTCTAAATGTTGTAAATCCGCCCCATTTTCTGGTACTTCCTACAAGATTAAAAACAATTGTTCCTGCACTTTAATGATAAAAGAGTTCTTGTATATTGTTCTTCTAGTTTGGTTTAGTTACACAGCTACATATGTATAAGGCACTAAGTGAACACGACTATTTTAATTTTTTTAATCAAGGTACTTGTCTCTTGTATGATTGTTTATACTCAAAATATTTGTGATGTTAAAGCCAATCAGGTTAGGATGACATGTCGCCATAAGGAGAAATTGTTTAAAGAGATTGATAACAACACATAAATTAAAACGTCGATGTTTGATATCGTGTTCCCTCCGATATTCTAACAGGAATTCGTTCTGTGACAGGACATCGCTCAAATTGTATTGACTCAATGACAATGACAAAAAAATCTTGCTCTTCGTAATAGTCAGAGAATGACTGGTAAGCTACTAGCATTGAATAGACCAGAACAAAAGTCTCCTGCTGGACAAAAACATAGACTTATAACACAACTACGTCTACTAGTGACGGAAACATGAAAATATCTCTGTCCAATAACGCCAACCACCAATAAACCCCATCCAACTTGTATCTATATGTACATGTATCTCACCCCAAACAAATTGTCGTTTGGCGCGCCAACCCTTTATTTCATGAGTTGGGGTTGGTATTCCATTCTATGTGTATTTATAAATGACATATTATGTGTGGAGTGTTTGTGTAAATATATTAACCCCTTCTCATCAGCGTACCTCTATATGGCAGTTGATGTAGTGTTCCGTTCTTCCTCGGTACACCCAGTCCCCGTTCTGAATTTCCTCTATCCTTGGTACTGTCCACGTAGGAGCGGTGTCCTCGGCGTGATACCAGAAGTAAATGTAGCCGTTGGCCTCATCAGATATGTAACTTTTTACTTTGGCAATATCTGGAACTTTACAAATAATTGCGGATTTCGATAAGATAACAAAACAAATTTTTTTCTTTTATAAAAAATAAAAAAATAAAAAAAATATTTCTTTGCGTGTATCAGGTGGTCAATGCACTAAAAAACTCTTGCGTTTTTCGGAAACGTTTTGTACCTTTCTCAGAGTATGGAATTTTCGTGCATTGTCCGTCGCTTCCTCTGAACTGCCAGCCGTGGAAAGGGCATTCTAAACAGTCGCCCACAACGCGCCCACCAACGGCAAGATTGGCGCCCATATGTGGGCAGTAGGCATCAATGACATGGACAGTGCCATCCTCTCCCCGAAAAACGGCCAGATTCAAACCTATACGAGAAGTAGATATTTGTATGTCATTTTTTTTAATTATCACATTTTATTTTCAAAATTGATGTACATGCATGTATCAAGTTTCTTTCGTATCCATTTTATTTTCAAGTTAATTTCATTTGTATTAAGGGGGGGGGGGAGGTAATTTCCCGTAAAAATAACAGAATTAAGACCACAGGGTGCTTTACACATGATGGAAAGGTTTACTTAATTCAGTTTTGTTAAAGAAACGATTGAAAACGATTCAAAGTTGCTAGTTTTAATTCCTTTATATCTGACACGACTTGTCAATAATTAAAGAAAAGTCGATTGAATTTAATTCTTGTTATTCTCTCTTGGTGTCTAGTACACGACACAAAGAGGACAACACGTCAAAACGTGAGTGTGATTTTCATGCAAGTACATGTACACGCTTATAAAAGTCTTCACAGTTGGGACAGACTAGTACCCGTGGACGAAAAATGACCGTAGGTATATTTGACCTACATGTATTACATAATCTGTCTAAGGTGAGGGGCATTAGCTCGGGTTTTATTTTGATTTTTTTGTTTGGTTGATCTTTTAAAAGAAAAAAAAGGGGGGGGGGGGGGGGGAGACTCTGATAATTTCCCCAGTTTATTTCTTTCTTGTAAATGATTTTAAACACATATTACTCTCAAGGAAGGAAGGAAGAATGATATATATTTTATTTTTGTCTCAGAAAATATTGGATTTCAAGCCAATATCTGTTTCTTGTATTTTATTTCACACCGAATGCGGTTGTTTAAAGTACTAACATAAGTTTATCGTTTTTGCACACCTACATGTAATAATTGCATTGGTCTTTGATATAAATTCCCAGGTTAAATTTCCTTTAAAGAAGCATGTGAAAATCAATATGTGTGCATTGTATTAAAATCAATTTCCCATTGATGTTTAAATCAATGAAAATAAAGGAAAGCTTGGAGTAGTACATTGTAATTGATTGAATTATTGCTGTATCGAATCCCTGGTATCCGCCGGTCAGTGGGACAAACAATAAAACCATCATGTTAATTGTCATTAAGTAATTGGTCTAGGTACACAACAAGTCCAGTTTTTATTGGTAGGTTACAACCGAGACAAACATGCCTATAGTCAGGAACAAAGAGGAAGGAAAACATCAACGTCCTACACACATGGTTTCTAATGTTTACGCCTCAGTACAAGGATGGAAAGTTAAAAACTCATGTTCAGTATCAAGATAATAATCGATCGGAAATCGTGATTAATAAAGTATTACTTGTGGATAAAATTTTTAAGGAAATGTTGGGTTTTTGGGAGTTTTTTTGGGCATGTTGTAAAGTGCATTTCTGGAGAAAACTGCAAATTTTCTTTCAGCTACATACAGCATTGCAACTACATACCGGTATATAATTGTTAATTTTACAGCGAATGAAAACTTTCAGAAGCATTACAAAAATTAATCAATAAACATATTAATCAATCCCTTTGATAAATTTAATTCGAAACAACATTATATTTTTATATATTAATTTGACTATGATATTGATAAAATTATGAACTTACCTAAAAGAGAGATGTTTTTGACATCTCCGGCTTTGATTTTGGAGCCTTCAATTAACCCAAACCAGCCGTTTGGGTACACTGGAGGTAAATCACCGGTCGCTCTCTGTCTCCGAACCCTATTGGCCATTTCCTTCATGGACATGCGGCCTTCCGGGATGTATCCGATATCTCCCAGGTTCCGGACCCGATCCATGGGTAGAAATAAGACACCATATAATTTGTACAGTGGGTAAAACAAAACTGTGATAACAGTACAGGTTAGAATGACTCTGTAGTCTGTTAGGAGATACAGTAGAGGGAAATTCCATTTGGAGGTCCAGAGTCGACCAGCGGTCTCGTACAGCGGTACGTTAAGTAGTCTCTGGGTGACAGTTGCGGACACTGCAAGTATCAACAAACATAACGTGGCTCCGAAGGAACCAAACTTTTTTATATGGCCCATAGTCATTATGTGCGGTTTCACCGAACGAACAGAACTGCGTTTAATGACAGAACCACGCGTTTACCGGTCCCCTCGTTCTATCGCACTAACGTTTAATAACTGCACATTTTTATATTTCCGCCAGCCTTTTCGATTGGTCGAGAGTTAATACGTAGAAAAAGGAGAATTTTGAAATAGCGTTGTTTTTAAATCTCCTCTTATGATGTCTATACATGTAGGAATTCAGCAAATGGATATTTAATTGAACCGATCAAGTTATATAATTCACAAAGTAATACGATTGTTCTGAACTGAAAATTGGACGGACTCAATGAATTATATAGCTACCGAGCATATTCAAAATATTTCAGTGATAATAAATTAGTGGGTTACAAGTATTATTGCTGAAACGGGGAACAATCAGAAGCAGTATTTTGTTTTCAAGTGAATAAGGATGTTACTTCATTTTGTAATTTTGCTGCAGTGTCTGGAGTTGGGTGAATCCAGACCCCCCCCCCCCCCCCCCCCCCACACACACATGCACATCCCCGATATTTTATAACTACATAGTAGATGAAGATCTATATCTAGAAGAGCCAATGTTTTAATTGTATGCAATACCCACAAAATTACTTTATTAATGGATATATTGGATACAATTCTACCTGTATATGAAACAATAATTAAATCTCATGGACACAATAAACAAAAATAAAATTGAAATCAAACTAAAACGATAATTTTAAAAAAAATACCTCACTCCCCCCCCCCCCCCCCCCCCACAATTTTTATTTAAATTAGAAAAACATAAATATGTAGAGTAATTCTTCCGCATTTGAGAGTTATTTCTCGGATTTGTCCTGTTTTATGAAAATTCTCTTTGAAAATTTTAGAATTTTCAAAAAAAAAAACAAAAAAAAAACCCAAAAACCAATAATCACTATAAAACATTAGGGTATTGCTATTACTTTAAATAATATTATCTGGAAATGAAATAAAGTAAAAACTATGACCTTTTGAGATTTGATTTTATAATTTTCATATTATACTCGCCCAGTACTAGCATAAAATCAAAATACAAAGAAAGACAACTTCAGTTATGTCGATATTCATACTCATTGCGCAATTCTTAATTTAAAATAAGCTTGTTCATAATAAAAAAAAACCACAAGGCTAAATAGCAAGGCATAAAAATTTGCTCACGCATCCTTGAAAATAAAGCCTGCCGCCCCCCCCCCCCCCCCTCGGCTGGGGAGGGAGGGCTTGGGAATTTATAAAAAAAAAAACATGCATCAACACAGAATGTCAAATAATGTCGCATTGTTGTAATAGTGGGAAAGTCAGGCATGTTACGTTTTTACGTTACACCTGTTGGTGTTTTTTCATCTCATGAAAAACCATCCCCTGATGTGGGTGGAAACGCCCCGATACCCAAGGGGAATTCGGTAAATATTTTGCCTCAAACATGTTACAACATACTGTAATGATATATCAGTGCAACCTATTTTTTTTCTCAGTTCAACAACTTGGAAAAACCCATCTCATCAAAGTGTTGCAATTCTGAATTGAAAGAAATTTTACCCATCATATGATGCCATTAAATCAGGGTGATTAATCTTAGAGATTGCAAAACTCCCCACGAGAACACCCTTCATACACAGATCTGTAGTTCTATGATAGGATTTACAATGACTTTTGTTCAACCTAAAGTCTTCAATCATAAACCGTGAAGAGGGGTTTACTGCACTCCAAAATTAAAGTAGGTAAAACCATCTGAATATTTCTTGAGTTTAAGGATTTTTAAATTTTGAAATGCTACATGATTTAACTTAATTAAGATGAATGTATATGCAACCATCATTGAATATTACACAACAACTTATTCTTTTAATTTTCACGATACAAAGACTATCGATCGTTTATAAATCTGTAAACATTTTGCAGTATGTATCATGAAATTTTTTCCAACCTGCAATTTTCTTTTTTTTTTTATTGCAACATATTGTATCCGTTTATTCCGAATGTAGTTGAACTACATGTATATATATAATGGGTTTCGTTTAATAAAAATGACAAAACGTCTTCAGTTGATGGTGTTTCTTTGATATGATGTAGGCATACTCAAAATTATGACAGTAATGATCTTTTGAAATTACTTCAATGTATTGTATTCGTTCACAGAAACCGTCCTCTAACAAGATCGCGCATATTGCTTTTGAATATGGAAACTGGGTTTTCGGTGTTTTAAGATGGCAATTAATGCAAGCACTAACCTGGTTGTATATCTATACTTTTCTGGAGACCATGGATAGTCGAATTAATTTAAAATGCTAATAATAGTTATGTTGGCTAAAAGAGCTTGTAGAAAATAGATAAAATACACATGTACGTACAGTAATTAAGAGTAATATCGAGTATAACACATTTGCAGCAGCTACGAATAAAAAAATGCTATTTTAAAAATTTAAAAAAGAGTTACTGTACAGGAGAAAAAATACTGTCATATCATTGTTTCCAACTGAGGTAAGCTTTAATAATAGATGCTCATGAATGCAATGTGTTCTAAATTGAGTGGATTTCAATCAATTATATTTGTTTTGGAATTTGTTTTATTTAATGCAGATTTTTATTATATTTGTTTTGGATTTTTTTTTAATTTAATGCAGAATTTTAAAGTAGCTTACCTAAGAATGTTTGTTACTCCCGAAGAGAGAGAGAGAGAGAGAGAGAGAGAGAGAGAGAGAGAGAGAGAGAGAGAGAGAGAGAGAGAGAGAGAGAGAGAGAGAGTTCCATTAAAAAAATATTTGAATACTCATATTAGAAATGAAATTGGTTCTTAATATCATCTAAAGTACCGTATACACTAGAGGTGCATTGTATGTATATTTGATAATTGTTAGAAAATCACAGAATTATTGCAAAGGCCATGTGATAATGATATTATGTTATATCAGCAGACGAGCAAAATGATTGATTATATGAAAAAAAAAACCCAGTAGCTATTCTATATATATCTGAGTAAATATGTATGGGAGACATTGATATCTGTTGATTCTAAAGAATCCCCATTATTTTAACTGCTAAAAAGACTGAGTGGAGAGTTATCTTAAATTTCTTGGAAGCATAACGTTATCTTTTAATTGTTGTATATATATCCGTATATAGCCGTATATATATATAGTTGACATTTTTTGAAAGGTTAAAAAACATGTGCTTGTAAATATTTATGTGTACGTGCTACTCTACACGTTAGCGACCCAATATAAATTGGCATTCGGTAAAACCTAGTCTGGCCTGATTGACTTGGGCTGGCCACACTTTAGAGTATGCATTGTATTTGCGCTTACGTTTGTATCTGTAAGGAAGATGCTAGTTTATCGCTTTCAGCATCACAGTACACTAACGCATATGTTAGTAAAAATGCCATTTAATTTTGTCAAATTATATATATATATATATATATATATATATATATATATATATATATATATATATATATATATATATATTAAGAAGTATTTTATTCAGAAATATACACAGAAGTAAATGAATATGGATCGAATGGATCGAACAGCAGGCAAAAAATAGCCTATATTAGTACTCTCCATTAAAGATCAAGGTACATGTATATTTATAATAGTAGTGGTGTAAACTTTTTTAAGTTTTACATATACATTTTACTAACTTATGGAGAATGCAAAGATAAAGTTCTAGAGAAATATTCTGGTCTTTTGTAATAAAGATATTGCTTGATCCATTTTGGTAACATTGCATTATACAACAAAGATAATTATGTAATCGATTTAGAATATTTTCTTCTTTTTAAAGGGATGTATAATTTTCAATTGTACATCATAATTTTTGCCAAATATTCATATTGCAAAAATAATTCTTTTGATACCAAAGAAATACTATACGTCTTCTTTAAAGATGCATGACCACGATATTAGCTATGAGATTGCTTATGAACGCTTAACAAAATATATTCAAATTTTGGTTAGTCATACAAATACCTTTCTTAAGCATTTTAACCATGGAAAAATAAGAGGTAAAATTCAATTTTATAGCTTAAAACGTAACCATGTCCCTATACATTAATTTTTTTTAGTATTTTATAGGAATCAATATATATTCTGTCATTGGATCTCCATCAAAACCACTCAAGATATACTAGTAACTATTAACCTTTTAGGGATGACAGTTGAACTGTGCAAAACGGTGTACAAGAATTTCTTCGTCGACGCTCGGAAAGGCTCGAATATTGATCGTACTGTTTCACGATTTTCTTTAATTTTATTATCTTTTTTATGATGTTTTTTTATAAAAAATAAAAAAGTATTATATTAAAATGCCCTCAATATGATATTTATAGAGAGATTTGCTTGTCAAAGAAGAGACTTCGAGATCTAAACTCTTTATAAATCTAAGTTACTGGTATTCATTACAGAAAAGAAAATGTTTGTTATAATTATTTACGTGCATTTTTTCATAATTAATAAAAGTATGATTGATGTTATGCAACGTATTTAAGAGTTAACATAGATCAGAAGGATCAAAATTTGATATTTCATACCTTAATTGAAATGAATTAATATTTTAACAGCAAAATTAAACAAAATTGATTCGACTGTTATTTAAAGAAACAAACAGCCTATGGATTTTTATCAAACCTCCTCGTTTCACCGGCAACAATATCGCTCTATGTAGTTTATGCTTATTCACAACATATAAAATAAGTCAGACTATTTATAAAAGGATTAGTTATAAATATCAGTGATTTATTCAGACACAGGGTGGGAAACTTTACAAACTAGACGCTATATTGCTAAGATGACAACTATGTTTAAAATTAACATGGGGATTGTACCTGACTATTTAATTCATATTATTCCTAGCAAGCGGGAAAACATATCACACTATAACACACGAAATAGGGATCAGTTTATTGTTCCTAAGTGTAGATTAGATTTATTCAAAAATCATTTGTACCCAATGGTGTTAACCAGTGCAATTCATTAAATGTCGAAGCCAGAACAGTCAACTCAATCAACATATGCCTAATGTTACAAAAACCCATAAGTATTTTTTTTCGGTAAACGTTATACCAACATAATTCACACCAAGCTGAGACACAACTGTACGAGTTGTCATCTTAGCAATATAGCATATATTAAATTATGATCTATATAAACGTAATATTTTAAAAAACCCACAGAAGATGCGTATCATTTCTTTTTTTTCCTTGTAAAAATTATTCCAGAGCTAGAAACAACTTGTTCAACCAATTATTTATGCTAGATTTAGTCAATATTGATACTAATTTACTTTTATATGGTAACGATAACCTACCTTTACACATTCACATTATCATTTTTGCTTCTGTACACAAATTCATTGACGAATCTTCGAGATTCAAGTAACTTGTCTTTGTTTAAATGTGTATATCAGTATATATTTTAATTTTATATGCATGGCAGTTATTGCTACATTTAAGGAGAAGATCCAGTAAGTTGTAAGAACTTGTATCTGATCCTTTTGAGTTTATCTCAATAAAATATGTTCAAAAAAAAAAAAAAAACATCAATATTTACACGTTTCAGTTCTTTGCCTTGGATAACACTACGTATCGATTTTGTACTATACAGACCAAAATATTCAAATGACGTATAATTGGGACGCAATTTTTGAAAATTTAATTGTACAATTGCTGAAAATTATACAAATATAAGCAAAATTATCACATTATAATACTCAAAGAATGATTCCTTATTCCTTAATTAAAGACAGACATACTGACAGACAGTCCTTGTGTTTTGATGCAATAGTAAGGCAATACAAATACGACATACAAATCATGTGATTTGTCAACTCCATTGTCTGTGTATCACCAAGACACCTAACCTAACCTGTACGGACGCCATTTTATGAAAGTTAAATCAAGATTTTAAAACACGGACGGAATACATTTATTGGTGTGACAGTGTAATTCAATAATGATTGTAAATCACGAAAGGAAATCATTTTGTAGTTGTGAAGTTTAATCAAGATCATGTAGAACAAAGATGAAGCAGACGTACATGCATACAATAAATACATATGATATAAGACAAATAATCTTCAACTATATCTCTCATAACAACTATCAACTTTCTTATACCCACTGATACAAAACTTTTCAATGAAGAAAAATTTTTCAATACAAATTCGAACATAACTGAAAAAAAAGACCTACAGTGCATATCTATACATGTATATATACACAGTCAGTGTTAAAGGGAATTGGACACGATTTGATCTCAAAATTTTCAAAATTTATTTTTCCATTCTTAATGTCTAGAATGGTTAATATGGATATTGTTAATGCTACCTCAAAATTTGAAAGTCAAACATCGAGTTACAAGCAAGATACAGAGTTTGAAATTCTTTGTTTTGTAAACAAAGCTCAAGTCTTGTTATTGTTTAAACATGTGTTGTATTGGTTTAAGTTTCAATGAAAAGGTGCTTTCTTTTGTTGATAATATTATTTATGAACACATTGAATCAGTTCATCTTGTTTGCCACGAGTCATTTTGTCAAATACTGTGGAATCATTAGATTTCGTGGTGGCTCAATTTTCGTTGAATTCGTCGGTACCTCTGATCCACGATTTAATGAATTAGGCCAATAAAGGCATATTTCCTTTTGTAGGTAAAAAAAAAATACACGAAATTACGTTCTCACGAACATGTTTAATTTAATCAACCCACGAAAATTGGCCCCCACGAAAGTTAATGATTCAACAGTAGATGGTAATTTCTTTACTTCACATTATTTGTAAACAAATATAAGACTCAAGCTTTGTTTACATAACAATGAATTCTTATGTCTGTATCTCGCTTGACACTTGACATCTAACATTCAAATTTTGGTCAATCATTCAAAATGCACAAGTAAACCATTTTATACATAAAAATAAAAAATAAAAATTTGATCTCAAATCGTGTCCAAGTCCCTTTAAAGAGGAATGTCCATTATTTCCTCTGTGTCAACACTAGCTGGACATTAAATTCATCTACTGTCAATCACATGTTGTCCTTTCGTTGTTTTTTTTTTATAAATTACATGCATACATAAGTTCAACACATTTTGTACACCCCACCCAAATTTGACCCGGATTCTGACCTCTTGAGTGGCTATTTCTAGAATTTGGAGCCAAATACTACATAGAGTACAACTGCTAAACAGTCATTATATAATTGACGGAAAGTTGGCAACTTCCACATTTGAAATAACGATACACGCAGTTCTAGTATTATATAATTCAAAAAAAAAAAAAAATACTGTTTGTTCCAAGTGCCCTAAGGGAGATAACTCTATTTAGTTACAAAGTCTAAGAATCACCATTCCATTGTGTCTTTCTGAAACTTTAACCGAGGGCTGTTTTCCGAGTAGAACTGAGAGTACCATCTTCTGTGCTTTGCAACTAAAGAATCCTCTTTAGATTTGACAAACATTGGTTTTCGTTCATACCGCTTGTTGTTCCAAATCATTATGTCTCGCTCGACCTGCAAGTACAAAATCATTCACGTTATGGTATCGTATTAAAGTATACTGTTTAAAAAAAACATGGTCTAGGCTGGCTTGAAATTACAAAAAAATAATATAACTTTCAAAGAATATATCTTTGAACATACAGTCTAGTTGAACTTAAAACAATACATTGGTCAATATATAAAACGAACCAGGACACTTACAGTCCCTCGGGGGGAAAAAGTATGCCAGTCAAACTGGAATGCATACCTGGATAGCCTCGCCCAGCATAAGGAAATTGGCTACCACAGTGGGGCTGTAGCGTTGTATATAGATATTATGCACTAGTTTCTGTAGCAGGGGTTCTGTGGGAGTAATGTGGTGCAGGAAGGCTCCGTTTCCGAGCGGGGACTGGAACGTCAAATACACTATCCCTGGACCGATCTAAAAAGTAAGTCAATAAAAATTACCTTATATCCGAATCGATTTACATAATAAATAGATAAAATTAATCTATCGTAGTACGGTGTACTGCATACATGTACATGTACAAAGTATTAAAATAAAATAACTCTATCTCCAGGCCGTGCTACACAATTGGAATATAAATAAAATCATCTTATCTCAAGGTCCATGTGTAAAACATGAAATAAAATTACAATGTACTCCATCCTAAGCCTAATTAATAAAAGTCCTCAAACTACAGCAAATTCCTCCATCCACCTATTAAAGAAGTGGAGGCTAGTGAGTGTAGCGACACCTCAAATAACCGGCAGGTTGAGGAAATTTTCGATTAATTGACTATTGCAGCATGTTCTCCAACATCCACTCAAACGTTGACGTCATCACTAATGCTTACATACGACGGATAACCGTCTGTTAATGAATTTTTTTGTATTATATTTGTATTCAAACGACCAGCGTGGCAAGTTCTTCCCCTGATCAAGATGACGTCACGCCGTTATAATGATCAATGGAGTATCTACTGACCCAGAAGTTACTCTGGAATTGCAACATTTGAATAAATGTTTTAAAGGAATGGGTAACTAGGGACAATTATCGTTATCAAAAAGATCGAACTAGGACGTGGCCTGGCTTTTAACCACACGCCATGAGTATTCAACGAATCATGGCTGAATTACGTGAATCTGTTACAGCAACACAATCAATTCAGAAAGGGGTATCTTTTTCTAGCGATAGTGTGTTAATTTCTGTACAAAATAAAACAGATATTTAATTCATAGAAACCTTTTCATGGGCGGAAACATTTCAATTATGTACAATAACAAAGTAAAGATTTATTTTAAATGCTTACATCTGTTTTGGAAATGTTCTAATATTTATACATCTCCGAATTTGTCATTTAACGCTATCTACATGCATTTTTTGGCACATATCATTTTCAGCTACTATAGACTATTAGTAGAATTCTCTTAGTTGAAAGTTGCAGATAAGTGCTGAGACTTTGGATCAATCAAGCACCTGTCATTCGGAATGTCTTGAACCACACTGAATGTGAGAAGTCGGTGAAGATAAAAAAAATAGCTTCTGAATTTACAGTTACTTTAGTTAATCTTAGAATCCTTTCATCGCAACTTTCATTACTATCAGCAGCAACAACAGTACACTATTTTTTCATTGAGAAATTACCATTTAGATCCATCTGGAAATTTCAATTTATAATATGATATTTCTTGCCATGAACTACTGTATAAAGGAAAATATTTGCCTCCGTTTTATTCTCGCCCTATCGCCCTGTTGTTAGCGGGCGAATCAAGACTATGCGAATTCAAAACAATTTTTGAATTACTGTGTTCATTAGAAAGATTGTCAATCATATACTGTGTCTGGGCTAATTCAAGTCGGGGTGGAATATTTTGCAAGTGTAGAATGGCGGAAAAAAATGGGGCGAAAAAAAATGGGGTGAAAATAACTCCGTTATACAGTATATTCTCGTACAAAATCTTAAAAAGTTTTCAAATATCATTTTATCTCCTTTGAACTTTTTTCAGAACCTTTCTTTTCCAGGAGTTTTAGATACTAGTTAAATAAATCTAGAAATGGCATCAACTACTATGAGTAGCTGTTTAAAGACAAATGTAATTAAGGAATAAGGAATCATTCTTTGAGTATTATGAATTGATCAAATCCAATTAAGCCCCAAGGGCTTTATGACAGATTTGATCATATTTGATCGTAATATTAAAAGAATGATTCCTTATTCCTTATATTTATATAATTTTCAGTAATTGTACGACTAAATATTAAAACAACCACACGTTGTCATACACTAATTAGAAGATACCCCAGAAAGTGTCTGGGTGTTTAAAAAAAAGGGGGGGGGGTACATTATTTCAGCTAGATGAAGTAGTTCTTGGGGAAAAAACACGTTTATAGTTCTAGACTAGTGTGCCAGTAGTAATTTAGTGTCTTACACAGGTATTTATATATGCTGTTAAGTTTGCCCCATAGTGCAACACCCTGTGTTACATGTGCATTATTGTAGTATATATTGGGGTATTTTTTTAATCACAGAAACAAGTGCCCGGGGTACTAACCTGTCTAGCTTTAACCGTCATGTCTATTAGGTTCATTTCTTTTCCGAACAGATACAGGCAGTGTGTCAGGGTCATGGTCCCTATGTGTTCTTCTGGGGCGGGGTGGCACTCCCAACTCGCAGTCCATGAGTGGGAGCCAAACGACCACAGCTTGTTCCACATGTAGCGCAGGTCGATCCCTGACGTCATCAGTGGAGTGTGCACGCATTTCAGATGCTGCACGTCAGCGCCGTTCTCCGGGACCTCCTGTAGGAAGCGGATATTTGACAGCTTGATTAAAACTTGTCAATTCAGATAAGAGATGGCTCCATACAAATTTTAATATGCATAAAGAAGCATTTACATTTATATGTAATATAATCATGGTTGTGAGAATTTGTTACCACTCAAGATTTGCAAGATTTAGTTTTATGTCATTTGGATGAAATATTTCGTTACAAATAGTAGTTGATTTAGAAGAAATTCCTTTATAACTCGATATGAGAAAGATCCCATTACATCTCAGTATGAGACAGACTGGTTTACATTTTCATATAAGAGAATTATTTCGTTGTATCTCAATGAATACAATACAAGAAATATTCTGCATGTAAAAAATCCCGTAACGTATTTGAAATATATCACAGCTTGATATAAGAAAAAAGAAGAGAAATGGTCCTTTACATATTGATATAAACAAAAAAGACATGATCACAATGTAATAAGAAAGGTTTTGTTACACTTCAGTTTAGGGAAAGACCCTGCTACATCTCAGTAAAACTTAGTTACTCGTTTTAAGCATTGAATGCTTATTTTTTAATGTAACACCTGTAACACACCAAGCGGTGCAGACATATGGAACGCCATAGCTGCCTTATTTGGTTATTTTACGAGAAGATGGTGCTTTATTATATTATGCTGTGGTTATTTCATGTGAAGATGGTGCTTTATTATATTAAGATGGTGCTTTATTATATTATGCTGTGGTTATTTCATGTGAAGATGGTGCTTTATTATATGAAGATGGTGCTTTATCATATGAAGATGGTGCTTTATTATATTATGCTGTGGTTATTTCATGTGAAGATGGTGCTTTATTATATGAAGATGGTGCTTTATTATATTATGCTGTAGTTATTTCATGTGAAGATGATGTTTTATTATATGAAGATGGTGCTTTATTGTGTGAAGATGGTGCTTTATTATATGAAGATGTTGCTTTATTGTGTGAAGATGGTGCTTTATTATATGAAGATGGTGCTTTATTATATTATACTGTGGTTATTTCATGTGAAGATGGTGCTTTATTATATGAAGATGGTGCTTTATTATATTATGCTGTGGTTATTTCATGTGAAGATGGTGCTTTATTATATGAAGATGGTGCTTTATTATATGAAGATGGTGCTTTATTATATTATGCTGTGGTTATATATTTCATGTGAAGATGGTGCTTTATTATATGAAGATGTTGCTTTTTTATATGATGATGATCACTCGGAACTCCTCCTATTTTTTACGACTGGGTTTAAACGCTATTATATCAAAATTTTGAAATTAAAACAAAAGAATTAATCATATCACTATTTACAGTTCTTTCAGACACAGAAGTAGTTTAGAAATATCTGAAATATGCATGTCATTTTCTAGTGCATTCTGAAGGAATGATTTGGGTATTTCAAATTTTGGAGCACCACAATTTGTGGTGCTCCAAAATTTTTGGGAGCATAATTGCTCCATATTTAATACATTCAGTCCTTAATTTCATCATGTCTGCCCTGTTTAAAATGCCCAGACTTTCCAATTGATAGGCTGATAATCTACAAACAACGTCTGTACTAATTTTCTCCCTCTCAAAATTTGGGATTGCATGGTCCAAGTTTAATCTTTGTAGAATCTGTTGCAAATCTGCTGATAAAGAAGCCATTGTAGCTCTTCAAAGAAGAAAGATTAGGGGTTCCGAATGATATTATTCACCTAAATACAATCATATAACAACCGAACCACCTTCACATGAAATAACCACAGCATAATATAAAGAAGCACCTTCATATCAAAAAGCACCTTCACATAAAAAAGCACCATCTCCATATAATAAAGCACCATCTTCATATAATAAAGCACCATCTTCATATAATAAAGCACCATCATATAATAAAGCACCATCTTCATATAGTAAATCACCATCTTCACATGAAATAACCACAGCATAATATAATAAAGCACCATCTTCACATGAAATAGCCACAGCATAATATAATTAAGCACCATCTTCTCGTAAAATAACCACATAAGGCAGCTATGGCGTTCCATACAGACAAATTGAATACCGCGCGGTATGATAATTGGTGTGTTACAGGACCGACGACATCTGAAAATAAGCATTCAATGCTTATATTTATATTCATACTGATGTCTATTTTTATGAAATATATGTGTATTGTCGCCGTAGAGGCCATTATATACGCTCTCAGTCAGGGATATGAAACATACATGGAACAGCCATATTAACATATTTACATTCAGTGTATATTTCCCCTTATGTTTGCATTGGAAATCTGCGACGTTCAATTTTCTATTGAACATAAGGGGAAATATACAGTGAATGTAAATATATATGAGGAAGCTTCCTTTTCATCTCAAAATATGGAAAAGACTCCTTTAAATTTGATTTACGAGAAATTTTTTAACAAAGATATTTCTTACATTTTAATTAATTGTATTAGCTAAGATTCTAGTGAAGATTCTAGTGAATATTCTAGTGATTTGAGTTCACTTCTTGTTTAAGTGTAATGCTGGACTTAAACAACCGAGTAATCAACTACTCACATAATTACACAGTGCCTTGGCTCCTACCTTTATATATGACAATTGTGAATTGATGGAGATAAGATTACACACTGCCTTGGCCCCTACATCTATATGACAATTGATGTAGATTAGATTACACACTGCCTTGGCCCCTACATCTATATGACAATTGATGTAAATTAGATTACACAGTGCCTTGGCCTCTACCTCTATATGACAATTGATGTAGTGCTCCGTCCGGCCATTGTACACCCAGTCTCCTGACTGTATTTCTGGAATTACCGGAATCTGCCAGGTCGGCTCGGAACCCTCCGCGTGGTACCACAGGTAGATCCATCCGTTCACTTCCATCGACGTGTACGATTTGATCTTTGCAACATCAGGAACTGATTTAATTAAATGGAAGTGTCATAAGTAGGTGTTTAAAGTACAGCACTTGGAGCATACTTATAAAATGATGCTTTTCACAAAGTTAAGATATCTTTTGAAAAGGGCGAGAAAGCTAGCATTCTCGCATATATTGCGTTGTTATAGCATTTATGCCCATTTGAATTTAATAGATCACATCTAAAGGTTGTCAAATCTCAAATTTTATGACAATATGCCAGAGTTTTTCTACGTCCCTAGTGATGCAACGGGAAAAGTCGTGACGTTTCGTAACGTTGCAAACGCAACGTAAAAGTAAAACTGACCGTGGCTTATATATATTATAGTATTACTACCCTTTATATATTTACATGACTTTTTTGTACATGTACTAGTACATGTATATATAGAGTTTTATTTATGTATGTAGTATTATATTTACATGCACATGTATATATGAAGTATTTCTAACCTTTATCTATGTATATTTACATTTCCAGTGTCTTTGTCTGTGATAAAACTACAAATCGATTTTGTAATGTATAGTCCAATACATTTCATCAATGACTATTTTAATAGGTAATCGTACAATTGCTGAAAAGGTACAGTTTCTTTCAATATTTACCCTAAAATTCAAAAGTTGTTTAAATCTAATGAAAATACACATACACCATCTTGAAAACGTGTGTAAAAAGAATCAGGTTATGCACTTTTATTCTCTTTCTAAAATGAACTAATGACTTCGAAAAATCTGTTTTATTCCTTAGATGTAGTCAAAACTGGCAAAAATGACACATTTAATCATATTTTTTTGAGGAGGAAAATGTGTTTGCAGCCGTACGTTAACTACAACGAAATTAATTTATGTGAAATTGCATGATAAAGTTATAATGTAAATTTCTTTGTAGACACGGCTGCGGACATATTTTTTCAAAAAACTACTGAAAATTGGTTTCTTCTGCTAAGTTTGAGAAACTACAGGAAATTGCATTTTTATGACGTCACAATTACCCTTGTGAAAGTTTAATGATTGAGGAAAAACTTAATTTTTGTAACATATCTAAAAATCACTTTAAAACAGGGCAAAATATGATTGAAACTGTACTTCTTATAGTCCAATACATTTCATCAATGACGCAAATGACGTATTGTTGGGCGCAAGCGGTGTTTGCATAATGACATAATGATACGAAATGAATATAACGTAAAATTGTCAATAAATTAATTTATTGAACAAAAGCTGAAAATTTTAAATATAAATAATAAGAAATCATTCTAATGTGGTGAAAAAAAAATACAGTCGGCCGTGATTGAGTCTATCATAAAGCCCTTCTGGTTTTATTGGATTTGACCACCCCGACCGTATTTGATCACCTTATAATAATACTGGAAGAATTATTCAATCTTCCTTAATTATAGTTTTCTTTATCTTTATCTGTGTATTCAGTTTTAGTAACTTTAATTTATGTATAAAGTATATATCTGACCTTTATCTATTTACACGTACATGTTTATATAGTATTGTATATAGATTTATTGACATTTACCTATGTATATAGTATTACTGACTTTTATCAATGTATATGTCTACAGTTATCGATTTACTTGTACATTTATAATTATAATAGTACTGACCTTTCTCCGAGTACGGAATCTTGGTGCATTTACCATCACTTCCCCGGAACTGCCAGCCGTGGAATGGACATTCGATACAGTCGCCCACAACTCGCCCACCAACGGCAAGATTGGCGCCCATATGTGGGCAATAGGTGTCAACGACATGTGCCTTTCCATCCTCCGCTCTGAATACGGCCAAATTCAACCCTGTCAACAAAAACTTGGATATTGCTTAATCTAATCTCGTATCAAAATATATACATGTAGATGTAGGTGGAATCATTCAGTAAAAAGTTTCTTTAGCGTTTTTCGATTTGAATACATTGTGGTCTTTTCTTAAGTAAAATTGTCACGTAAATACACAAGAAACAAATAATCAAGAAACGGATGGGGATAGGATAATGACATTCAGACCTAGGCTGGATATTATTATATCGAACAAAATCGAACTTCATACGACAATGAATTATGTACTGCTTTTCCCCCATTTCACATCTTATTCCTGTCTTGTTTAATCTAGTTAGCTCGTATTTTAACTTGAATAAATTATATTAACGTAAATAGATGAATACATCTGAATACATCAAAATTTATCATTTCAGAAAAAAAAACTCCGAATGAAGTGTATTTTCCTAGCGAATTAAATACAAAATTAAAGTTTTCTGTTGGGATGAAATACTGCTAAAGGAAAAATTGAACTTCGGCCCTTGAGAAAACAAGAACTTATATATTACGAACATTTTATGCAAGCTACTATATTATATTATGGATTTATTTGTCGCTAAAGCCCTGGGAGTGTACATTAATTGCAGCAATACCCATATTAGAAAAAAATCAGTAGCACAAGAAGACATTTGAAGAAGGCATGTAAACACCATTTTTTAAAATATATATCTTGAGGAGGGGTGAGTGTAATGCGGGCCTTCCGCAAATACGGAAAATCATTTTGAAAAAAAGTTAAAAATTGAATGTAGAAGAAATAAAAAAAATATATAGATTTCGTTCATTTCAATAGTTCATTGCATATTGATATACCCGAACAAGAGGCAACATAATATTTCAATACGTCATTTTTATAATTAATCTCTCTCTCTCTCTCTCTCTCTCTCTCTTTCTCTCTCTCTCTCTCTCTCTCTCTCTCTCTCTCTCTCTCTCTCTCTCTCTCAGCACTTAAGTCTTATTCAATAAATTCATAAGGTTCAGGACAAATTTCATCTCATTTCCGATTGTGCAATTCAGATTTAACCTTATCCTTAATTACCAATAGTTCGCACGCCCATTCAACACGTGTTTAAGATTAGACATTTAAACTTTTTGCACGAGTGACACCGAATACATGTGCTAACTAGGTCCTCTGACATGTTTGGACAACTCTGTGGGTCTTTTCAAGTCCCACTTCTTATAAACTCCCCCTTAAAAGAACGCTGTTTTGAGCTGGCCGCGATTTACTTGATATCGATTACCGATTCACCAATGATGTGATGGATATCATTTATTCATTGTATTACTGTTACGCTTGAACTAAATTAAAAACAACATATACTAGATTTATTGATTTGAGGGGGAAACAAACCCAAAAGGTGTATTGATTGGTCTTTCTCTGTCAAGGGTATCAATGCCTGCGATCTTATTGATCTACTAGTATTTTGAAGTGAATTCTTGATCTGGTTAAATGTACCGTTTTATTTGTAAAGTCACACCTTCATTTGTCACACACACAATACTCATTTATATACTGTAACCCTTACATGTACAAGTTTAATATTGCGTGCACAAAACGATTGTACTTCTCCAAGATAATACTCAGAATTATGTGTATTGAAGCCACATTTGCGGAAAAGCTCTTTCAGATAGTCATTAAAACATGATAATAATAATTGAACATGAAAATAAATAACAAGATAGTGGTATGTCGTGAACTAGTCGACGAGTATACTGGATATGTTAACACTAGATTAATAATGCAAAAGTTGCAAAGGCTAAATGTTGGCAAGAATATTTGTGCTGAAAGTTGGTTAATTTATGCAAAACTTGAAATTTAAACTTGTTTTCAATATAAAGTTGTATACTGAATATCAACTTATTGTGTACAAACACATTAACCCCCCCCCCCCCCCCCCCCCCCCGAAAAACTGTTATGATAGAATGGCGGAAAGAGGACTTTAATACTGTAAAAGCCTAAAAGATCTTAATGATGACTATCTGATCTGATGTCTTTAGAAAAAATAGACACTTTCGAAGTGATCCGTCTATTTTAACGGGCACAACATCCAACCAACTAAGAAAGAAAGATAGAAAGAAATCTACCACAAGCTGCTGAGTGGAACTGGTACAAACGTAAAGTATCTCCTTAGCAGGTTCGTGCCAACGTATTGGATCTTTAGATGAATTGATCAGAGTAACCAATGGCTACTATAAAATATTTTGACAAAAATAAGTACAGTTTGTGAAGACTTATTGTAAAGTTAAATAGACATAGCTTTAATCGTGCATTCACCCAGAAGTGTTATGTACATAAAATTCTCAGGTTTTACGCCCAAAAAATTGTTCCAATGACATCGCAGATTTACGTAAAACTCGTTAAACGCTTCCCTTAGTATTTCTTTTCAAAATTCTCATTTTTAGGTTCATCGAAGAGGTACTTTAAACTAGCTCCCTTCGTTGTTAACCTACCATAACTAACTTTCTTCCAATTTATTAAATTTTTATGAGAGAGCAACCGAGCTTAAAGATAAATGACTACTCGCATAGAGTAAAATACATGTATACCCATACAATTTTGCAATAAGAAAGATCAAGAGTTGGTTCTAATTGTTTGTACTAGGAAATTGCATATACTGAAAATCTTTCAACCGCGATTTTTAAAGGTGAAAATCGAAATTGTATAAGAAATCTAACCCATTTGTGACTAAGAAACATGTTGATTGTGTCCAAGTAAACAGTCACCCTAATGTACCTTTATACAACAGTGCGAACGTTGGTTTAAGTTTACATGTACATACAAGATCCATTGGTCATATGGATCAGCAAAATATTACCAGGGGAGTATGAATATTTGATAATAGCCGCCAACTAGATTAGCAAGGAACACGTTCTCTTGCTCGAAAGATATAAAAATCATTGTTTTGTAATTTCCGGATAGGGATATATTCGGGTGCTGTAACCAATCCAGAACGCACATTTCTAGAATTTAAAACGTCTTTTTATAACAGCTAATTGAATTAATAATGGAAAACAGAACATTGATAAAGAGAATAAAACTTCAATGTATAAAAACGTCTTTCAATTGAAATGTTGATAAAAAAAATACATTCGCTGCGTGTGCTTTCACCAGTTTGGCTTCGAAATTGAATGATGGATCCAACTTAGCTGCAACAGATAGCAAAGCATTTTATTTCTAGTATAAAATATGATCGGATCGATTGGTTTAATATATCAGACAATCCATATTTACTTGAAACAATACAGGTGCGGTTTTTTAAACTATTCCTTTGCGGTTTGAGGAACAAATGGGTGGAAATTCCGAGTTTCCTTGGTACATTTTGTCAGCCTTGGTTGCAGGCTGTTTTTTTTTTTCAGGATAAAACATTTCAACTGATCGCCATCAGTTGTTGATAGGAGAAGTTACGAATGAATTATTAATCTGCTTCGGGATGGAAGCAACAGTTGCAAAACATACTCACCACACCCGGGGTCTAAGGTGAACAAGTGTCTGCTAACGAGTTATTGTATCGATTTGTGTTTTATCCCCGAAAAGCGGGTTATAAAGTAGAATGGACCGATAACACTGCATAACCCTGAGAGTCATTTATGGCCAACAGTAGTTTTCAAGTACTAAAATAAATTATCAACCCGAAGTCCTTGAGAACGGCGTGTTCTTGCTATCTCCTTCCTCAATGTGTGTTGTCCGTTGTAAAATCGATTATTTGCGAAATCACGAAATTCATGAAATGAAACAAATGAAATGTCATTTCTTGCCTAATTAATGTCAAGTTGTTGGGTTTGTGCTGTACTGTTTAATAGTAATCTTAAGTGTTCGATAAGGTTTGATTCAACTAATGCCCGAATCTGCAAGCTATTGAAATACTCTCAAGAATCGAATTTACATGATTCTTGCCTATCGTTCGTTTCAAAGACCGAATCGGTCAATGCTGAGAATAGAACCACTTCCATGGTCGGATTCTACTTCTATAGGGCAGAGCATCAAACTAGAAGGTTGAAGGACAAAGTGGTGAAGAGCACGGTATTCTTTTCAGATGGTTGAAAGGTGAGATATTGAATGACAGGTTGTAAGGCAAAATATCGAACTGAAAGGTTGTACGTCAATATATCAAACTAGAAGATTGTATGACAAGATATCGAACTGAAATTAATGGTCACTGGTCAATCTTGATATTAAAGTGATAGGTAGTATAAACGTAAGATATATCAAAGTGAAAGAGACAAGATGGAAAAGATGTAAAGAATGAAGGAGAATGGCAGAACCAAAGACCAGAGAACAGCGATTTCCGGGTGGTCGTTTGTGATTGCAACTTAATAATAGTTAGTAAAGATGTAATTAAATGCTAGTGGATGCATTGTCTTCTTCCTTATTTCATTTCAATATATAACAATATCTAAATCATCAACGAGAATATATCCAATGAACAGCCACGTACCTATTAAACGTTGTTTTATAGGCTTTGTTATAAAAATTATTTAGTAGAATTTGGCGGGAAAAAGGAAATTATTAAAAATATCCACATAATAGTTTTTGAAAACACCGAGTTCACCAAAATAAGGGTTCTAACCTTCCTCTTTCCTCTCCTTCATCCTTGATAATGAAAGTAGTATTTATGAAAGCAATCAAGTAGTTTAATTAGTCATTTCACATGCTTAAAATACTCATTCTCATAATGTATATATGTACTAAACGCATATATATTATTTTCCTGCTCGTGCATCATACCTTAATTGTATGTTGAATAAAATTGCTGAATTTTTGTATACAAACTGAAAAAAGAAAAATACTATGCAACATGAAACCACTATTAAATGTCCCCCCAAAAATGATCAAACCTGGAATATTCTGTATTCTTTTGCGTGACAGGTTTACCGTTACACACTAGAAATGGGTTGATTCATAGAGTCGGGCACAGTACTGTAAACGCAAATATCAGATGGAATTGTGTAACACTATATCAACAAATAGCTTAAATCGACGTATATATTCAAATCTGGGAGGTGTTAATTTCTAGCTATTAAACTGTCATTAATATATATCTGAATTCGGTAAATTTCGCACAATATAAAATACACCATCCCCCATACTTTTCAGAGTCGATAACTTTCTCGAATACACTCGATCCACTATAAAACTCATTATAACCTTCCTCAAACAGGGAAATCCAAAATGAATAAGGTTTGTTCCGCTCTAAGAAGGAAGCAAATCTCATTAAATCGAGACGAAATATCTTATGAACGTTTTATTTGAAGTAATATATCAATATGGTTATATAAATTTTGATTTAACATGACGTTATATCTATGCAAGCTCAAACGCCCGAGTTGTTCGATGCCCTATAAACATCATAGCTGACAGTAATCAGTCAATATAACACCGGTACTATCTTACAAGATGCGCTTGTTAATGAACTTTTATCTTTAAACAGGTCAATCATATAGTGACAGCCCCACCAATTTAGGGGTTTGGCACGAACATTTTGATAAGCAAAGAAGATTGTTTTAAAAAGGCAAAATACTGTGGTAACTAAATCTCTGTAATATGCCCCATGAATGAAGTAAGTAACTAACGACGTAATTTCTTACCTAAGACAGTAATGTTTAATACATTTCCGGTCTGAAGTTTGAACCCCTCTATAAGCCCAAACCAGCCGTTGGGGTAGACGGGGGGTATGTCCCCGACAATTCTTTGTTTCCTCACTCTGTTGACAGTGTCCTTAATATTTCCCTCTGAAGCATAGCCTATGTCACCGAGGTACCTAATCCTATTTAACGGCACGAAGAAAATTCGGTACAATTTGTACAAAACGTAAACAATGACTAAGTAGACTGCGTAAATGTACACAGATGAGAAATCTGTCAGGACACCGAGAACCGGGTGGTCCCACAGCGAGACCACCCACCAGCGCCCTGTCTCGTACAGGGGTACATTCAACACCTTCTGTGAAACGGTTGCAGAAACGGCTAGAATCAATAGACAAATTATCACTCCCAGTGAACTCCACTTGTGTAATTCTCCCATTCTCTTTCGCCAGGTGAAAGTTATTGACAGTTATATACGGCTTGATTTATCGAATGTCCTCGACTGTACTCTTTCTCACTCACTCTCCTTTTCATTGAACTGCCACCATTTCCGCTAACTTTAGACTGAACATGATTATATAGCTTGGAGTCAATAGCAAATCACGCCCCATCACTCCATTTCGGGAAAAAAAATTTAAATGCACAGCGCGAGAAAAAGATCGCTTCACTAGGGCTAATAGTGGAAAGAAAACATCACACGTTCCAGAGTTTGTAAATTTTAATGGGAAAATTAAATCGACAAAGCAAACAGCGAGCCATGTAACTCTTGACGAGTCTTGTTCAAAATCTAGTACAAAATTACGTCGAGGTCTTGCATCAAATCACGTATTGTGTCCGTACCGTAGATTATAGGTTTTAAGGATTTGTATGGACATGCATGGTTAGCTTTCCATGCAGTACGCATGACATCACAAAGTTTTATATCAAGGTTATGTAACAATCAGCCAAAGCATTCCATGCTTTGTGCTATGTTATCGGTATTTTGATAAACTATTTTTCATGAATATCTGGTGAATATATTAAATAAATCCGTTAAAAATTAAAAATTAGCAAATTGAGATGCGAAAGCAGATATAACCACGCTCTAAGTGAAAAAAAAATCTCAACTGAAAAAGGGATTGGGTCTTCTTTGTGTTAAAATTCTCATTTTAAAACTATTTACGGACCGCATCGTATATAACCCTTGCGCATAATTTATGGTCTGAACACAATATCCGTTTTTTGTACCATAGCTTGGCGTATTTTCTATCGTTTAAAGTGTGGGTTATCTGTACATACCCCACACTTTTTTTAAAACTCCGCCCACTATCTCAGGTAAAAACCACATCAACAAAGTTGTTTTTAAACACGTCCATAATATTCCATAGTAAGAAATTCCTCCAGATCAAAATTGCCAAAACTCAACACGGATAACAGACTCAAACTAAGTTTCGTCGAATAAATCTCATTTGTAGCTCGAGACAAAACAACATCGGCAATTGTTTTGTTAGAAAGACTCTATTTTTATTCTCCCTCATATGTGCGAACAAGTAGAGAAACGCGTGTAAGATGAAATAGAAGTATCCTGTATAAAGGTTTTATAGAAAGCCAATCACGTGATAGGAACGCGTTTGAATAGTAAACTTGTTTTGTGGACAGAGTGAATAGCGGTAGGCAATCGTATTTGACATTTACCATTCACGGTTTCGCGACATGCATTTCTCAAATAATATTTTTTTTGCTTATTGATTAATTTTTTAAAGTATATATATGTACATTTTTTTCAGCCATTTTTTTAAAAACATACATGGATATTATTGATACAGAGTATCAAATAGAATTTTAAAAAGAGTGAGTACCTTCATCAATTTAAATCTAATTTCAACTGTGTAAACAGAAGCATTGCACAACTTAGGGTTCGAAAACATGAAATTATGTTAATAAGTTTAATTCTTTGAAGCAAATATCGATAATAGAAGTCGGAAAATGATTAAATATGAAATGAAAATATGACAATGAGCTGTCGATTTATTCCTAATGGCTATGAATTTTAAAAGAAATGAAGAATAATTAATATTTGTTGGGGATATAGAGAGTCATTCTCGAAATTCACGGAGTACAATGTACATATATAAAGACCAACGCATTGGCACGGTATTATTTAGAGGCAAGTGCACTCCCAATAGCTATAATAATAAGATATAATGAATAATCGTAAACTATGGTACAAGTAACTTACCCCATATAATATAGTTGATTATGTGCAGATACCCGATGGACGTGGTCATAATGACACTCGGGAGCTACGCTCCCTCGTGCCATTATGACCACGCCCATCGGGTATCTGCACATAACCAACAATATCATATGGGGTAACTACTACAAAAATAACCAGAATAGTGATATTATATCGACTGAAATTAGTAAATCAAATGACCGTCCTAGACTGTCTCCACCTTTGCTAGAAAATTAAAAGATTATCTATTAAATACAACCTTTTATCAAAACAAGATTTTCTATGGTTTTCCTTCCTTTAATAAATATAACAGATTATGATGTTGATCTAAAGAGACGTCTGTAGGACTGTCCTTCTGACATATTTTGATTTTAGCAATAAAAATATGCATTATGACTACTCATAACGCATATTTTTATTGCTAAAATTAAAATATTCATAATGCATATTTTTATTGCTAAAATTAAAATATGTCAGAAGGACAGGACCATGTACCTCGTTATGTCCACAAAATAAAACGCAAACGTTAATTTGTCATGTATGTTACCGTATTCAGCATTAATCGCATATTTGATATATGCGGGGTTATCTTCAATATTTGTCATAGTAAAGATATATACCCGCACACTAATTTTAACCCTAGCACTCAAGGTATAGATCAAGAGGTGTCTATATATACGTGTACATGAACCTCATGATTAACCTGTGAAATCAGGTCATGAACAACTCTGCTAATACATAAGAGTCCGTAAGCAATCGGCAATCCTGTGATATTTAATCTTTCCTTAATCCTATAAGGTTTCAATAGAAATTTTGATTACCCCCCACCCCCCCCCCCCCCCCCCACACACACACACACATACACACTTGCGTTGTTAAGCATGCTTAATTTTTTTTTTTTTTTAGAATTTCTTTGAGCTTTTTGAGGGGAATTGTGAGAAACTATTTTTTTTTTAAATAAAAAAAAAATTGTGATTTTCGTAATATGAACCGATGCGTAATAAAGTCATTGTTTGGTCTTAGATTTTTTTCTACTGGATTTGATAAAATTTAAGCATAACATTGACATCAATACCGGATTGCCTAGGATTATCATACTAGTATATGACCCCAATCCCCTCCCTCCAATTTTTTTTTTAAGGTCATGTTCACAGCAATAATTTTTTTTCGTTTTTTTTCTTGATTCAAGATTCAGATTCTGTTAAATTTCGTTGGTTCTGTGCACATTCAATAAACAATTGATCAACAGTATTAGAAGGGATAGAGTCCTAGTTCAAGTTTGCTTTACCTTTGTATCTCATTCGGATTTATCGAATGCTTATGTTCTGGTTCAAATCATTGCAGTCTGAAAATTGTATATTAAGAGCTGCTTATGACTGGTCATATTGTATTTGTGGAAACGAAAAGCAAAATTATCAAAGCTGGGCAAAATTTATTAAGGACCACTTAAATAATTTGGGACTTGGCTACATGTCGCATTTGTCTGCCAATCATACGGAAAAGACTTAATGACAACTTTATTCAAACGTTGCATAGCAAGATGCAAATAGAATCAAAATGTTTTATTTACAAGCATTTAGTTGATAATTTTTTCTTACATTATTATTTAGAAAAATCAATACCAAAGTTGTACAAAAAATGTATTCCCAAAATGAGGTTGTCCTCGCATAATCTGATTATTGAAACAGTCGACATAACAATATACCAAGAGACAACAGATTTTATAAAATTGTATTACAGACATTGAAGACGAATATCATTTTATACTTGTATGCCCAATGTATTTAGCATTACGATCAGAGCTAATAAAAATGTATTATTGGTGTAAACCATCCATATACAAAGTAATACAGTTACTAAGTGTAAACAATATAAAATAATTGTGTAATTTAGGAAAATTCATTTATAAAGCCCTTACACTCAGAATGGTTGTACATGTACACATTATTTTTGTGTGTGTGTTTTATAAAACAGTCATTATACATGTATTTTTACATGTACTTTTCAGTTATATCTGTATGTCATTCTCCAAATACAAATTCTGTAAACATATGAGTTTATGTGTACATAAGTGACAAGATTTGTAAGGACTGACCGTCCATTTTTGCCTGTATTTTTGTCTGTATTGTTCACCATTATAACTGCTATATGTCTTTTGCAATAAATAAATTGAACTCCTAACTTAAATCACGTGACCTTCACTTCACTGTGATGAATTATCATAATTATCATAATTGCCATTTGAACATCGTAACACATGTTTCGTGCCCGATATGTAATTCCACATGTACTGTGTTGCTTATTGGTCAACAGCTGTACAGCTCATAGACATCTATTTACATTCAGTGTATATTTCCCCTTATCTTTGCATTGGAAATCTGCGACGTTCAATTTTCTATGAATACACTTTGATAATTCATGCGCCATGTGCACAAATATAAACGTCTCCACGTGTTTTGAGTATATTTATTTTTGTAAGATTAAATGAAACGTTTAATCTTACATAACCAATTTGATATGTACTTTTGAAAAATAATCATTAGATTATATCTATTCCTTAAAAAATGGGATTTTTCTCTACAGAGTTTCTGGCACTATATTTTTAGTCGCGGAACCGAACTAAATAAGATGTTAATATGGCTGTTCCATGTATATTGCATATCCCTGACTGAGAGCGTAAATAATGGCTTTACAGCGACAATACACATATATTTCATAAAAATAGACATCAGTATGAATATAAATATAAGCATTGAATGCTTATTTTTGGATGTCGTCGGTCCTGTAAGACACCAAGCGGTGCAGACAAATTATCATACCGCGCTAACGCGCGGTATTCAATTTGTCTGCACCGCTTGGTGTCTTACAGGACCGACGACATCCAAAAATAAGCATTCAATGCTTAAATACAGGACAATTGATAGACACATTAATATACATAAAACGGGTCACTTGAAAAAAAAGGCAAGTCTATAATTGGAATTTTCTGATAACAAAAGCATTCTTAATATATGAACCTAAATTGCACAAATCTTTTTACATTTTTGTGTTGACAATAGTTGAACTAATTTACAGACAGAGGGTTTAATATAGTAAAACTTTTTCTCTTAAATTATAATAAAAGGGACATTTCAATATAAAATGTATTATACTTCTTGTTTAGTTGATACAGCAGGAAGATATAAGTTTAATTGACAAGTATGTAATACGATAAACTCAAACCTCATATGCATATTTGCCGTTATAAATATTTCATTATCATCGTTGCATGTGTACTGTATACATTTTTGATGCGCAACTTTATTACGTCAGTTATTGAGAAAACACAAATTTGGGGCTGTTAGTGGGAACATAATTTTCCAAGGAGATCGCTATCAATCAAGTTGATTAAATGCATTTGCATAATCTTCTTACATGCAGATTAAACAGTCATTCGTAAAACTCGGCTTACACTATGTCATGTAGTCTATTAAAGGAGAAAACTTGCCGCATCTTGTCGTATCTACAGGCTATAGAAAACTGAACTCAAATTTTTCTTGGGCTTATCAGGGCATTTTAAAGCGTGTATCCGAATCATAAAAATTAATTAGCAATCGAGTGTCTGTGGTCCGTACCTAATGAAAATCAAATAAATTATCATAATTTTCTGTAGAATACGAAAGTCTATAATAAGTATATGGAAAAGCAGTATAAGCAAATCACATCATCATTGATGGTTCTGGCACAAAATATATCGTTTTTCAAAGAGGGAGCGCAAACTATCTTAGCAGTCATAAAAATGGGGTGGAGACTAACTTCACCTATCACCCAACCCCAAGGACCGCTTCCTCAATAATTATGTCAACATTCACTTAGTTTCAAGGTTCGATCAGAAATGAAGTGGAAGAAGGGAGCAGGCCCATATATCTCCCTGGATAAACTATTAGCATTGCATAACATTGATTTCTCTCTCTCTCTCTCTCTCTCTCTCTCTGACACAGCTGGTATTTTTTTCATAAATATTCAAAAATCAAAACTCCAAGTAATAAGCACATCTCTGATATATGTACAATTGAACTGCAAAACAACAACTTCCTATCTTGAAAACTGTAGGGGGAGTTATCCGTACAATAAGGGTACCCTTTTGGCTGTAAATTACTTCTTTTTCATGTCTCTAGATTTTAGCTCTAAGAAGATCTGCTAGAGTTATAAACATAAAGTGCCAGATTGAGGAATTAGGTTTTTAATTTTTTTCCTTGTCAATATTACGGACGAGTCTGTTGAGCCTCCCCCACTTTTAAAAACGATGCTACATGTACGTGGCTAATATCTCATATATTTTGGTGGAAGGCGACCTAGTTTAATACATTATGGAGACCTAATAAGGATGCACAGTCCTCCTACAGACACCGTTGTGATGGGAGACAAATAGTTCTGTTGTCCAGGAAATTTTCCACTAGCCATCTGCGACGGGGCTTAATTTTTTCTTAACCATTGATACCATATGAAACCATCGACTTCAGCAAAGCCTCTTCGGGGTTTTTTAATACTTCGACTTAAATTCCAAATAATGGTTCGAGTAACAAAATTCTCAATGGGAGACTTTGAATGTTGATAATTTTGTTAAATGAATCCGATTTTCTTCTTAGTTCAACAGCATGTTGCAAGCACGCGTGAATGTGCCTGTCATAAACAGGAACTGAGAAAATATGACCAAGCCTTGCCCCCAGTGCCATGAACAGACTGAAAAATATATAAATTGAACCTAATCTGAACAAAATACAGTATGGCATGAAAGTAAAATTCGAAATATTAAAAAAGGAAGAAAGAAAGGAAGAAGAGTAGTGTTAATCACGTCTTTGAAAGAATATCAGGATATACTTGCACAATTTTATTACAAATAAGAGATATTAGTATTTAAAATCGTTATCCTCGTTGTGGCTCCTCCCTACCTTAGGATGCTTCTACTCAAGTTTTCTGGCCCTATTTATTTTGAAAATAATATTTTTTAAAATTGCCAAATATGTTCAATAATTCTTAATCACCTGGTATCTCCCATTTAAACACCATTGAAAGGCCTTTCTTTTGAAAAAGAAAAACTTGAATCCCCTTTACCAAAGGATGCTCTTTGTAGAGTTTGGTTGAAATTAGAAGAAGAGGAAAATGTGAAAAGCTTACAAATTAATGACAGACAACGGAAACATTTTAATCAGAAACAAGGGGCCCTCAGGCTTTTACGGCCACCTGAGTACCATAGCCCTCAGATTGACATGTCAGAGTCTCATGTTTACATTTTAAGCTTCATTTTGAAGTCTAAACCCTAATCTGAGACTCCTCTGACTGTTACCCTGCTTTTATTGTTTGATGTTTGAAAAATATTCATTCATAAATAGGGGTGGGGTGGGGGTTCAAAAGTAAACTTTTGGTAATGAGAAACCTGCAGGTCTTTAATGGTCAATCTTTAATTTATTCAGTTTCATTTATAATGCACACAAAATGCATACAGCTTATTTCTACAAATATTACTATACACTGCACAGGATATTTAAGTAGATTTTCTAACATAGAACACATATTTTATATTTAATGCCAAGTGACAAATAACCATATAGTTTTCAAGACTGAGTTCGAATTGTTAATTTAAGACACATAGCAATTACCCCAAGTAAAAATACATGTTAAATATATATGTGGCCATATTTACCCCCCCCCCCCCCCTCTCTGATAGCCTCAACTTCTGCCCCATGGCCTGGGTACTGAATTTCACAATTTAACACCAGGATATTATGAACAAATATAACAATGAATGACTTTCTCTCCCACGACTGTGATAGTAAAGAAAAAAATATCAAATCAATACATTTTCACTATTCGACTATTTATAGAGTCTGAACCCCTGACCCACAATTTATGTAGAGGACTTCATGGAAATCATAACCATGCATTTAGTTTTTTTTCAAATATATATGGGAGTACAGAAGATTTTTTAAGATTAAATATATTTTTACTGTATGGCTACATTGGCCCCTCCCTAGGGCCTGAACCCCTGACCCAGGGACCATGAATTTCACAATTTAGGTAGAGGGCATAGTGGACATCATAACCATGCATTTAGTTTTTCACAAACATGTATGGGAGCAAAGAAATAGATTTTTGAAAATTTGGCTTTTTCTGCATATTTGGCCCAACTTGTGGGGCCCCGGGGGTGGTAGGGCCACAAATTTCACAATTTAGATTCCTCTTACCATAGACATGCTTCACACCAAAAATGGTAACAATAGGTCTTGTAGTTTTCAAAAAGAAGTTTAAAATGTAAAATTGTTAACGCACGATGATGGACCAATTGCAATAAGTCACTTGAGTGACTCAGGTGACTTAAAAAGCTCACAAGAGCCCTCAGGCTTTGGTTCAGGTTAGCTAATAAGGTCATTTTCTACAAACAGTGAATATATAAGAGGGCAAGAACTCTTTCGTAAAATGTGGGCAAAACTCAATTTAATAAGTCATCAATAAAGCATAAATTTTATTCATGTAAAAGTGAATTTATAAGTTCGAGAGTATTACTCTGCTGAAAGAAGACAAAAAAGAAAAGACAAATTTATGTAACATTTAATTAAGCCATATATTGTACAAAATGGATTCAAATGTAAGACATTTTAAAATAAGCAGTGATTATCTTTCCTTAGACCTGAATACTATTTTAGAATCAGTTGGCTTCAACAAACTTTGAACTTAATAAAAAAAATGGACTTCTCAGTAAGCAATACCCATTTGAAGCTCAACCATTAAAAATGTGCATACAATTAAAATTTAAACATGGATTTCCTTCAACATTTATTACAGAAGAATGCATGGGAGCTAACTGAAGATAAAATATTGCAAAAGCTGCTTGATAATCAAACAAATTGAACAATTAGTAGCTTTTCATTTTAAAAATAACAAAATCTTCAATTGATAAAAATAAGAACACTGCATGTATTTTATCATTTGATGTAAAAAGTGCAAAAATAACATTACATTTGAAGGCCTTGATGTACAATGTAATACATTTGGTGATTACATTTCTTATCCCCTTACCTTAAATATAATGATATGTTCTAAACGATATGAATAATACATACCAGGTTAATTTAAAAAAAATATGAATATATAAAATTGCAAAGCTATTGCAATGACATTAACTAAGTTTAACAGTAAAAATAAACAACAACTACTTGGTACAAGTAAATATATGACCAACAAAACTGATAAACACTGATTTAAAAAAAAAGGACTTAGACTTGTGTAATAAATCTAAACTAGCCAATAAAAACCTAACATTGTATATATGGCACCAACCATGCTATCAGTGGCAAGAAATCTTTATCAATAATTTATACGGGTAAAAAATTTTTGAAGAAAAATGTAATTAATTACAATGTATTTCCAAGAAATGACTCACGTCTATCAACACCTGATTTAAATTTCATCTCATTTATAATAAGATTTCATTACTTGTTTCTGGTGTAATATTTGCAAGAAGAATCAAAATGATAAAGAAAATATTCAGAACACCTGTAGCAAATAATATGACAGAATCTAACATCAAAACTAGATTGTAAATATGTTTGCTTCAAAACAACAAAATATCTACAAACTTGAAGTGAAAAAATTGACAATTGAAAACTAATAAAGATTATAAAAAAAATTACATGCATGTATAAAATGCAATCACCGTAAATGATCATCAATCACAGTTGAACTTCCATATCTCAAACACTGATATCTCGAATACAATGGATATTTCGAAGTGATTTGTAAGTCCCAACCACTTATTTTTTAAGTATTTTACCCTCGATATCTTAAATACTCAGATATCTCGAAGTTTTTAAAAAGAACCAACTAGTTAGAGATAACAAAGTTTGACTGTATATCATTGGTCCCTTAAATAAAAGATGAAGGTGATGAAGCCCATGATTGATCCCTGCTGAAAAACTGGAGTCAGTCACTACATGTACTACATGTACTAGTATAACATCAGAGAATTAAAGAGAACACATGCATGACATTTGCAAGGCACATATAGCTACATCACGGTTAAAGAAATGTACACTACATAATACAGGAAAGTTCTAAACCTCCTACCATGGAGAAAAAAAAGTACTTGCTTATTCCTTTTATCTGCTTATATTTTCATTCATTTATATAATATGTATACATATTTATTGTAAAGAATTATTCAACTAACCCTATAAAATCTATTTGAAAACAAATAACAAAAACAACTGACTGTAATGATAAAAGGCACAAATTATAGTGGCTTTAAGTGTGAAAAATGGTGTATAACTGAGACAAATTTAGACTTGACTAGATATTTAGATTACAGTTCACTGACTAATTCATTTTGACAACAAAATATACTTACCAAATAGAGGCATTATAAATTAGAATTCAATCTATTTTCTAGGGGTCAATTATACAAATACAATATTTGTATCTTTTTCCATATCTTGCATTTAAAGGAATCTTGTATGGGTTTAACACTGAATAATCTATCATTATGTAAATACAGTGTGTAGCCTATTCAATCAAATTTCGAATTAATTTCAAAATTTCTTAAATACCTTTACAAAATGCCCATGTACCTGAACCATGCTTCAGTATATCACTTACAGAAAATTGTGTAAAATTGGAATGTAAATAATACAATGGCTATCTTACAGTTCAACAGCAATTACCGTATATAAGCATTTGTGTCAACTCTCATTTTTTTTCATATATAGAAGGAAACTAGAAAAGGCAACATCTATACCCTGTGATACCAATGAAACTAAACAAAAAAAGGCCATATATTTGATTCAAATTCAGTTTTACCTAAAACAGTGACACTTGAATCTGGCATCTTAAACAATCATAGCTGAATCTACAAAAACTATCAAAATTAGAAACTCAGATCTTTCTAGAATATCTGCAAGGACCAGGCATATAAAATCATAGCAATAATGCATATCATTCCATTATAATATTTGAAAAAACTACTGGCTAGAATTTACTACTCTAGAGCTACTAAATGTGACAAGTTTTTTTTTCTCTTTGCAAATGGAAAGCCTTTTTGCTTTACCGTGGCACTTAATAGAATTCTCATCCCGTCTGTAACTTTTTACAATATCAACATATATCAAATAATAAGTATTCAGGCTATAACCTGTGGAATGTGAAAGAATCAAATGTTTTCTCTGAGCTTTGTGTACGGCTGGGAGCCGGATTTCCCTCGCTTTCTCTCTTCCTCTTCTTCTCTTGCTGTAATGGCCACCAGTTCGTCCTCCGGCACGCTGCTGAAGCTGATGCCCTCATGGTCATCCTTGAGTTCTACGGTCCAGAATGGTCGGGCTGTGGGGTACCTCCAGTACCGCTTGTAGATAACTACGCCAATTATGAGACCAATCACCACAATAACAGTCACACAGATCCCTGCTATGGCCCCTGAACTCACCGACTTGTCTTTCTCTTGCATTTGACCTTAATTATTATGCAAACATCTTTAATTTTAGAAATTGAAATCATAAGCATCAAAATAAGTTCAACCATTTGAAATAAATATACAGAGGTAAATGTATAGCAGGGACAAAGATATATGGGCTTGGCTTTCCAAAAGTGCCAAGTTTTATGAGGTAATAAATTGAATTTTAGAATGATGTATGAGTCTAGTTTTAATATATTACTAAGACAAAATAAATAAACAGCTCGAAGAGAATTTACTACTAAGTTGTAAGTCCTGTCAATCACAAACCCTTTACAAAATACAAAATCTAGCAGCAACTTAAAACAAGAGGCCCAGGGACCATGTCACTCACCTGAACAACAATAGTCATAACTCTGATTAAATGAAATACAAAATAACTGTATAATTAAGAAGAGTTGGTGTTTTTATAAAAATTATCAAAATTTTCTCCACATATATCCTCATGCTAAAGATTTTTCTCCTTTTATCCCTATTTCAAAACTCAACCCCCAATAGTTGCCCTACCCTACCCAAAGGATCATGATTTAAACAAATTTTAATCTACACTACCTGAGAAACCTTCCATACAAGTTTAGGTTCTCTAAATAAATGGTTTTTGAGAAGTAGATTTTAAAAAATGTCAACAAGTTCAAAGCTTAACTTTAATAGAGAGAACACAATTGCAAACATCGTGATGATCCAGACTAGATTTTAACAAATTGCAAATGGCTGTCAAGCCACATGTAGTTACGCAATGCTGTGTTCAAGTTATGATCAGGACAGCAAGGATTTTAGTGTAGATATGAACAGGAGCATTGTTTAACTTCAAATATATATAGGAGGGGAGTTCCTGCAGCTTGTATTATTCTTAATATCAAATAGTGCTTTAGCACAAGGCTCTCTCAAACCGTGTTGATGTTTCCTAAAGAACATGATAATTTGTTTATTTCATTTAGTTTGAGCAAATAAATCTAAGACAGACACATTCACTAAAAGATAACTATTTATGTGCCTCAAAACATTGCTTTTTCTACATTATGTTAAGAGTTGTAACTTGTGAAAATAAAAGAAAAAATCTTGCATCCTTGTTTTATAAAATAAAAAGAAAAATAAATCACCACCCTGAAGCATCTGTTTTTGAAAATATTGGCCTGAGAACCAAGCAATCAATTTTTATGACCTTATTCAAACAACCTTGAATTCCCCTAACCCCAAAACATTTGTGCCAAGTTTGGTTAAAATTGGCCTGGTGATTCTGGAGGAGAAGATGAAAATGTGAAAAGACGATGCTGACAACGACAACAAAGACAACAACAACAAAAGACAGTGAAGAAATTTTGATCAGAAAGGCTCACAAGAGCCTATGGCTCAGGTGAGCTAAAAATGCTTGAGGACATTACATTTCATTCATGTAGTAGAAAGAGATGTTTTTTGTCTATTCATTTCTTCAAATGATACAAAATATGTACCATTTGTACTTACTGGCAGTAGCTGCAAGTACACAACTGTTTTTATGCTGAGTTGTCTTCATATTCACATATCCATGTGCACAACGATTACAGTTAAACCCTGCTGTGTTGTATCTACATCCAATGCATTCTCCTGTATGAAAAAATAATACATGCTTGTAATGATCAATTAGCTCTATGCTGTAAATCATAGTTCTTCTCTTTTTTTATTGACAATCTTGACAAATAAACCCAAACCTTTCCGAAATTGGAAAAAAAAGATAAAAAATAATTAGTACGTAAACATGAAAATATTGGGATCATATGTAATATCAAATTGTCTAAAAAAAACAATATCGTAAAACTGATATTTTGGAAACATACAAATATAATTATGAACTTTATATACCAAATACCAAAATATTGTGAACTTAAAACACATCATATTTTCCAAATATGAAAGTACTGAGAACCTGGGATACGGTATGTAAAATTTTTCAGATTAATACTAGTAATCAAAGTGAACCTGTGATGTCTTGACAGAGATTAGTATTTCCATGACAGTTGCACCTGGTACAATAAGAACTACCCCCTGGTCTGTAGTAGCCCTGGGCACAGGTCTGGCACAGATTCCCCCCATAGCCCTCATTGCAGGTATCACAGAACAGGTAGCCCTCCCCTGAAACACAAAAAAGGAAACAAATCAGGGTTGCTTCATTGTTTGGTATAGAAATCTGGAGTTTTGAGCATCATCAAGAGGCAGATGATATCTTAGTAAGCTGTTCAATACTGATGCTTTTGCTATATCAAGTTAGAATATATATCTTAATCTAAAAATTGACTAAAAACACACAAATTCATGCAAGCACACATTGACTCACAACCATCTGACCTGTGTGTGTGTGTGTGTGTGTGTGTGGGTGTGTGTTTTTGAATAACAATTTTAAGGACAGGAAAAATTTCTTTTCAATAATGTAATATACAACTGAAAATTCACATTGATAATATGTTAAAACTTATAACATAGAACAAATCTTTTAAATATGCTTTTTTGTTTTTATGAGGTTCAATTTTTCTGGTGGGTTTTTCTTCACTTTGAAGACATAGATAGGTAGATAATAAAATTACAAGTGGCCCATGAGCCACATTGCTCACATTAGCAAAAGTAACAATAACTATGATCAAATCACCTTAAGTTTATGGTATCAAATAAATTTTATCTTAATAATTTAGTAGAGTAGATCTTCTTTAAAAGGTTTTTAAAATTTTACTCCACATATTCTTATGTTAAAATTTTGTTGTTTTAATTTTTGTAGAAGAAGATTTTCAAAAGTTTTTGTTTTTTAATTCCTATGTAAAAAATTTGAACCCCCAATGTGGTCCCACCCTACCCTGGGGATCATGATTTAAACAAATTAAATCTACACGACCTGAGGATGTTTTGACACAAGTCTCAACTTTTCTGGCCAAATGGTTTCTGAGAAAATTATTAAAGATTTTTCTGTATTTATTTTCATGTAATATTCAAACCCAATTGTGGCCCTGCCCTAACCCTGGGGATCATGATTTGAACAAACTTCGATCTATACTACCTAAGGATGCTTCCATGCAATTTTCACTTTTTTGGCTAAATGTTGTTTTTAAAAAGTAAACAAGTATTCAATAACTCTAAATTAGCTCTCCTTGAATAAGGATGTGGCCATTTTTTTTTTAACAAACTTGATTTCCCTTAACCTATAGATACTGTTTCATCAAATGGACTGAAACTTCACATATCAACAAAATAAGTGTTGGTGCATAGATTAATCTGTTTGTTATGGCTTTCAAGGAAAATAAATGATATGCAGCCAACTAGTCTTCATATATTTTGACCCTTGTACATAATAATATATAAATGCATGGAAATTTTTTAAATATTAAATGCTGCATAACTTTGTGTATACTTACGAAAATGACAATAGCTATTTGATTTCTTGGGATCACAAGGACATTTGTAACAAGGCATGTTTGGTCCGAGTCTGTAGTACCCAGGGCGACAGATGTGACAGTACATGCCAGAGTACCCCTCCTTACACTGGCACAGGTTCAGACTCAGTGACCCAAAGTTATGAATTCTACACTCTCGAGCACCATTAACAGTACCCATCTTGTAGCAATTACAGATATCTGAAGAAGAATTGCGTAAAAATATTCAATATATACAATTTACAAATGTATATATATTCTTTGCAAAACTAATATACAACATTAAAGGGGCATAGTCACGATTTTGGTCAAAGTCTATTTTTCTGTTTGTATTATTTACAATGCTTAAGGAATGCATTTCTAATGATCAAATGAAATTTGAGAGTCAGTCGTACAGTAATAAGCAAGATACAGTGCTCACAATTCTTTGTCATGTAAAAAAGGCTCGTGCCCTGTTTTTGTTTATATAGATTCAATATACCAGTAAAAAATCTTTTTCAAGCTGATTTGTTCACCTTCTTAATCATTTTAAGGATAAATAAACAGTTCCTAACGTTTAGCACATTCATTTTACGTATACATAGCTTTAAAAGTAACAATAGTTCTGAAGTGCTATGAATTGACCAATCCAATATGGTCAGGATTAACAGCTGATCAAGTTCACTAGTACAGGTCTACAACACACAATTAGACAATCCCAAACAAAAAGTGGCTAAAAAAAACCTCCAAATTTCACTGTGCTGTAAAAGCATACCTCACCTTTGTAGTCATCAGGTTGTATCAATGAGTAGTTTCTGTTTGTCTTAATCTCCATATAGTCACTGCGGAGTGTTGTGAAAGAGTAGTACATGACTTCTACACATATTCTATAGTCTGTCAGTGCTTTTAGGCCCTTGATGTGGTAGTCTAATTTAGATGGGTCCACAGTGTCATTCCAAACTTCACCTTTCAATAAAGAATCAGTATTCGGAATGAAAGATTGTGTTTAATATCACAGACATAATTTTTCAGGGTCCTTTTGGTTCAATATAACAGTATCACAGTATCACTGAGTTACTGAAGGCAAAGTATTAATATCTGTGTAAAATTGTGAGAGGCAATTTTCATGGATTTTAAAATCTAACAGATATTTTTGTGCCAGATACAAAATTATATTTACATTCCAAATATTTTTTGCATGTAAAGTGTGTGGAAATCTACTGCAGTTATAACATCTTAGCACACCCAAGGTACTGAAAGGTTAAATGATGAGTTTTATTATGATGTCACAAACATTGAACAATCTGTTTAAGTGCAACGTCACAAGCGAAAATCACAGTATTTTACTACTAGCTAAAGGTATTGAATCACAGTAAACATGGTCAAGTTATTTTACAACTTACAGTCTTACATACAACCATCAAATGTCTTCAACAATTATATCATATATTTAAAAAACCCAGACTAAATGGCTGTTATAGTGTCTCTTCCACTAACATGAACTTACCCTTAGGATAATACTGTAATTTTGAGGTATAAATCACATTTGCAGACAAGGTAAGAAGTTAAAAAAATAAATATAAAAATATAAGCATTAAATGCTATTTTTGAATATCGTTGGTCCTCTAACACACCAGGCCATACAGACAAATTGTTATACCGTGCTAAAGCCAAGGCGCGATATTCAATTTGTCTGCTTGGCCTGGTTTGTTATAGGACCGACGATATCCAAAAATAAGCATTCAATGCTTAAATAACAAAAGTGTGCATAAAATAAGGAACCTACAGTAAATGATTCCTTACCAAGTGTCCCATTTTCCATTTCCTGCCAGATAATGGTGTACAAGAGAATCCCTGCATGCTCCTTAGGAACTGTTGTTTTCTTAAACCACTCTGGTAATTCAGATACATTTTTGCTCTTGTAATGTTGTGAAATTTTACTCAACTGCTCTGATGTTAAATTTGCTTGAATAATATGTTCTTCTAAAGTCTTATTTATTTGAGGAGCTAGGTCTGGGGAATTCTCGGCATCTAAATTTTTGGAATTGAAACCAGAGAGAGAGAAAAATTTAAATGCCCAGTTCATGTCTTCCTCAGCTTTACTCTGTTTTTCAAGCCAGGTTCCTGAGTCAGAGAAATGAACATTATCTTTAAAGCTGATCTTGTACTCATCAGACCTAGAGAGATTTTCTGGCTTATGAGTTGGGTAATTTTGGGGAGGACTCCAATAGAAATATATGTCCCCATCTCCTACATATACTGTAGATAAATTGCTTGGTGGTTGAAGCACTACATGACCTGAAATATAAAAGAAGACCAATTAAGTTATTTTGTGGTGAAGTTTTTCTACTGAATTTGAGAATTAAGAACATTTTACCGAAAACCTTGTATTGCCACAGGGTTTAAAATGGAAAACATGTTCTTTGAACAAAGACTTACAAAACATATATTTTACTAGTAGCTAAAGGCATTGAATCACAGTAAACATGGTCAAGTTGTTTTACAACATATAGTCTTACATACAACCATCAAATGTCTTCATGAATAATCATATCATATATTTAAAACCCCCAGACAAAATGATTAATAGGGTTATAGAAATTTCTTGTTTACCAAATGTTGTGTTACTTTATATTTTTTTATGCACATTTACAATATGTTTTGACGCTGTGTGTCAGTTGTAAACTGCATTACAATTCCTAAACCCATTTGATTTATTCAAATTATTGGTCCCAATTCTAATAGTTCTTCAATTTACTTGTGCTTTGTTTGATTTGCAATAGAACAGAGATTATTACGGATTTAGAGAAATGCAGACTGATATATATATTGAATTTTTCTTTCTATAGATTTGAGTAAAAAATACCAGATGTTATCCTGAGCACATTTTCATAATAAATTCGACTCACCTGGATTTTCTGTATCTTTCTCTCTGTCTGGGAAACATTGACAAGGAGACCAGATCAAAAGAACAGAAAATGTTAGCTGGTATAAGATCAAATGACCCATTTCTGTTGATTATCCCTACATTCTTCGAATTATTTCCATAACTGTATACGTTTTAACGTATCATAACTTGGTATTTACAGGTAGGCTATATAACACTTTTTTTTATCTGCCTCAGGTAATATTATACTTTTTCGGACTTACGACACTAAAGAGTTCTTTAAAAGAGAATTAACTCTTGTTAATGTCTGGCAGGAGATTATTACGTTTGAAACCAACATAATAATTGTAAAATTAGGGTAAAATTGTCGGTTTTTATAAAAACATCAAATACCAGTGTATATTTTCTATAGGCCCTAAATCACATGTAATATATTGGCCTTTATAAAAAATCTTTCCTTCTTATGATTGTTTGAATGATAACGCAGGGGCATAACGTGTATATATATGTTCCTGGATAACACTGGTTTTAAATCTACATGAAACCTATTACTATGGAGAAACAGCACCGTTAGAAAACATAACAAAGTCTACATGGTCATGAAATCAAAGGCTTAACAGCACAATTTTTTCTGGATTAAATGCAATCTGATAAATTATTTATTATATAACAGTTAGACTTGCTAATCCGCACCTCTACGATACTTTTTAATATAACTAATTAAGGAATAAGGAATCATTCTTTGAGTATTATGAGGTGATAATTTCGGTCGGGGCGTGATCAAATCCAATAAGGCCCGAATGGCTTTATGATAGATTTGATCACGCCCCGACCGAAATTATCACCTCATAATATTCAAAGAATGATTCCTTATTACTTATATTTATATAATTTTCAGCAGTTGTACTGTACAGCGGTTAATATTTTATAATATTGATTATGCAAGCCCGCTTGCGCCCCCAACAATACGTCTTTTGAATTTATTGGGCTGTATAGTACAAAATCGATTCGTAGTGTTATCACAGACAGAGACACTGGAAAATGTAAATATTATCATATGACATATACATCTAATAAAACATATCCTATCGTAGATGAGCGAATTAGTGGAAACCTGACCACATAGGGCACCAAGGGACGATGCCTTTTGAACAATATATATTCAAAAATTTCCTAGCAAATGTCGTATCGTATGAGGCGCCGTTTTAATATCTATGAGGTATTTTCTGATATCAAAAAATAAATATTTGATATCAATAATTAGAATTTCCGATATTGAAAATAATTTTAGATATCAAAAAATAATTCTTAATATCAAAAAATCAATTTTCTGATATAAAAAATTGGATATCAAGAATTAAAGCTGATTTTTTTATATCAAAAAATCGAATTATTGATATAAGAAAATCATTTTCTGATATCAACAAATCGATTTTTTGATGATTTTCTGATATCAAAAAATCATTTGTATTTTCTGATATCAGAAAATCGATTTTTTGGTATCAGAAAATAAGACTTACATAAAATTACTATCAACTTAATGAATGCTTCCTGTGCAACTTTTGTAGTCTCGTAAGAAATTGTGTTTCAAACCTGTAGATGCATGTTAAGAATAATTAAGTATGCCTAATTTTAAACCTGAATTCATTTTGGCAAGTTCGTCTACATATACAATATATGGCACTTGGGTTTTTTTTTTTGGCGATTCGCTGTGAATAATTCGACGATCCGAAAAAGAGGTAATGGCATAATATAAAGGCATTACACAGGCGTACAGTTGACGCTTTCAATATGACTAGAATAATCGAGAACATTTATTGAATTCTTACATTAAATAAATCTTTAAATAATAAATAACAAATTTAAGAATGCAAATCGGGCTCTGTAGTTCAGCAATTTACTTTTGGGTCAAGAGTAATCATTAAATATGTAAAATTTATTCGCCGATCTTTTTTTGAATTTCTGTATCAGAAAATATAATTCTTGATATAAAAAAAAATCAGTTTGAATTTTTGATATCGAAAAATTATTTTCTCATATCAAAAAATCGAATTTCTGATATCAGAATTTTTTTTTCATATCAATAAATTGATTTTTTGATATCAGAAAATGAATGTTATTTTTGTATATCAAGAATTCGAATTTCTGATATCAAAAAATCATTTTCTGATATCAGAAATTCGTATTCTTGAAATCAAAAAAATGAATTTCTGATATCAGAAAATATCTCAAAAATATTAAATCGGCGCCCCATAGTATTGAGCAATTTTGGAAAGTCAATGAAAAAAATAATTCTGAAGTATTTATGGAACTTTAATTGCTAAGGTCATTTTGATTGGTCGATTACTGGTGTGATACCTTAAATGGTGGCCTACAACATCGCTTTACACACACACACACACACACACACACACACACCTCGAAAAACGCGCAGAAAAGTCGAGCCAGTTTTCCACAAACTCAAAGCTCACTTTGCATTGGCAAACATACGGGTTATTTTGTAAAGAAAAATATAGATGAATTTATTTGGGGAAAAAATCTCATGAAAGGTAAAGGATTACCAAGCTGAAAGACTCCATTGTATAGCTTCTAGGAACAGCAGGGTATGGAATGAAATGATTCAATAACAGAAAACATCCCTTAATCAAACTAAGTGATGTCGAGATAGCGTGCCAATCCCAGGGATTTACCAAACATTTTTTTATCTTCTTGCGTCTATAGCAGTGTCCATCGATATCATATAATGACACTGCTGGTAATTTGTAGACGACATACCATGTTCTCTGTTTCTTCGCTTCAGCGAATTTGCATTTGATTTACAGTAGTACATGTGTACTTGGTCAATGCATACTAGTATATAGATTTCGCAAGTTTGATGAACTGCGGGACATCCAAAAGAGTTGATAATTGTCTATTAATTTTTCTTATCAAGAAAACAAAATAAAAAAAAAAAACAAACTTAAAAAATAGATCAATAATCTATTTAGAGTGAATAACAATGTTTGTGAATTTTGTTGGGGAATAGTTCGAATAATTTCATTCAATATCTATTGCAGATACCTTGGATACAGATATGTGAATATTTATTTCATTAATTCTAATTTCCATACTTTTTTTTTTTTTTTTTTACTTTTTATGCTTGCATAAAAAAAGTGTGAAAGTTAGTGAATTCCTCTTGAACATTTTCATAATCAATTAAATCTATTGATATAATATTCAAAGATTTTTCCAATTTTTTCTCAAGAAAAACATAGTACTCTTTACATTGCCCAAGTATTCTTGGAAACCACAATATCCTGATATTGCCCAGCGCTACGTAATTGCAAAATTACATGTACTCCATCACGCGTAGCTCTTCTAGCCTTTTTAATTGAATCAAATCCAGCGTGCTTTAATGAGTTAATCTTTATACAATTTGTGTATATTAATAAAATCAATACCTATTGCATCGATCTATGTCGAAGCTAAAGCCCCAGTCAGCTGTCCTTATTTGGAGTTACATTCTGTAAATTTCTTTCTCGTTTTATATCTTCAAGTATTAGAGACACGCTTGATAAATAATTTTGTTAAACTCGAAGAGAGGATCCATATGGTAAAAATTTAAAGCAGCTTCTTAAAATAAACACTTTGATTTTTTTCTATATATACACTTTACATAGATAAATAAAAAAGATAAGTGTTGGCATGAGCAAGCATGATATTCTCATTAAAAATGTGAATTCATGACTAATTACTGACAGAAAGTTTTGTTTGTTCAAAGCTATGCTTTTCCCATCGGAAAGATCTTAGGACTGATGAGAAGTTTTTTTTTTCTGAGTGATTTGCTGAAAAACGTCACTTCTTACATCAATAACAACATAATTGCAAAGTTATACATCTACAAAAAGATATGTCGATTCTTATGTGAAAACAAAAGTTAATCAAAAATACCCGAAACACTTTCAAAATGCAAACAAGAAAAACCTTTTTTACATTTGCATGATAAAATCGTTTTGATCATACATCGATACTAAAGTCTTTCTTGCAATAATTAATTAAGTGAAAGGGACGTTTAATTGAAACTAGCATATGTATTAGCCTTAACGAAATGAAATCATAGTCTGTTTAGTGTTTTGTCCTTGTGTCATATTTTAATTTTCTTACAGTTTGATTTACTAACACACACTTAAGTAAATATCAGTTCTTAGTAGGGATGGCAATCGGTTACAAAATTGCTAATCGGTTAATCGCAAGACGTTCCGACCGATTAACCGGTTAATCGTATCAGAAATTCAGAACTTACTTTTTGGAAACATATATTTTTATTATTTCATTTATAAATTACCAGATCCGACATATGCACTCCTTGGGCTTCTCCCAATAAACTCTGAAATTGACAAAAGGAAACTTCAATTCCGCCGCCTATGTAATCTGGACACCCAAACCCTTACTATGAAGGTTTTTCTTCAACGACTCTTTTCCTACATCAACTCACCTGAACGCAAACAATTTGGATATATTCACGACGTTATCAACGTTTTGGCTAATCGTACAATCTCACTCAACATCCCTTGTTTTACCTGCAAGTTGGTTACTTCCCCACTAAGGATCTCTGATACTGTCAATGCAGCTGTAAGAACTTCTTAGAATTATAAATCAATTAGATCTGATATAGGTGTCCTCTACCAATTTGTCAAGTAATAATTTTTAACTTTAGATTGAGAATGATAAAAGGACATATCCAATAACACCCATCTAAGACATGCGAAGAGGACAATGCAGGCGATGAAAAAGTGTGTACTTTAAATGAATACCACATCTCCCCCCCCCCCTTTCAAAAAAAAAAAACTATTGCTTGGAACCTCACAAATCTGATCCTTTAATCCTTAATTAATCTTCATATTATATACCCTAATTTGGTCAGAGAGAAAAGATTGCAAATTAGCGACATCTTTGAGATCAGAACAAAAATAGAGATTAGACACATATGCTTTCTATTTAAGAAGACAGTAACATCAGGCAGCTTTCAACTTTAATAAATTCAACGGTAATTAAACATTTGAACAGCGGTATCACGGACGTGACATTTCTTTTTTTTATGTATGATATGATATATATGAGTGACTCAAAACATTTCAAAATTACCGTATAAGGAACGTGCTTAAGTTGATTTTGTTTCAGATCGATCGTTGAAGGAGGAAATCTGCGTACTAGTATTCATTAATACATAAAATCAGGGAGTAGGCATTGGAGTATCTTGGAGGAAAACATCGTCGACGGCGGGCTGGAAACCATTAAACGGAAAACCAGCCGGATGTGAAACTTCAGGTAAATTGCTCTACAGGTAGGACTTCTTTCTTGCCTGAAAATATTTAGAAAATTAGAACAGTTGAAAAAAGCGGAAAAGACAGTTCCATCTTTTAATAAGTTAACTAAATATTATGTTTGTAGAAACCTCTATTTACAAACCTTAGAAATCAGTTTTGATTTCTCTCAGAAATGGAAAAGTTTATGTAAACGAGAATAATTAATAACTATTTTCCAATGATTTTAAGAGGGCTCAATGGCTGTGGCCATTTTTAGACTATATCAATATCCTTTAAACGAAGAGTTTTGAATAAAGATGTTCAAATTTTAAAGCTTAAATATTATAAATTTAATAATAATTAATGACTAAAAAATCACATATATAAAATTTTAAGTTCGATCTGATTATTAATATCTTGTCCATCAAACCTCCTTAATTATATGCTAACGGTTTAAAACATTACATTTTTTTGTTTTACAATGTAACAGCGTTGTCGAAAATTATTCGACAATGTTTTTAATATTCTATATCTATGAACAAACATAAAAACTCAGATTTTTAAACTATATAGATACATTTTAGATATATGCTTTAGCTTTTCACATATCTCTTTCGAGGGGGGGGGGGGTGTCGGGTCAAGTCTTGTAATAAAGGAAATGATATCTAAGAATAAGCACCTTCCTCAACAGTCTTCGCTGTTCCTCTGACTACATTTCCAAAGATTAGAATATGAAACTAATTGATTGATTATTTTTGCTATGATCTCGAGGCTATTTCTTCAACATCTGCCTCCTTTGCCACAAAGCTTTCGAGAAACAGTATCGTTGCAGAAAATGAACTGCTTAGTTCGAGATAAAAAGTGTGAAAAAAATAACAATCTTATTTGAGTTTACATACATACATACATTGTACATAAATACAAATATGGTAGACCTATTACTGTTGGGCATTATGGTAGACAGGATTGTGGAAATGTACAACATTCACACATCTACAAAATAATGAATACCATATTCAAATCTACTGTATAATCACACGCGAGACTCTGTCTCTGAAAAAGCTACTGCAATCAATCATTGTAGGGCTTTGTGTCTTGGACAAAGCTTCTGTGTGACTGTTTAGCTTCTGTGTGACTATTTATTTCGACCACGAAGCTTAGAACTTTGTGACTATATATTTCGCCCACAAAGCTTACAACTGCGTGACTATTTATTTCGACCACAAAGCTTACAAATGTGTGGCTATTTATTTCGACCACAAAGCTTAGAACTTTGTGGCTATTTATTTCGACCACAAAGCTTACAACTGTGTGGCTATTTATTTCGACTACAAAGCTTATAACTTTGTAGCTATTTATTTCGACCACAAAGCTTACAACTGCGTGACTATTTATTTCGACCACAAAGCTTACAACTGTGTGGCTATTTATTTCGACCACAAAGCTTAGAACTTTGTGACTATTTATTTCGACCAAAAAGCTTACAACTATGTGACTATTTATTTCGACAACAAAGCTTATTGTACACAGAGCTTAGAACTTTGTCTACAAACAAGTATTGTCTATGATAAATTTGCTGATGTTGTATAGTCTAACAATAGCTTTGTCGAAACGTGGCTATAGATTCACAAAGCTTAAACCACAGACATATATATAATGTAGGTTTGTATATTGTAGTGGGATTGTGCAACATTACATACCCATACATTATAAACAAAGCAACTTTTGGCCTTGGCATTTTAAGACAAAGATATTTTGGATTGTATTTGATAGACAGGAATACAAGTCTACTGTACAACAGAGGAATTACACACAAAAATGGATTTAGCATAATAAACAAATATATTTATACATAGCTGGCATTGCTGACAATGGACTGTGTAGTAGAGACAATGATAATATATAATTGTACAGTGTATACAGAGTTTATGAACATGTTGGACCATTCATCATAGATAAAGCTTTATCTCGACACATTGCAAAACAAAGCTATAAAAGAGAATATTATTTCTAATGATGGTTTAGGATTATATCAATTTTCTGGACAAAAGTACTATGGAACTGTGTATCATGGACAAATCTACTGAATAAATATACACAAATTGAAATAAACAGATATTTACACGCATACAATATATGAACGCTGCTTGCCCTCACTCGAAATGTGATCATTCCTAATGAATTAAGCAGCAAATTGAAAAAAAAAATGTATCAACATTACAAAATAAATTATACATTATTATTACTAGCAAATCACCATGGATATATTTTCTTTCAGTTTTAATATGTTTGTTATTATGATTAATTTTCGCCAATTTATTCTTTTGTTGATTCGAAGATGTCAAATGGCTAGTGAAGGATACCTACAAAACAAACCAATGAGAATTTTGGTTTTATGTAATTTGTTTTCAAACACTGCAGAGAAATTATTCAAGTTAACTTTTATCCAATTGATACCATTGATACACACATTCATGCAATTGTAAACGTCGATGCATCCATCATCAACCTTTCAAGGACCTTTAAATATATGAACAGAAAGGCTAAAAACAAAGATCATACAAGATAACAACATCAAATACCACACAAAATAGCAACACAAAATAACAACATCAAAGTCCATACAAAAACAGCAACACCAAAAAAAAACCAAAACACCAACACATTCCACAGAAAACAGCTACAAATACCACACATACAGTAACAAGTAACACCCTATCAGTAATGAATTGCACGCAAACCAGCAAGAAATACCATATTAACAGCAACAAATAATACACAAAACAAAACAAAAAGCCACAGAATAACAACAACTACACAGAAGACCACACAAAACAAAAAACAAAAAAAAGGCCCCACTGTAACAACAACAACAAATTCTATACAACCACCACAACACCAAAACCAAAAAAAAACAAAAACGAGAAAACTCACAGAAACAAATACCACACAAAACAGTAACAACACATCAAAGACCACACGATTATAACAACATTTAAATCTAACAAAAACTGCATCACCAAAAACAAATACCAAAGAAAACAACAACAAAAAAGCCACAAGAAACGTTGACACCAAAGACCGAATACCAACAGAAAACAGCAGCAACAAACCACCCATGATGATAGCAACACCCAACACATAACGACGACGACGACGACAACAACAACAACAACAACAAAGACGTCCACAAAATAACACTAAAGTCCATACAATAACTGCAGCACCAAAACCAAACAAGGCAGCAACAAATACCATATGATACAAAACAGTGAAAAAACCATACAAAACAGCAAGGCTATAAGTCCAAACGAAACATCAACATGGAAAGACCATACAAAACAGCCACACAAATGACCATACAAAACAGCCACACAAATGACCATACAAAACAGCCACACAAATGACCATACAAAACAGCAACACAAATGACCATACAAAACAGCAACACAAAGGACCATACAAAACAGCAACACAAAGGACCATACAAAACAGCAACACAAAGGACCATACAAAAAATCAACACCGGAAGACCATACAAAGAATTGAAGACAACAACACATAAATTGAATAAGTCATTATAATTCTGTATTGGTAATCGAGTACATGTACTCAGTATCTGAATTTCTGTTAAACGTTGGTCTTTTTACATACTAGAGTCATCAACCATAAAACACTGAAATTGTCACAATGACTTCGCAGTTATTTGTACTAAAGTTGACCCACATATATAGGTTTTTTGACTTGTGACAGCTTGCCAATATCCTTCAATTTGACTTGCTTTTTTCACTGTAATCGATCTTTGTGTGTTTGTTGTAATCATATTTTTCGTCTCATATTTCTGTCTGCTGGATATTAAAACTGACACATCCATCTTTTCTTGGGTTGTTTACAATATCCTTCAGAACTGTATTTCTTTTTGACATGACATTTTTGACGTTTTTTATTGTTTTTCAAATTCGAGGCCTCGTTTTTTGCTCTAAACAAAAATTGCCATAATCGACATGAGCAACTTGTCAGGAACAGATCTCGTTATTCTGTCCATTCTTTCAGTTTCCTGTTATAATATCTAAAGATCCCCCGGGAACAAAAGTTATAGGTCTCTCGCGTACCACTGTCATATGGTACGCGCCAAAAACAGACAGACCTTATGATATGCCATCAATCTCTTTTATCTATTTATGAAAGAACCGGACATAAGCAATTAGGACGTTTGTCTTCTACAAAATTGTAAACACCATAAATATAGTCTTATTTCCAGAATAACTCGTCAATATTTCATGCTACAAACATCCTTATGTTTATTGTTGGCTGATAATTCCACAATCTTTTTCTTGTTCCATTGAATAGATTTTGTTCTTCAATTTGCAAGTTTGGATAAGAAAAACTTAATTTGGTAAAATAATGAAATACATGGTATTTTATTATATTTGTCCCCATTACAAATTTATATAAAGATAAGTAAGTTTAATTTATTCAGAAAATTGTAACATGTTTATAAAATTCAATTCTAACATTTTCCCATAAAATGAAAAAATATAGGTTTTACAGGAAGTTGTAATGGGAACATATATTATGAAACACTCTGTAAGATATCGAATTAATCTTTGATATCTGGGGGTGGGGGGTTGGGTAGAGGGTGATTTTAAACGACAATTTTGCAAATTCGATTTCCTATAGTAAATAGCCTCATTTGCAAATATAATGAGTCAATGTCTGTGTCATACACTAAGAAGGGCTTCGTGATTGTAACACATTTATAATGCCAATCCTGGGAAACTTTTGAAGATTATGAGGATTGTGAACAAAAATACACGCCATATGTGCAGAACTATAGGATAATGATAAATGATAAATCTAAATTTATCATTATTTTTCATGATGTTGTAAACATGAATTTTCAAATATGTTTATTTTTGTCATACGCCAAGGCAACTATTATAATACTCTCTCTCTCTCTCTCTCTCTCTCTCTCTCTCTCTCAGTTTAAAATGCATCTTTCATTTTTTTTAAAATTCTTTTCTAAAGTGCTCAGATGAAATTATTAATTAAATGAAGTCAACATTTCTTAGATGTTTGCAATTGATAGCGCTTTGTTACCATGCAGTTAATCAAATATAAGAGGTGACGTAGTTAAGGTCATATTACACCATGTTTTAGCAATTCAAATGTTTGGATCACTTTGATTTAGAGAAAACATCATGTAAATATTGCATTTTATTGCAATATCGCAGACAAATATCAAGAATCACAAATGTAAACATCACGCTTCAAATGGCTTTCTACCTCATTTATTGAGAAGATGCAATCCCAGACTCCTGAGAGGAAGCAGAGGGGTTGTAAAGCAGAGAACGCATTCATCGTTTGCATTTCAATCAATATCATCGTTTGGTATCCATTTATACGAGAATGTCTGTCAAATCTGATACAGTTGACTGGTGTAGCACGATTGTAATACATATATTTACAGTTTTAACTGAGTTATTTCGTTGCACAATTTTCACTTATCTTATGCTGTCCAGTCGTCAGAAAACTATCGTAGTTTGAGATTTCATCACTTCTTTAATCATAAACAAAATGACCATTAAAAAATTATCATAAGGTTTTTTTTCTAACCTTTTGAAAACTGCAAGTTATTTCCGTGTCTAGAGGAATTTAAAAGGGAAAAAAATTGAATAACCGTGATTGGGCGAAAATAACACAAGGAAAATCTAACTCTAGATACAGAGTAACTTCCTCAACCGTATCTCGAAAAAACAAACTGCAAAGTTAACCTTTGTTAACATTCTCATACTATAAAAGCGATTATTTACGCGTGGGGTGGGGGGGGGGGATTATACAAGTTACGCGGTAAGCTTAAAACTGCGTGAAATACCCCCGCGCGTATGGTATAAAAATTAAAACTTTAGAGTGGTAAATCGCGCATTCGCCTATTTAACGCCTACGCATATTGTTTGACCATAGAAAACGCGTACTTAACCACCAGCGTAAATAACCACCGTAATTGTATTTTCATGCAAAATTTATGTGTTTGAACCATATTAATTATCTCGAAGATAGAATTCCTTAAATATTAAGTTAATAACAGATATACAGCAGCTTGAGTGTAGATATAATAAGTTGCATTCTTAAATGTTTAGAGAATGCAGGTTAGAAGTAAGTAATTCTATTTATATAATACATAATTTTTTGACGCAGCTGACTTCTCCGAAGTACATGGTGCTTTGATGGCCATTTTATGCATTTATTTCTTCATAAATCTTTTCATACATTTCAGAAATCGGACCAAACAAGCCAGTGCATATCTGAGTGGTTTCAAAGATTCAGGAATGTGAAAGGATAATGGATCGCTGCAATACAAATATTGATAATTTATCGTCTGTAATGAACATTAGAGAGGACATCATAGCTCACAACGAATTTTTGTTTTTCACTTTTGGAATAGCATTGCCCATCATAGTATGCATTGGAATACCAGGGAACCTCTTTGCGTTTGTCATTCTTATGCACAGGTCTTTACGGAGTTCTCCCGTGAGCATCGTAAAAGCCCTTACCATCCACGGAATTATTAACATGTGTTTATCGATATATTTGGAAATCATACCGTCAATAAGGTTACATATAGATACGGAGAGTTTTGACAGTGAAACAATTAGATCTTTATTGCAGTTAAAATGCAAAAGCAATGTTTCTTCGTCATCTCCAAGTGTTTTTCAATGTTTAAGGCACCTTGACTTCTACGTTAATACAACCAAGTCGCTTTTGGCCCAAATGAAACCAATGTACGGCCAATTTATTAATGGGACCTCGCTTGAACATAATTCCACAATTATCGAAAACTGCATCTTCAATAAAGTGGATGCATTTCAAATCTTTCCTGGTTCAATGCGAAATAAATCGATATCAAATTATGATTCGCAGGTGGAATCCCCATCTAATTCTTTTCACGTTGCTGACAACTTTACAGTGGATAAGGATATTAGCTACTTCATTGAGAAAGCTGTGGCTAGATTTATAGGCTACACACTCGTTAATTATGGGTTGCTTATCACCTTTTGTCTCGCAATTGAGAGATGTGTGGCAATTTACTTTCCTTTCCAAGCAGTTAGGTGGCTTACTATTCGAAAAACTAGAATTGCATTGATTCTCATACTGTTAAGTTGTGTTTGTATACATCTTCCTCAGATGGTCAAAGAAATCAGGTTTGCACTGACTTCTCCCTCAGGTCTAGACTTACACACTGATGACGACTTGATGTTCGTGGAACCCATTAGACAAGAGTATGAACAATTCTATGCCGTTATAAGTCTCTTGATTTGCATTGCTACCTTCAGTTTGAATATTTTAGTATTAGTTAAACTCATCATTTTACACAGACGGTTGAAGTATTGTAAACATTTAGTAAACGCAGAACGGACGGAAATCAACATCACTGTAGCAATTGTTGTACTGATATTTTTTCAACTTCCTTTCCATATCATGGCCGCAACTATTGCGTTCATTCAACCCGGTCAAACAGTAAGCAACGTAGATTTGTTTGGGAAAATAACAGTATTGATACGATTCTTCTTCATTTCTCAGTCTGCCTTAAATTTCATTATCTATTGTATTCTTGCTAGAAACTGTCGAAAAGTCTGCAGAATCTTATTCAGGAAACTGTCTTTAAGTTTTACGAGGAAGACGACAAGCTTAACGCACCATGATGACAGGCTAACTAACGAGAGAATTCGAAGAATTTACTCGAACTCTTTAACAACCGTTAAACCAACAGAGAGAGAGGACGTTCATATGCGAATGAATCCATTGGATGATATTCATTTAGATACACTAATAGGACGTACTAGGCATAGCCATAAAGAACCTGACTTGATTCACGATCCGCATTCGCTGAAGAATGGAAAGAGTTCTGTCACAAAAACGGATTATGTTTAGGAATTCTGCATTCTAGCTCATGAACAATATCTATTATGATGACAGTTTTGCAATTACTGTTGCTGTCCATTAACAAAGTGTACCAGTGACTCATTACAAATGAGTTAGGGATTATTTTATATAAAAGAAATATTGTTTATCGTCTGGCAAGCTTTTAATTATTTCATTACGCACTCCTTTTGCAAATATAAATGTATTGTTGTATCGAAAACAACATGCACTAATGCAAATTCGAGAAAATACAAAAAGTAATTTGTATATATATTGGGAGTAAATGAATATAATTCTAAGTACATTCATATATTTGCATATTTGTTATGTTATTCTTTGTTAAAAAAAAAAACCCCTAGACCAATCGAAACAGTATATTCAAGGTATATAATTGGGTAGGCTTAATGCACAAATAAGACGATATGATCAAATAAAAAAGATACTCAGAAATGCGTGCGACCCTTTAATCTGTATTCTTTGTATGTTATCTGATGTCTTTTAATTTCTTCGAGAGAAAAAGATGAACTTTTCCATGAAATCTTATCTAGTCGTCTATGAAACCCAGCGATTTCTCAATAAACAGAATATTAAAATAAATTTTGAGTTATTGTATTTTTGGGGGGTAAGGGTTAGATAGAACGTTATAGTAATTAATGTCTTTTCTTTTTAAATAACAAACTGTCTTTTTAAGCAGCTACAAGAACATTTATGTAATCTATACAAAACTGACCCCAATAATGTATTTTAAATATGCAATCGAGGGCAAGTATCTGTACTCGATTGGATGCAAAACAAATCAATATTTATATATATAGAACTATCATTTTTTTAAAGAAAAAACTCTCTTTTTCAAACGCAGTTTGGAGAATTATTTATCAATGTTATTAAATTGATGTACAATGATGTACATATTAAATTGATGTCTCAAAGCATGAAGATTTTACAAAACCTGAGATATTTGGCCCACATTTTTAGTTGAACTCCTTTCTAAAATTCTTGATGGAGGATGGAGGAGATTTAAGGGAACGTTAGAATCCTAATTGTAAAGGATTATAGCTTAAATGGTTAGAGACATTGAAATAATGGATCTTCAGAAGCGCATGGAACATAAGCTTCAAGTCTTTTGCAAGTGATGTAGTACATTTACCGTCCCATGGGGGCCATAACCATTTTCTTTTGAAGACAATTGATCAAATGTCTTGAAAATTACTACCCATCATTAAACATATATTTGTATTTTTCTGTTATTTGAATTGATTTTAATCCAATAAATCTGATAAAGGGTGCTTTCTCAGTTTGCAAATATTGGTCAATGTACTAATATAATTATGCAACATTTACAATTTTATCTTATATCAAGTTGCAATAGTGTAAATTTACATTCAAGCCCACACTGTAAATTCAAAATTTACAATAGCTTGAATATGACAGTGTTTTATATCTACAAACAGATGCTTACAATTCGTTTGTACGACGAAACGATAATGCTAGAATTGGTCAAGGTCAATGTATCTCATCTATCTCACTGAACGGCATTCTTCTCCACTTTCAGATTTGTTCATTAATTTGTTTCATTTATTTCATGTTCATTTATTTCATTCATTTGTTCATATATTAGAACCATCCTTAGAAAGACAGCTTCCAGTTAAGGTGACTCTCTCAATAGAATGTCTCTGTACTTAGCTGTCTGAGTTGTATACAATTTCAAACAATTCAACCTTACTCAAAGTGTTCTTCACGCAGAAGCAATCTCGACTATTTCGGTAGATTAGAATTAAAGCATTTCTGATCCTATTCATCATGTCAGACCAATGATAAAGTCTCCGTACGGCCAAAGCATGGCCTTGGCATCTTATGTAAGATCCCTCCTCCCCCCAAAAAAAATAATTATTAAAAAATTATTTGTTGCTTCGCACCAACACTTTATTGAATTGATACGGGTATCTTTTCATGCCGCTTCAGATACAGTCAATTTTTTTTTGTAGTTTTGTGCAATAGTTAGTTTAAAAACACAATAGACGTAAAAAAAAATGTTGGATTTTATATGATATTGTTATTTTGTAGTTAATATACACATTCATTTATTAAGACAGCTGAATGGCCGTGACCATTTTTAGATTGTATTGATCTCCTTTAGAAGAAGAGCTCTGTATAAGAAAATAATTGATTTTAAAGGCTAAAAATGGAATTTTTCATTACAAAATAATAGTATAAAGCTTAACAAATAATATCGAAGCTTAACAAATGTTATCGAAGTTTTTAAAGTATATCTGCATGATGATTAATTTGTTGACCACCCTGCCTGAGAAAAACCAGTGCTGGAATATGCACTGATTTATTTACAAACAAGTGCACAGGCACCTGTCGTTATATATTTTTCTCATAATAGTGCCCGTGCATTCACATTACCAGCTTGGTGTTTCGTTGCACTAACGAATAAAATTGAAGTTCTTTCTGCTCTCCAAAGTCCAACACCACCGAGGCGCCTGCGATCTCGCAGGACTCAGCTACATGTACATTGGAAATTCAGATGTTCTCTAACATCGATCACCGTTTCGTGGCTTGATTGTGATGGTCATCTAGTCCTGGAAGAGCCTTTGTATTAAGTCGCTACAGCCACCTGCTTTTAAGAACATCATAATAGGGGGCCACTATCTTCAATGGCCATTAGCGTCAGGTGCCTTTTGATTGAACATACTGTAGTTTAAGTTCAAATGAGTTAAATAAAAAGACAATTTGATATATGCCTTCTATATTATAAGCTCACCAAAGAACTATGTTGTGTTCTGGTGATAGCACATGCATATAGCATGCATTTAAAGAATTTCCTCTGTGACATTTTATATATATATATATATATATATATATATATATATATATATATATATATATATATATACACACACACACACACGAATTGCCATACAAGAGGTGCCTTTCTTATGCGCAAGTTTTTGTAAAATTATATCAAGATTACTATCGTGTTGTAAATTTAGAATTTACCGAGTGGCAGTAAATACAAAATTTAGTTGTCAGTTTGTAAATTTTGTATTTAATTTCCTCTCAGTCAAATGATATTATATTGATGACTATCAAGCTGTGATGTTCCAGATTAACTAGAAGCACTATATTGTGATTTCATGTATCCTTACGTCAAATTAATAATCTGGCCCCGGGGCCATAAAACTTATTTGAGCTAACTTTTGATCTCATTCTCACTTTTCCACTATATGTTCCATTTGTAAAAGTGAGACTTAGATCAGCTCGTCTAAGTTTTTATGACCCCAGGGCCTGGTGTTTTGATGATAGTTTTAGTACATGTATTCCTAAGAATCCGATATCTCATTGCTACTTTTGGTAGGAACCCGTAGTTTGCCTTTTCATTCATTCATTCATTCAATCTTTATTTGCAGAGATTGATATAATTAGAAACATAAAGAGAATCAAAGAATATAGAACTATAGAAAAGATACAAGTAGAACAAGAGGTAACATACATTATTTAGTTAGCTACTTATATATTTGAAGTCATAGCTCTATTATAAAAGGCGATGTCTCCACATACAAATTTTGCACATAAACAGATGAAATCTTTCTTAATTTCGTGTTCTTCTAATAGTGTAGTTGGTTCTATCCCCCTCCAAGTAAAATGTAATACAATGTATCCTCATTAAGATGGAATAATTCTACATATTAACGTCAAAACTACCACTAAGGTTGTCGAAGAATGAGTTCCTTATATAACAAGTAGATGGGTACCCGAACACAGCATGCTGAAACTGATTATTAGAATTGGTTAAACAGAGTGTGCAGGTTACCTCCAAGGCGGTAGGTGGAATGGTCCAGAGTTTGGCGAAGAATCTAATAAATGGGACTCCATCAAAAGAAAAGTTAGATTAATTTTCCAAATACTAATGGGGGTAATACTTGAGTGGAGGATTCGAAAAATTCTGAAGTCTGGGTCAGCTTGTGTTCGGGTTCTTAATTCCCGAGGCTGAGTTTGGTGGTGAGGGATAGCCTGTTTAACTACTGATTTTCGCTCATTCCTTCCGGGGAATCGACTATTTTCAATAAACGTACGAAAATGTTGTAATGAATTATACTTGTTTCCACACAGGTCCTTTGGGTATCCAGAAAAGGGTATTCCGTCATTGTTTATGAAATCGTATAGCCTTGATAAGAAAATGCTTTTCGTTAAACAATCAGTGTCTAGCTTACATAACTTTCCAAAAACAAATAATAATCTTTTATCAATTTCTGAGATAATGGGATAAATGCCAGGCATACTCTCACACATACCAGATCTGTTTAAGTCATTGAATATCTTTACTATTTTCCGATACAAGTTGACAAGATTTAGTAGTTTTGTATTATTGGACAGGTCGTTCCGAATTGCTAAGTAGACCTTTCTTCCTTTATTGCAGCTGTTTGTTGATTGGTCAATGGACTTAAATCGAGAGTGCTGTCTGATTTATTCCCAAATATTTATAGTTGTCACAAAATGGAAGTTTCTCTTCGCCTAATATTCAAGTTAATTGTGTTAAGGGTTTACCCTTACCAAACATTACGTCATAAGACTTTTGAGCATTAAACGTAAAACGCAACAAACATGAATACGTACATGTGTATATGTACCGTCAATATTTCTTGTAACCCCATTGGGCTTAAACTAATACAAGCAATATCGTCGGCTAACGCAGGGTTCGTAGATTTCACATTATGTACACCAAGTTTATTATCTACATTTTCTAGACAATTTAATAAATCATTAATAAAAACACAGTATAAGAAACCAGATAGTACTCCTCCCTGTCGGACACCCTGCTTGATTTCAAACCATTGGGAGGTGGTACCATTTACAGCTATCGTACTTTCATTGCCAAAATGACAATCATCTATTATTTCCCATATTTTACCCATTAATCCTAATTTTTGATGTTTTACCGTAAGACCTTTACTCCAAACATATGCTTTTTTTACAGTTTAAAAATGATATATAGACAGAGCTTCCGTGATCATTGTAATGACAAATTGTTTGCCGTAAATTAAAACCTATACAGTAATGCAACTTTGATCCTTATGAAACCTTGTTGCTTGGGGTTGGGGAACTTTTTTTCACTGATTATAGCATCTGATATTCTATTGTGCAGTATATTTGTTTCGAACACAAAGTTACTTTATTTCTGCCGTACTTTAGATGTTCCGCTTGAACAGTACATGTATCAACACCTGGTGTCTTACGTAATTAAAGGGAGCCAATAGCCTTATTTACTTCCGATTCAGATATCTCATATTCAAGTCGTTCGTCGCACTCGTTAACAGATTTCATGTTTCCATATTCGGAAGTTATAGTTCTTAAATTTTTGTCATCGTATCTCTCAATATTTTGGGATGTGTATATATCCGCGAAATAAGTTGCGAACACATTTGATACAGTGTCCGGAGTATTTGTTGTTATACCCCATATAAAATTTCTGGGTATATCCTGTTTTGCCGGGGTCTCTGTCTTACCTCTACCTAATAATATTATTAAGTAGAGGGAATATTTTTTTTATTATATGAGAAAAATATATACATTGAACGCAAGGTGCCTGAGATGAGGTGTCTTTATTATACGCAAATCCTTTTCGAGTAAAATTATATAAAGTAAGATTATTGTCATGTAGATTTTGAATTTATCGGGGGCAGTGGATACAAAATTTAGTTGTCATGCTGTAAATTTTGTATTTTTTGCCACTCGGAAAATTCAAAATTTACAACATGACATTATATTGATGATTATCAAGTTGTGATGGATAAGATTAGCTGGAAGCACTATACTGTGATTTCATCTTTCCTTAGTCAAATTAATAATCTGGTGTCTTGATGAGGGGATGAGTACAATTATCCCTAAGAAACCGATATCTAATTGCTAGTTTTGATAGGACACTGTAATTTGCCTTTTCAATAATAAAAAGTTTGCAAGAAATCTTTGCCAATTTTCTAGTAATGTCTTTTCCAATCAATTTCTTTACTTGATGCGAGTTAACGACTTTCACACGAACGGGGATTTAGTTGATCATTAAATTTTTTTCCCTGAGAACATAAATTGTCAATAAAGCTTTGTTTGTGAAAAAAAAAACAAAACAATAAACATGACATTAATTCCTGACTTTATACCACAGTGAATTCGTAAATGAATTTTACCCCTTACTTTACTGACTTACAAAAAACTAAACTATATATATATATATATATATATATATATATATATATATATATATATATATATATATATATATATATATATCTATATATATATATATGAATCAAATATTTTAAGAATAGAATTCTAAGAATATTCTAAGAATAGATCTTATATAATATGAACTTGTATTTTTTCAGAAAACCTACAATATTTCATGAGAACATTTCATGAACCAAAACAGGCTGTTTACGATACAAATTCTACATTTTTCTATTTTAGATATGGATAAATTAAAGATCCTCATAAACCTCGACACAAAATGAGTGTATGAAACCTTAAAACTGTTGAATGACTTTTTTTTCTGAAAACAATGATGGTTATTTGTGACTAATAATGAAATCAACTGACCGCCAGATGTTACAAATATCAGATTTGGTCATGACAGATTCAAAATATAAAATTATTATAAAATATCCAATTAAAAGCAAATAAGAGTTGATAAGACATATCATTAACTTTTCAGTACACTTCAATATCAATTAATCCCGAAGTTTTATTATAGCAATATACATTACGATGGATATAAAAAATAATCTAACATCTTTAAAAAAAAATGCAAACCTGGGTAAACAGGAAATTGAACGCATTGAAGCCAAACAATTTCAATCTAGATAGGATTACCCATGAAAATGTCCTTTCTCATGTAGTAATCTTAATAAAGATTATAAATTTACTACAAATTGATTAAGTGATTAAGTGTACGGAAAATATTCAGAATGAGACTGACTTTGAGTTATGCGACACAATGCAAATAAAACTTGTTTCCAATGCCGGACTGATCCTTTACACAAGGTCGTTTCGGTCTATGGTGTAGATCCAATTACCACAAAGATTTCATAGAGACATCGCTAAGTGATCTAAGTGACCATAGTCTGACAGTAACGTTATCTATGCTGTATTTGTAAATTAACAATTATCCAGTGGTGCCACTTACTAATCCAGACATTAAAACACTGTAGCGCAGCTATTGCAAATTCCCAGATAAATAGCCACGTGATGTATATTGTGAGATGATTCTGCAGAATCCGGAGACTAAGATGATTACGTGGAATCTCGCCTCGTCACAGAAACACCAGGTAGGTCACGTCTTGTTGAAAAACAAATCAAGACGTGTAATTTTATTTTTAAAAAGATTAAATTGTGTAACGTAGAGAATGTCTTGTCAACATTTCTGTCCATCCAATGGAAATATTAAAACATTAATACGTTTTTCTTAATTCCCAGTTCTTCTTGAACTATACAGTGACATATAAGACTTACAACTGATTGTTTGTCACACCGAATTCATATATATCGCTTACTTATTCGCGAATGTTTATCGTTATATCGCAAAAGTTTTATCATTTTCGTAATTAAATGAACTTTAAGTCTTAATGGAATTTCTTAGTTCTTTATAGGAATTAGGAAAGTTAGAGATTTAAAAGAATATCATTCTAATACATGCGCGGACCTAGAGAGGAAGGGTATCGGGGAGGGGAGGGGGGGTCCAGACCCTCCCTGAAAATTAAAATTTATTAAATTTATATAGTAAAATTATCGGAAATATGCCTCGGACCCCCTCTAGCAAACACAATTATCCTTCTGCATCCCCCTCCCCCCGGAAAATTTACTGGATCCGCGCATGTTCTAATGGTTGCAAGCATATGCACTGATCGTTTAAAAAGATTTTAAAATGATCTCCTGCGTTAAATATTAAAAATGTCATATATATGGTTATTAACCGCTTTCATATTTAATCATTGCAAAGATAGAAAAAGAAAGATACGTCCTAAAAGATCATCTTCGCTAGCCAAGGGTTTACGATCCACTCTTGTTGCTTCTCTCTTGCTAAAGGAGCGGATCATAAACCCTTGGCTAACGAAGATGTATAAGATAGAGCCTGATTCTTTTTTTTTTTTTTTTTTTTTTTTTTATACCTTTGTCTGTTTATATGGTTTTTAGGAGAGAGCAGAACTAAAATTGAATTCAACATACATGTATCGTTTACTGTCCACGAACTTTTCTCTGATTTTTTATAATCATCCCAAACAAGCTCAGCCATTCAATGTTCGCTGTCAATTTCCCACAAGCTATTTGTTTGTTAGTTTATGTATTAAAATTTAATTTTGTATATAAATTCACTTTAAATCATCGCACAATCACATCTATTTTAATTTTGCATCAGCTGTGTGGACCATTACTAGTATCAGAGACATATGATATATATTAACATATATGTTATTTATGCTGTGTACAGTGTATTCTAAAAAACGATTAATATAACTTAATTTAACGTCTACAAACATTAACTCGGTGTCATTGCCGATAAAACTCCAACTTCACCATGTTCACCATGAGCCCCCCCCCCCCCCCCCCCCCCCCACTCCGGTGCAGTACTGTCTACTTCTTCATAAACGTCAAAATAACGCAATTGGTTACGAACCTTCCGTTGTGTGTATAAAAATGACTACAGCTTCTAAAGAAGATAAGCTTGTTTTTTTTTACGTCAATCATTATTTAAATCGGGCTCAAAGTACGCTGTCATTTCGTGCACGACAACAGGTATCACACCGGTAATTGTTTTCACTATATAACACTATAGAGGGGAAAAAATTCTTAAAAATCAGTTTGTATTTCTCATGACGAAATATTCGGAGGAAATGTTATTTGTTACCTATCTCATCAGCTAACACCAAAAAAAAAAAAAAAAAAAAAAGGCACACGATACGGCATTTTCTCAAAATAACTTCAAACAGGTCTACCCTAAAAACCACGTGTTTTCTGTTTGTATGTAAACAGACTGCACACAAGGAAGCTGCTGCATGTGCCCTGAAAGAAGTAGTCCCTGTGAAAAAAGATCATCATCTAACAAAATACATAAAATATCCTTCTCGGTGGTACAAAAATTTTTAAAACTGAGTAAAGGAAAAATGTAAAAATGCAGTCAAGGAAAATAATAACTCTGAAGTATATATGGAACTACAATTGACAAAGTTCATTCTAAGTTCATTTTGATTGGTCGATTACCGGTGTGATACCAACATTACCCACTCGGCACACCTCGGCCGATTCGTATCTCACCTAACCGTTTGATGTAGGTTACGGAATCGGCCGAGGTTTGCCGAATGCAACATTACCAACACTCAGCGGGGCCTGGAGTCTGATGAGAATAATAACGCTGGAGAACACCATAATTAGAAAAGTTAAGGATATATTGAGAGAAGTAAAACAATGACAACCTTAAGGCAGGTAATGCATGATATAAACTTTCAAGTTTTTACGTTGCATAAGTTAGTTCGAATTGCCTCTATTTTCGAACTTTGACCCTCTCAGGTTCATACGTTATTAATAATATTAACTTATGCAAGGAACGAAATTTAAATCATTCATATGTTCTTTTCAACAAAGATTAACTCAAATAAGACCAAATGGTATAAAACACTTTGTTTCGTAACCAACTAAAGTTATGTCATCTGTCGGTCATGAAACACTGTTAACATAAACAGCACAAAAGGTTCGCTTTTACCACAGTTTAGGCCTTTTGATTAATGAAATAATTTTTGTAATCACATGTGTTATAATTGTGCAAGATTAATACCATGAGACACTATCAAAGTTAAACAATTTGCTATTAAAATTGAAAAATTGAAAAAAAATTCATCAATTCAGAGACATGTAATATAAGAATATGTAAACGGTGTGATCGTTGGACCGAGCGCAGATTCAACACAGTGCAGTTTAATTTTTTTGTAGAACAAAATTTATTTGAAACGCACAAAGAAGGATCCACCCATCTACTCAAATCATATGCCAGAGTTAAGTTAAACGTCGCGTTCGCAGTCTTCATTATGACGTCATGTTTCAAACGTAAAAGTTTTGTCTTCGGAAATAGCCGAAGAAAAGGTCTTGATTCCGAGAATTTTTTATTTCTTCTTTCAATGTTTCGGGGCAAAAAACATCGACAAGCAGCAGTCGTATAATGATCGAGTTAACTTTTGTTTAACAAAAGGGCGGCCAATAGGGCAGCGCCCAGGGCTGGAAGAAAATTTTTTGGCCCTTAGTATCCCTGATTCAGCTTCTATATTTCACTGATTTTCTTATATATACGTGTTACCATTAAGCCTCGCTTTGCGAGGCGGGCTTTGCCCGCCTCTCACTGCGCTCAGGTTAACAGTATATATACATGTAATACGTCCCTGATCAATTTTAATTTTAGCATTTTTTTTTTTATTAGGGGACCTAGTTCATTTTTAAAAGAGATATTATGTATATGCAACTTAAATGCTAAAACGGAGACTAAAAATTGTTTTACTCGCTTTGTAGCTACCAAAGAAGTTTGGCTGTTTGTTACGACAAGTTCCAAGGAGACACTTCTCAGTCACAACTAGGGTGTCTGCAGGAGTCAATTTTGGTAAGTAAAAATCAATGCTTTGCAGCAAAATCAGACCCTCTACAATTTTTTTGCAATGATGAAGTTTTCTGATTGATGTGCTGTAAACTATTTGGCAGTGTGACATCAGGTGAGTTAGGATGAAACTTCAATAAGCTTGCGTAAATTGGAATTCTGGAAAGTAATAAGACAGCCCGTAATAAAGAAATTCCAAGAAGTTATTAAACTGCGCATCAATGATAATCGTATTTATCTTCCTGATTCTCTTAGTGAGATTGAGAGGACATATATTGGCAGTGGTTTGTGATGAGTATTCTTCTTTGCCTAGAATTGATATTCTGCTGGCTGACTAACAGACTTTCTTAGCTTTTTAAAAAGCTAACCTTGTGGAGTCCTTAAATTGCAGTTTGTGCATCTCATTTTAGCTAAAGTTTCAATTGCTCATGAAATACCTATAATCAGCACATAATAAACCTCAGAAGTATGAAATATGACACCATTATATAATGATATAATATTTATTATAGACATGAATGGAAAATTCTTCAAACAAGCTGACTTCCATATAATTTTTCTAAATTGGAGCCTGTATATACATGTAGATATTTGTAATACCTCTCTTTGGCACCTCCAGGGTTTGTAAATGTTGACATGCTGCCATGATTTATCACATATAAAGGGTGTAACATAACTTTGAACCAAGTTTAATGGTCAAAGGTCATGGTTATAGCAGATCTCTGGAAAATTCTTGTAGGGACAGTACCGGGTATTTCTCTTCCCATGGTTCAGTCTTGCTCTGACTTAACCAAATGAAAGAAAAAGTGAGCAAGCTCACATACCTCATGCTCCCCCATTACTTAAGGATTTTGTTTACTCAGGGGCGAAAAAAATTCCACTAATAGGAACGAAAAAGTACTTATTGTACATTGTAGTCCTACTATTGTGGTGCTATTTTCCACTTTCAAATAACTAGGTCAATGACCTACTTTTTGTGCTAGTGACCTCTGAATGTTTATTGAAAAATGTGTCAAAATTATCCACCCTTTCCAAGGTTTTCTTTATTTTGAAATTATTAGAAATAATAAAACAATTTATTGGTTTGAAAATGAGAAAATACGAATACTCAAACCCTGAGTAAACGTAATCCTTAACAATTATATACATAATGAATGACAAGGCATGCATTAAATAAACAAAATAATTTGATAAAGGGCATAGCTCGCAAAAATCTTCCTGCAAAGATGCACATCTATTCCTTTGTCTTCACCAACTAAAAAAATGAGCCTAAATTCCCAGAAAAATAATGGAATCGGAATTGCACATTGTGTCCTAAATCAGCTAAATGCCTACAAAGTTTCACCAAATTCCATGCACCTGTTTAAGAGGAGTTGCTCTAACAAACTTTTCATTACTATATTCAATACATGGCCAAAATTCAAATGGGCCAAAAATTCCCAGAAATACAAGGCCAAAATTAAAAAATTGATTTGTTTGATGTACTACAGACCCTTCAAAATTGCTCCAACCCAATAATTTTTTTAGCATTTTGTATTTGATTTTTTTTTTAATTGATTTGTCCATTTAAGAAATAAACAGCAATTTAAAAAGCTCACCGAGATATGAAGTTGGTTGGTCACGGGATCAAATCCTGTGAAGCCCGAAGGGCTTCTCAGTAGATTTGATCACGTACCAACCAACTTCATATCACGGTGAACTTTTTAACATTGCTGTTTATTTCTTATATTTATGTTTGAAAAAGGAAAACCGTTCAGAATCATTAGAATAACCATGTTTTTATATATAAAATGCACATTTAGATTATGTTTTGTATCAATAAATATAGAATTTGTTTAGCTTTCTCAGTGTAAAAAACAAAAAAATATACAGTTTGATTATCTGATTACCAATGTGGAAGAAAATTAAAAAAAAAAAAAAGAGCTACCTACCTACTCACCATGAAAAATTTGGGTCGTAGTACATCAAACTTATAAATTATTAATGCTGGCCAAATGGAATTGGAATTTCCTGATAATGTGCACATCTACACATTGTATCCTAAATACTAACAAATCTTTACAAAATTCCGTGCTGTGGTTTAAGAGATGCGCCTACAAAAAAACAGGACTGACTGATGGACGGACCAGTTAAAAACATTATACCCCTCGCAACTTCGTTGCGTGGGGTATAATAACTGCCTTTAGGTACAGGGTTTGTAGTGACCAGGAACCAGGTTTTCTAGTCAGAGGTCAAGGTCATAGCAGACTTAAGTGAAATCCTTACCCGCTATGTCTCTTTCTCCACTTGGCTCTATCTGCTGATATACTGATTGGTAGATAAAAGATGTAGAATGATAGTTAACGCGATATTCTTGATCAAAGCAATGTCCTCTATAATGCTTTTCATCCTTATGTCCTCTATTAAAGGGGAATGGTCATGATTTGGGTCAAATTTTATTTTTATATTTAAATTGTTTATAATGCTTTAGAAATGCATTTCTAATTATCAACCAAACTTTGAGTGTCAGTCGTAGAGTTAAAAGCTAGATACTGAGCTCACAATTCTTTGTCATGTAAACAAGGATCGAGCCCTGTTTTTGTTTACATTGGTTCAATCAGCAGTTATCTAAATTCAGATGCTCGTAGCATCGCCGACATCAAAGTAATGCTGCTGAAGCACCCCTGCAATAAGACCGCATTAGAGTTCGCAGGTTGCTTTGCCGGCATCAAAGAAATGCCGCCATCTCAATGACTGTATGCACACAACATTTAGCGACTGAAGGTAGGAAATAACTGTTCTCCTAACAAAATGTAGAAGTTCTTTTTCAAGCTGATTTCTCTCTGTTCTAATTTGTTTTAAGCATAAATAAATAGTTCCTAGCATTTATCACATTCATTTTGGATCTAAAACAGGAATATTCACTTCAACATTTAAAACATAAACAATAACATGACATAAGCTTTGTTTACATGACAAAGAATTATGAGCTTTGTATCTCGCTTATAACACACCGACTGACACTCAAATTTTGGTTGATTATTAGAAATGCCTCACTGAAGCATTGTAAACATTAAAAACGGGAAAAAATTTGACCAAAATCGTGACCATGCCCCTTTAAGGGTGGACCTTTGAGATGATCACCATCTCAATGATGTCTAGTTTCTATCTTTAATGAATCTTGTTTGAAAAAAAAACCCAACTTGAAAGCCTCATGTACTATCATATTAGTAAAAGTTTTAATACATTAGTCACCATTAGCTGAGGCTATAAATTGTCATGATCAGGAGGTGAGCTTCGATCTCCATTACCAAGCAGGCAGTCGCATGTCAGATAGTTTACAAATGATTGACACTAATAACACTTTGTCATTTAATTATAACAGACAATATCCTTAAAGAAAAGGGACAGATAAAATTTGCTTAGTTAGCATGCAAACCATTCCCTGGTTAGGGACATTAGCCTTTTGAACAGCTAAAGATCTGTCTAAAGGATTTTCAGGGGCTATTTGTTTCAATTTGGGTCCATTACTGCTTAGCATGCATTCATTGATACATATATGTGGAGCAAAGATGGGAATGAATTTACCATATTGTCTGTAAATACCAAGCAAGAAATATGCTTTTGGTACATGCATTATCTGAATTCACATATTTTACATCATGATATTTTGTTTTATTGATTTTCTGTTGTTTTTTTTAACAGAATTATCTGATGAACAGAAAGAGTATAAAGATTTGGCTCGGAAATTTTGCAGGGAGGAGATAGTCCCCAGTGCTCCACATTATGATAAAACAGGGGAGGTAAGTGCTATCTTGAAAATAGTAGTCCCGAGGCAGTTATATTTGTGTGTTATGTCATATTTTCATTATTGAAGCTACCGTAAGCTAAAAAAAAAACCCAATTATTAATGTCTTTTCATTATTTCTATGGTAAAAAAATTCAATAATGAAATAAAAGGAGTTTTTGAAAATTGCGGAAACATCATCTTACTATACCCCCGTTCCGAAGGAGAAGGGGGTATACTGTTTTACCCTTGTGTATCTGTCTCTCCTTCTGTCTGTCTGTCCGTAACCAAAATGTCTCTCGCATTTTTCTCAGCAACTATTCATCGCAGATGCTTGAAATTTTAACACACTCTTTGTTTAGGCATGCTATATGGTGTGATATATCTTTATATTAATCAGACTTCAACTTCCTGTTAAATGACGACTTTGTTTATTTTTAGCTTAAATTTTCAAACAAATTTTCGTCAAAGATTTCTCAGCAACTATTTATCACAGATGCTGGAAATTTTAACACACTATTTGATTAGGCATGACGACTTTGCTTATTTTGCATATTCACATCAGATTGGGGTATTACTAGTGAGCATTGACTCACAGATATCTTGTTATCTTTACAAAACCAGTCAATAAAGGTATTAGATGTTTTTTAAAATTGCCATCTCTTTTAGTACCCTTGGGATATCATTAAGAAAGCCCACAGTCTAGGTCTGATCAACATGCACATTCCCAAGGAGCAGGGGGGATTGGACCTGGGAATCTTTGACACTTGTTTGGTCACCGAAGAACTGGCCTATGGCTGCACAGGAATCCAGACTGCCATAGAGGCCAACTCATTAGGGGTAACTACATATACCACTAAAAATTGTACCTATATAGGGCTGGATGGTCGTGGCATTTTTAGACTATACTAATCTCCTTGAAAAGAAGAGCTCTGTATAAGGATAGAGGAAAATGTGCAAATTTTAAAGCTAAAATAAATGGAATATTTCTTTACTAAATAATATTATATAGCTTTTAAAATCATATCTGAAAATATAAGGTAGATCTGATGGTAATTTGTTGACCATCCAGCCTCCTTAACGTATGACAAGAAAGAAATTACAATAGACTACAAACAAAAGATTTATTTTATCTTTTTTCTGTTTTTTTAAAAATATCAAATACTTGTACCCCTGTATAACATTTTTAATCCATAGCAAATGCCTGTGATAATTGCTGGAAACAAAGCTCAAAAGGACAAATACCTTACTCGTATGATAGAGGAGCCATTGATGTGTGTGAGTAGATAATGATGAACATAATATCATTTGTGTATTCGACTGTCACAGTGTGAAGTGTGTAATGTGAAGGGAAATCAGCATAACTTATGAATATTGATATTTTCTATAACCTTACAACCAACCTTTTAATAGATAAACTAGGATCCTGTCTGTATATGAAATAATTATTGTCAACACACTTTTCAGGATCTCTTATTTTTATTGCTATTTACCAATATACTGTATATAATGAGATAACACATACATTTGATGAGGGTTGATTAATTCTTTGCTCAGGCATACTGTGTGACAGAACCAGGGGCAGGATCAGATGTAGCAGGGATCAAAACCAGAGCTGTCAAAAAAGGAAATGAATATGTTCTCAACGGCCAGAAAATGTGGATCACAAATGGTGGACATGCTAATTGGTACTTTGTTTTGGCCCGGACGGCAGAAGACCCAAAGACGTCTGCAGGCAAAGCCTTCACAGGGTTTATTGTGGACAGAGACACACCCGGAATCACAGTGGGCAGAAAGGTCAGGGGTCAACTTCAAGTCCTAGATTGTTTATGTTACATATTCATCAATTTGAATATTCTTCATTTTTCCTTCGGAAGTCAACGAAAAGAGACATGTAAATGCAGAACAACGCCTTTTGTGTTTCTGTTATTTGTTGCAAAACTTGTAATTCATATTAAGTTATTAGAAATGGCAATTTATATGTAGAATTGACAATTAGTTGATGGTACACGTAACTTGTTCCTATTGTTTAAACTGTTAATCATATTAAAGTCGTATCAAAACCATATCATAGAAAATTCAAATAAAAAAATTAACTCACTTTGGTGTTGTGATTTCAGGAGTGGAATATGGGACAGAGAGCTTCCGATACCCGGGGAATCACTTTTGAGGATGTGGTGGTTCCAGCAGAGGTCTGTGTACAGTCGAGCATTGAGCAGAAATGTCTGGCTTATGCAGTAATGAACAAAAAAATGTTTTAAAATTGGTTATAGTACATGTATGCTTATTGACTACAGGTAATGAAATGTATTTTCAGAATGTACTGGGCTCAGAAGGAATGGGATTCAAGGTTGCTATGGGAGCATTTGATAAGACAAGACCACCGGTATGTAATGGTGATGGGGAACCTTATCACAGAACAAAAAATTCTGTGGTAGTTGTGTAAGACTGCCTATACATGCAAATGTTTGACTGGCTTGTTTTTATTGGCAGGTGGCTGCTGGAGCTGTAGGTTTGGCCCAGAGGGCTTTGGATGAAGCCACCAAATACTCTATGGAGAGGAAAACCATGGGAAAACTCATTTGCGAGGTACAAATTTACGTATATATGTGTAGGTATATATGTCCGAGTACATGTACATATCTGTACTCTTTTAGTTTAGTAAATGACATCTATGCATTAACAATCGCAATTCATCATTTCCCTTGTTTTGGTAAATGAAAAATGCTGGCTATCTTCTCTCTCAGTTGTCATAATGTCATTTTTGCACCGGAATGTAAAAAAGAACTACAATGAAGTAAATATCCTGCTTTTATTAACTTAACTGTTATTTCATAAAGCTTATTTGTTTGACCCGATAGCACCAAGCTGTTGCCTTTATCCTAGCTGATATGGCCATTGGTGTAGAGGCGGCCCGTTTATCTACAATGAGAGCCGCCTGGGAGATAGACCAGGGGAGACGGAACACTTACTATGCTTCAATTGCCAAGGCTCTGGCTGGGGATGTTGCCAACAAATGTGCCACTGATGCTGTACAGGTAAAAAAGCAAATTACATGTACTCCAATAATTACACATGCATTAAAATACCTGCAAGTTGTTGAAACTGACAATTGATCTTTACTTTTCTCCCCATTGCATTGGTGTAAGACAAGTATGTTGATACTTTCAATGCTAAAGAAAGTGTTATATTTGTAGGTGTTTGGAGGAAATGGTTTCAATTCTGATTATCCAGTTGAAAAACTGATGAGGGATGCAAAGATTTATCAGGTAAATGTTCTTGCATGCTTTGAAAATTTCTAAATCTTAGGATAAAAATGACCATTAAGTAATAACTACTGTGTATTTTTTTTTACCTGATTGCTCTTCATTATATTTAATAGGTTTTCAATTTTGGCCCTTATACCCTTTATTTGATTTTGATTCAAACTAATACTTTATTCATATAATATTTGCAGATTTATGAAGGAACAGCCCAGATTCAGAGAGTAATCATATCTAGAGAGTTACTGGCACAAGCCAATAGCTAGGGTGAACAAATAATCTGATACTGTCTGTGATTAAATGGCAGTTTGTGATACTATGCTATATAACTGTTATTTATGCAGATATTGACTCCATCGTATATAATTTTTACAATGCAAATTACATGTATGATAGATAGAATGAATTACAAAATGTTATAATAAATTTGTTATGTTGTTATATTCTTGAATCATTGGATACTGGTAGGTAGTAATTGATAAATTTCATTACTCATATCTGTTTTTAATAGAAATTAACAAGATTCATAATTAATAATGTTCACAGTCATTCATTTAATTTTTGGAGAAGCTAGGAGACATTAAAATTTGTGCAAAATATGCATTTAATATACGTGTATCACTTTCCTGATATATGTCTTTGAGCACTAACACATGTATTCATTAAAAGTGTATGCAGGATTGAAATATATCTAGGTCTACACATATATTTAGTTCTGACTATCTTTTCTAAATGTCTAACAACCTGTAAATCTCCTCCAAAGTTTATTTTCAAAAGTTGGACAAGGCTGTATAATTTCAGATAAAGAGTTTGTAAATAAGTCGTGTATTACTAAAAAAAAGAAAAGAAGAAAACACGAATGTCGTAAAGCAACTGTATTTCTCTTGAACAGTGAAAGATGTTGTATAAAAACAACAAGAACATGTACATCAACTGATGTCCTCTGTGTTAAGAAATAAAGAACATGGCAAATGCATATAATTTGTAAAAATCTTAAACACCCTAAATTCAAATAGTGGTATTAAAACCCCCAGAACTTCTCATAATCAGAGCATTCAAATTCACACATCAAACCTTGAACTAAGGATTGCATATTATGTATCATTACCATGCTGTAATTTTATATATATCACTTCAACAATTGTAACACATGTATACTGTAAATTCCTTATATTAAGTAATATTAAGCAAGTACTTAATTCAGCGATCCCGCTGTTTTGAATCAAATAGCGAGAATATAAAAATGCGGAACTTTTATCCTTATTTCTTATAGTTCTCAACTCTCAGAAAATAATTGCGAGATTTTAAAATCCGCGAAGGGTGTTTCTCGCGATTTTATGCGGATATTAATTCCTCATGTATAATTGGGAATCTACAGTATTACACATAGCTAAAAATAAGTAAGCAACATTATTGGTATGCAACATTGTTATTATATTTTTAATCAATTATATTAAATTATATAATAATTACAAAAATTGGAATGTTTTATATACATGTACAATGTAAAAAAAAATTTTATGGTAAATGTCAAACAAAAATTATGAAATTGTAAAATCAATTTAATACTATACTCTGTCCCAAGATATTTTTGCCACACAATTTATTAAATTATTCTATATTTATAAATACCTCTGGATTCAAACGATGTTCATCAAATACTATGAAAAAATCCCAAGATTTACCCTTTGAAACGCCCCCTCTAGCTTGTGAGGTTTCAATACACAACCCAAAATAGAAAGTCTACGGGGATTTTGTATTGTAAACAAAATCAAGTACCCCGGATGATAACATTAAAAAATTGTGCGAAGTGTCCCTGAGTACTTCCGAATGGAGAAAAGATGTAAACATTTCCCATTTTGAATCTCCGTAGGGTTTTTGTTTTTGTTCATGTGAAATTCTCCAGGGATAAACAGACGATGTATCAATGAAGAAATATTGGATTTTTCCCTTTTTATCGATTTTCAATTATATTTCATTGACAGGTATGTTATTTTAATAAATAAAACATCAAAAAGTGACAGAAGTAATAACTTGGGACAGACTATAGTTGCATGTATATAAAAGCACATGGATGAATTTTATCATGTATTCATCAAAATCCATATGAAACTAGTCTAGTACCTGGTACTTTGAAAATATGTCATTGTTAATACGTTATGGTGTGTTCCTGAACATCCAATCTATGAAAAATTACAACACTAAACATGTATAAACTCAATTATTAAACAAGGATACTATTTAAACGTGGCTTACATGACAACATAATAAAACAAAAATTTCAACCAAAACGAGGCCCATGGGCCACATCGCTCACCTGAACAACAATAGCCATAATAAAATCAGCTTTATGGAGTCATACAAAATATCTGGACAAAGTAGTAAAATAGATCCTGTATAAAAAGATTTTCAAAAGAACTGTGTATGATAGGGGTCAAATTGGCCCCAACAATTTACCATTTCTTTAAAGTGCTTCAGGTACATTAAACTGTTATGTTATTTTTTTTAGAAAAGTTGATATAAGATATATTTCTCACCTATTTATTTGAATCATTTGCACTCACTGGCCGTATGTTACATCAGAAGTGATACTTTTTTTTATAATTCAATCAAAATCACTCAACAATTTACATTTTTCGTATACTCTTTGAATGGGAAATGTTTTGTTGCTTATTAGTCTTTGATTAATACATCTCTGATGAAAATATTTTGTTTGTTCAAGCATGCGCTCAATGTTTTCTGAAAGAAAAATTGTTTTAAAACAAGATGTTTTATGCTTAAAATGGAAAAATGGCAGGAAAATGTTAACTTTGTGATGTCATATTACTCACTTTTGGGCATTTGCATCAAAATGAAATTTGTAAAATAACATTACATGTATATCATTACAAAGAAAACAAAGAATTAAAGTGAAATGATGATGTTCATTTTAAGGGGCCATTTTAGGCCTGTATCATATATAGTCCTTTTCTCCAGATATTCTTTTGTAGACCATTGACACTTTTGAAACTGAATGATTTAAGTCATATCACATACTGAGCATTGCAGTTTTCAAGAATATCTTAAGCAACTGTTCATATAAATATAAACCTACATCAAACTTTGAACCCCTTGTGATCCCCAAGAATTGTCCACAGTCTAAATAACTGAGAATCAACAAATGTCAAGATGCTTGCATATAAGTAATACCATATATTATAACTTGAGTTTTTGAGAATAATCAAAATTTTCTATGTAAAAATTAACCCCCAGTCCCATTGTGGCCTCATCCTACCCCCGGGGATCATGATTTAAACAAAATTGAATCTACACTACCTAAGGATGCTTCCACACAAGTGACAGCTTGTCTGGCCATTTGGTTTTTGAGAAGATTTTTTCAAAAGATTTTTCTCTATATATTCCTATGTAAAAATTCGACCCCCCACTGTGGCATCACCCTACCCCTGGGGATCATGATTTGAACAAATTTGAACCTTTACTACATGAGGATGCTTCCATACAAGTTTTAGATTTTCTGGCCAATTGGTTTTTGAGAAGAAGATTTTTGAAAAATACAACAATTTTTCATTAATTCTTAATTAATTCCCCTTGAAAGGAAGCATGGCCCTTCATTTTAAGAAACTTGTGTCCCCTTCACCCAATAATGCTTTGTGCCAATTTTGGTTGAAATTTACCTTGGATATGGAGAAAAAGTCGAAAATGTAAAAAGTTTACAGACTGACAGACGGACACCAGACAAAAAGTGATCAAAAGCTCACTTGAGCTCAGGTGAGCTAAAAAAAATGTCTTTGGTATTAACTCAAAATACCTATAAATAATACTACAACTACAGAGCTGTTCTCTCTGCATAGACCACCACAGAGTCATTAGGAATAAGGGAGTCGGTGTCATCGATTCCCAAGGGCAGATTACTGTTACGCATCACAGCTATTGCTTCAGCATTTTCGGACCTCAATGGAGCTCTTCTTTTCAATGTGGACGCCTTTGAAATAAGAAAAATAATTTTAGGAGGAAATAGAGCACACTGAAAATTGTTCTAAAAAATACTCAATATGTAGGAGATACAGATTATGTGCCAAGAGTTTTTGCTGCTAAACTGTAAGAATAAGCACAGGCTCTATGTAATCGAATTATAAATGGATCAAAATAAAATTCCTCACATATGTTCATTTTATGCTTGAAATCGTTGAATGCCAGAAATAAAGGTTCAATAAAATTAAGCGCCTATGGTCTATTTGCACATTGAGTTATACACGTGCAAAGTTATACATGTGCAAAGGCATGTTTTTTTTCTAGTTTTTGATTCTAACAGGACTATTAGTGCTAATTACCCTGGAGTAGACTTCCTCAGCGGAGAGGTCCATGGACACACAGATGGACTCCTGTTCTGGGCGCCACTCCCCACCAGGGTCAGACACGCCTCCTCTGTAGGACGGGTTCTCAATTCCTGAACAGAACAAGAAATGTGTATCAAGCAATCAGAAGCTAGCTAAAGTTGATGTGAAAAATCAAAAATGTAATAAAAATGATCACATGCATCAAAAGTGTAACCTCAACTATCTTATTCCCTTGTCATGTAATGATAAAAGTGCATGTTCATGTAATTAGGCCAAGCCAAATAAGCACTGATATACCATCAATATTTATATTCATTCAGGCAAAAGTTGTAAATACTGGAATAACCATAATCATATGACGAGTAGAGAATTACATTGTATCTGGCATGTAAACAATAATTAGAAAAGGAATCGCTCATTGGCCTTTATTTAAGTAAATTAATCAAAATTAATACAATAGCAAATAAACAGATGTTTTGCCTGGCCTAGGACAAGAATGACACAGCCTCATTGGATAAAGCATGTGACATATTTGCTATCTATATTTCTATAGACAATTAGTAGCAAATTGTAGATGGCATTTTATTAAAATAACCAAACAAATATCAGTAGACAGTCAGTAACAAACCTTTTATGTATGATAATGTATTTGCCAGACACTCACCAGTTTCCTCAGACTTGTGGATTCTGATTCCTGGGAATGTAGAGGAGGCTGCCACAGACTGACTCTCCTTCAGATGACCATAGCCCTGGAAACAAGATGGCTGATTTCAACCAAAAAACAGTCATATACTTAATGGACAGAAAGTTGTATTATGTGTCTTCTATTGGGTGTAATATTAAATAAACACATATTTGTGTTAAATCTAGTACATGTATTGAGATGATTAACAGTATGTGTATAAAATGGCTTGCATAAATATGCTACACACCTGCTTTCCTAAATGCAATAAATGACACCCTTTCAAAACTTTTGGATATATGTATTACATTGGGTTGACATCTTGCTGATTTAAAAAGTTTAGCATTTCAAAAGCTTCCAAAAGGATTTAGAAATCAAATGAAAGGTAAAAACCTATGTTTAAAAAGAATAATGCACTGATAACTAGTGTAATATGCTGTAATCTTTATTTCAATAATTGTGATTTTTGATCCCTGATCATTGATAAGGGATTACAAGTAATACCATACAATGTGAAATATTTAAATTCTTGTTATGCAGGCAGATAAATCTACAAACAACACATAATTTGTACCTGTGTTTCTGACACAGTTGAGTTGGTGCCATACTTGACTGCATCCCCCAGGAAGTGGATTCTGGAAGTGGACAATCTGTTGTCTCTATTGTTGTTATCTTCAGAGGCTTTGGTGGACATACTGAATAAAAAAATTAAACTGAAAACTGGCAATCATGGCTAAATTTGCCATGATAGGAACAATGAAAGGCACCTGTATATGTGCGAGAACTGAAACTGCAAATGGATGTGACGGACAGAAAAGGCAATGTAACCACATATTCTTCATTAATATTTATGGATACATTTAAATTTTTAAAAATTAATTTTGATGGTAACTTTATTTTATTTTATTAAATGCATAGTTCTACTAATCAATCTATATTGAATAACATTTCCTTCTTCAATGCACTGTGTATCAACAACAAATTTTAAACAAAAATGATTTTCAATTAATATTGATGAACCATAGTATTACATGCAATAATGTTAAAGCTGAACACGACTCATACAGAGGCATATAAACCCTTCAAATTTGTTAAACCAGATTGCACACCTGAAAGTAGCATTTCTTATGTTGTCTTAGAATTTGCATTTCTATCTTTGTACTATGTACATTTTCATTGGTATTAAAAAAGTATAATAATGCATTGACCAGTATATTTAATGTTACTTTTCTCCTGGCTTGGGATAAGTGTGCAAATTTGATAATTTAGTCGGGACTGAGTAACAGTTATGTAAGATGTATGTCTTTACGGTAGAGACCTGTAACAAAATACTTTGAACTGTTAAGAGGTCTGTGGCTTATATAGGGGTTGTAGGAATAGTGGCGAGAAAAGAGAAACATGACGAATAATACTTTTTAGGAATCATGTTCAGCTTAAACCTTATACAATCGTCATGCAGGGGTTTTTATCAATTTGAACACAAGTTTTCATGAACTTCAATGTTGAGTTGATATCAATCCATGAAATCAAATGTTAATTCAAATGAAATACACGCAATTTATGTCACAACACTGTCCATGACTTTGTACCTTGGTGATCTCTCTCTTGGCATTTCTCCAAACTTTGCCTCTGATGAATTTGCTTCTATAAAAGATTATGTAATTGTGATACATGTTTTATATGTAACACATGTAAAAATTACAATACTAATATTAGATAGAGAGAGAAAGAGAGAGAGAAGAGAGAGAGAGCAGACAGATGAGTAAACTAAAGTGCTGAATTTACCAAAATTTCCATAGTTAGTTAGATTTTGACGTTGCCTTTGTTTAATGCAGATACAAAGAACTAAGGCCAGTATGAAGATGACAAGAACAGCCCCTGCTGCTATTCCTCCCAGGTAGACAGGCAGCTTGTCCTCCTCCTGACCCTGGGGATGGGGGTCAGCGAGGACAGTGGTGGTGGTTTCAATGATGACCATCTCTGTGGTTTCTGGTGGGGGTGGTGCTGGAGGTGGAGGATCTAAAAATAGAAAGCAAAACCACTGGAACAGAATGTATCATGTTACGTACTGTCAATTTTTTAGTTTGCAGAACAGGAGGAATCTAGTGGCCCAATTTTATGGATTGCCAGTTTTTCATAAGTTCATGGGGATGTAATTTCCTTGATTTACTTGCATGATTGCTAAAGTAACACTATTTTTTTTATAATTCATTAAGGTTTTATTATCCTTGGTGTCAGTGTGACCCACTAAATCCATATAAATCCCCCCACATTCTAATGATTCTATGATGTTTGGGGTTTTTTAGGGGATGGTCATCTATGAAATTAAATTATAACATGATTTGACAATAACTATCTGAAAAGTACCTGTTTTCACAGAGTGAACCAATGTAATGCCCTCTCCAATAGAATTTACAGCTGATACTCCCACCATGTACTCTGCAGAAGACTGCAGGCCCTCGAGGACAGCGCGTGTTTCTGATGTATTCTGGGATACCAGACCTTGCAAATAAATCAATTGATGTATGTAAATGGCTCTATCTTAATACTAATGGCATATCATAAATACAATTCCTATTATTCTACTGTTTCTTAAATTTTGATATGTTCATTAAAATTAAGCACATGTACTAGATATACATGTATATCTGGATACTCACTATCTCTAACCCAAAGCAATCCATAACAAAGTTCTAATGCCGGAACATTCCAGTCAGACATCCATTTCAAGGTAGCTATATTTAGGTGGTTTATAGATGTAACAATGATATCCACAGTCTGATTTATAACTGCCTCGTCTGTGTTATTACTTGAAAGAAAGTGATGTGTAGTAACATTGAAAATTAGATCCAAATAAATACTAGATGAAACAGAATCTCTTGAGATGGCATCAAGAATATCATCCACCATTGTTGAGTATGTTGAGACATTCAGTTCACTGAGTATCTCACAGGCATTGTACACCTCTGGATAAGGCACAGAGCTCATGTAGAGGGCTGCTAGATCAGAGAGAGCACCCTGTCTGTCTGTCTGTGGTAAAGGATAATGCTTCACTGTGTAGAACTGAATGACTCCATTTGGTTTGACAGGAGGGGACCAGTACACAGTAACACTGGTTGGAGTTGCTTGGTAACCAAAAGATCGAACTTTGTCAGACTCTAAAGTAGAGAAAGTTTAATATTCTATAGGGCATGTAGACTGGAAAACATTACATACATTATAAATGTTACAGAAACCAACTGAGTGTTATTGAACTGTACTTCACCTGCTTGAAGAGTCTGAACCAGTTGCCAGTCACTCCTGGGTCCTGTACCATTGACCGCCAAGGACGTGTAGAGGGCAACTCGGACATTATACAGAGTCCAGGGTTCAAGGTCACTGAAACCATAATAGAATTCATTTGTAACTTTGTTATTGTTTTGTCTATTAAATATCTGCTACATAGATATAATTATGTCTCCACATGATCTTCAAGAATATGTACTTATGTTCAGAACTTTTTAATTGACATAATTCATTAAGCAAATTTATTTCCTTCTTTCTTATTTTGTTAGTTCTAAATGTTAACATAAGTAATAGGACTTTTATTCTTTCAATTTCAAAACAATGAAAATATACAGAGAATCTGGGATACCTTAGTTTTGAATTATTCACCTGATATTGTAGGGTAGGGAACCTGTGGTAGTAGGAAGAGTGACTTCCCTTGAAGTTTTCTCTCCATCTTTTTGAACCTCCACCACGATTCCTGAGGGGTCACTGTTCCAGGAGGAAGGGTCAGGTAACTGTCATAAAATTTCAAAAGACATCAGTGAAAAAGTTGAAACAGTCACCTTTCTAATGTTTTAAATGAAAATATTTATCTAGGTGAGGTTAATTTTGGGTAATTTCATCAAATTTTCTAAATATGTAAAACAAATAATATATTTTTTTTTGTATAATCATCTCCATAAATAAATGGCCACTTGTGAAAAAAAATCCCATTGTAATAAATTTGATAATGTCATTTAGAAAGCTTTTGTAAAAAAAGAAAGCAACAGAGGAAACCTTGAATTGGATGTTGACTACACTGCTGGAAACTGCTGTTAATCTGATGTTTGTTGGAGGAGCATTTGGGGCTGAAAGAGTAAGCAGTAAATACCTTACATTCATGAAGATAATTTTATTTCTATGCAAAGTACACCACACAGGTCATCACTAAATAATCCTAAATGCAATATTTTTTTAGAATCAAAGTACTGAAAATACTAACATGCACACAGAATCCATATTCCTATGAAAATCACTTTATATGACGTTTTGTATAAATATTTTAATTGTACTGTAACAGAGATGAGTTTCTGACTGTCTATTCTCACAATTCTTGCGCAGATCCAGAAATTTTTTTCCAGAGGGGGTCTGAAAGATATTTATGTTTACCAAGGGGGTCTGAGGCACATTTTCTATAATTTTACCATGCAAATTTAAGAAATTTGAATTTTTTCCGGGTGGCAGGGTCCTCCCCTGACCCATCCCCCCCCCTCCCCCTCCTTTAGATCCGCACATGCAAAACATCACCTTATAATAAACATTGTTTAAGACATTCATTTAATTCCAGAATCTTTGAAATAAAGACAGGCAATACATGGGTATCAAATAATATATACAAACCTAGAGCATGAGTCTTCACCATGACCAGATCACTAGATGGCCCCCTCCCTGCCACATTCTCAGCCTGTACTGTGATGTCATACTCTGTCCAGGGGAAGAGGTTCTCTATCACTGCTGAGTTCTCAGTATAATTGACAGATACCACCTCTGAACCCCCAGCTGTTGGTGATGTTGACTTGTATGTAACGTGGTAGAATTTCATTGGTCCATTGTGTTGACTGTCAGGAAGTGGCTAAAATTGTACAAGTGAATCAAATGAAGTTACCAAATTTTGTTAGTTATCTGTTGTTGTACCTGTATTTGTAAACAAGCAACTTAAACCTAAATTCCCTAAGAATTTAAACCATAAAAAAAACTTTACCTTCCAGGACACCTCCACTTTTGTTGATGAAACTGCCTTCGCTTCAACTGATGCAGGTGCCCCACTGGGAGCTGTACAAAATACACAGCATTACCAGAGCCAATTTATTTAAGAAATGAATTTCATTTCTACCAATGTTATATGAAAAATCATAACGGGATAGTTTATTCTTTATAAACTGTAAAGCAGCATATTTGTGATTTATAAATATATAAAATAAGGCCAATTATTAGAAAAAAAATGACATTAATAACACTGTAAAAACAAGTACCTGTAGCTTCTGTTCTGGTGACAGCCATGTTGGAGAGGTTTCCCCAGAGATCCACATCATTTTCCACTGTAGCAGCTCTCACACTTAACTGGTACTCAGTGTAAGCTAGTAGCCCTGTCAGAGTGTAGGACATGGTTGGTGCCTGTACCAGAATCCTCTCTGGTTCTACAAGTACAGCAAGAAGATCTCTTAAGATTTTTAAGATTGGAATCTGGGGAAAAATATCATTGTAATCAAAACTACTTACGCTCATTTGAATGGACAATCTGATACCATATTTGATACTTCTGAATAATTCCATTAGTTGTCTGTGGAATCTCCCAGCTTATGGTGAGTGAGTAAGGACGTACATTACTTAAACGTACATTTCTGGGGCTGGAGGGGTCTAGGGATTGTGAAATAATTTTCAAGATTAAAAAATATATCAGGTAGCTATATATACAAAGAGTGAAGGCTTGACATTAATACAATATTAAATACATGTAATCATATCAAACCTGCATTAAGTGTCTTTGCTGAGCGGCTGTTACTCATTGCACCCTCCCCTGCTTGGTTTGTGGCTGTTACAACAAATAAGTATTCCATCCCTGGCTGTAGATTATGAACATTATGTGACACTTCACTAGAGCCTGCCATTATGTCATATTTTGTGTATATCACCTCATGTCTACAATAGATCAATAAAGCAATAAATGACCAAGAATGCACATTATATAGTTTTTTAAACATGTAGTAAATTCTGATGCATTTGTAAAGAGATAAAATTCTGAAAATCAGTATCATTAAATAAAAACAAAACATTCACATTTCTTAACATTTCTTTTAGAATTTTTTGAAAATCTAACATTTTAGACATTTATTAAAAATGAAGTTTCATAATTTTTCAGTTCAAAATAGAACTTATTTGCAAAATAGATTTTTTAATTACTATTTAATTACTATATAATTCAGACAATATACAATAACAATGTATATTTACAAATCACATGTACTACATACTGTAGTTAAACTACCATATTTAACAATTCCTAACAATATTTCATTATAAAATAGACCACACAAAACTGTACAAGTATATATATGATGCAGAAAAAAGACTTTAAGCACCCAAAAGGAAAGAGAAGATATAAGGATATTTGAAGAATTAAATATTAATACAAGTATTCTAAAGAAATGCTGCAAAAGGTTAGCTAGATTACATTAGAGAGAAGGAAAAACCAAACAAAAGTCAATATAACCCATCAAATCCAATTAATTACCTCTCAGCAATCATGTTTTATGCTTAAAAAGACATCCTGAAATTCTTAGTTCAATCGTCAAGAAAAATCCATATTCAATTTAATTACATTCTAAGTTTAAGCTTTGTATGCAGATACATTGTACATTATCTTTTATATATACATTGTATAACGATGAATCATATTTCACAGAAGATTTACATGTATACTGTAGGTCTGACTTTACTTTTATCTGAAGATTTCAACATCTTTCCACTCCTGTTAAAACCATCTGATGACAGCAGGTACATCAGAAAATATGTTTGCTAGTGTAAGTTCTTTTGAGAAATATGGCTTATACATGTAGATCAACTGAACAAGATACATTGTAAACATGGGTAGATTCAATGAGTATAGAAGGTAATATTCAATAGAGAAACAAGTCATCTAAATACATAATATAGATTTATACTACAGGTAACAGTACAAATACTAGAAATAACTATAGAGTGGACAAAGATAAAGTGAATTTAATGGCTATACAATAAGGGCTGCAGTTTTACATGTTACATGTACATTTTACATATAGTAAACAACTTTTTTTTAAAGGTAAAATTCAATGCTTGCTTTTTGTCTTATTTACTATATAGTTACAGGTTTAAGTTAAAAGATATTTTATCATGTGTTTCATATAGCAAAATAATAATTCTGAAAACTATAGGTGATATTCAAAAGAAACATAATTCACAAAATTCATATAAGATACTGAAAATTAGTCTTGCTCAAATTTGCTCAAATTCATTACTTGTTGCTTATGGTGATTTCATAGTCAAATAAAATTTCTAGACAAACTATGTAGTGAACATAGCAAAGAGTCAAACACAATTATGGTAATTAATTGATATTTCTTTTCAGAGATAGGGCTATAATGGATGAGGGTAATGTAATATGCTGATACTCTACCTTTGTTTGTAGTAGGCGATGTAGTTTGTGACCGATGTGTACCAGTTCTGTGTGACTGGTTCCCATCTCAAAGTCACAGAGGTCGAGGACGTTGCTATGGGATCCAACAAGGTTGGTGGTAGAGGAGGTTCTGTAATTTAGTGTATCATATCAGATTTTATCATTAAATATGAATAAAATATACACTCTACATGTATATCATGATTAAGTGTTTGAAAACAGAGTGCAATCTGCTACGTCAGGTATCCGGTTGACATGGAAATAAAAAATCATACATGTACAAGATTGTTTAGAAAATATATTTTCTACCTGGACTTACCAACAATATGAAGAGATACTTCTGCCTCATCTGAGCCAGCGACATTCACAGCTGAACAAGTGTAATCACCTGAAGAACACAAACAGTCATTACAATGAAGTGGTATTAATCATACCTTGAAACAGTCTGTTAATACTACCATACGTAAACAAAGGATAAATGAAGACCAGTATTGATGCAGTTTCTTTTTATGATTTACATGAATATAGAAATTATAGTTACTCACAAGACTGAAATTAGAACTATCATAAGAGGCAACATTCAAAAACTTTGCCATTACTTTTTCTTTTAAATTGGCTTTAATTTAAGTTTTTAGATAATACATGTACAATCAATACCAAAAATTACTTCACAAATTAGATAAAATACACACTGATGCTGTTAAAGAGTTTTACATCCGCTATTTGACATCACTTGTACGATGTACATATATCTGCAGACAAATGTTGAGTAATGCATTTCAAAATAAAAAAATTTCAGCATTAAAAAAAACCCACTAAAATATTAAATGATGATATCAATACATGTATTCCATTTCAATTACCTTCATCTGCTGCATTGGCAAACTTTATGAGGAGTTGCCTTTCACTGGTTACTACAATCCTCCCATCCAAGGTAGAGAAGATCTCTGACCCCCTCCTGAACCAGCTGATCTGGGGGCTGGGAATGCCATCAGCCTTACAGGTGAGGGTAGTGGCCCTATTCCGTATAACTATCAGGTCTCCCTGTATATACCTTACCCTGGGGGGCACTGAATGAAAGGAAAATCTGGATAATTACATGCAACTCAGGTAGCATATACACTTGACCATGGATCTTACTTTTCCAAATTTTACATATCGGTATATTAAATGATATTTGTCTTGAAATTAATTAAGCATTGAGGCTTCAACAACTGGTCTGTAGTGAAAAACACAAGTTATGTAAATGTAGCTAAATATTACACATAAAAGTGTATGTAATTGGTGTATTTCACAATTGAAAAAATATAAAATGATTTATTGAAAACTATGGAGTCAGTATAACACAGCAGAAGTGTCTTCAACAGGGTTATTTAAAATAGTTTGACTATACAGAGTACATCATATAAAACAACACCACTACAAATAAAAAATCAGTTCAGAATATCCAGAATAGAGAGCTAAAAATATAATTTGTGGAGAGTCACTGAACTATGCAAAATGCGTGACCCATTTCTTACTGTTTTTTAAAAAGGCAAACACTTAAAATCAGGAAGGAAAGGGATAATTAAAAACTAATATATGTACCAGTCAATACCTATACAATTTTATGGCATTGCATAATAAGTAGCTAGAACCGTTACTACTATATTTTAATAATAAGGTGCTAGTAAATGCAAATAAGCATTCTGCACCTTGAACAGAGAGTTTTGCTGACTTGGTTTCAGAACCGACAACATTGGTGGCTACACAGCTGTAAGTTCCCACATGCTGCCAGGTCACTACAGCCATCTGTAAGCTGTTGTCAAGGCTGACATAGACTCCATCAGGAAGAAGGTGGGTCCCCTAGCAAACAAAAAGGAAAGAGAGATGACTAAGAGGGGAAAATTAGGTACCCCACAATAAACACTTTTTAATAACGTATGTATATCTTATAAAATTCTTAACCCAGCAGATGTTAAATCAACAAGAAATATTTGTTACTTCATATGTGATGCATTTAACATAAGAAAATCTATGTACTAATTATATTTGTATACTGTATGTATGACTTGCGCCACATGTGGTTTTTTTCAATAAATTGAATTGAATTGAATAAATACAGTACAATGAATGTTGATCAATCATCATGTCAAACCTTACAGTCCCAGTAAGTGTTTAATTATTCACTATCGTTGCTTTTGAGGATGTAAAATAATATCAAGAGCTTCTGCATAAATAATTCATAAGTTGGTAAGGAAATGAGAATATAAAATTATCACTCAAAGTGAACAAAGTTGTTCCTGAAACAATAAAAAACTTCCTTTTTTATAAAGCTGTTGAAACTGATATTGATTTTTTATAGGAAGACTCTCTATTTACAGTAGTTCATTCTAAATGGGTCAAGGGTTTTACCAATGGAAAAAGTAACACTTTTTCACTACCATATACCGGTACATACAATGAAGTAGAAAATGATACTTAGAGGACTTTAATGGTTACATTTTTTGACACCGTTTACCTACAGAGTCTTTATGAAGCTTACATTGAAATGCCATGCCATTGTTGCAGCTGGGTGGCTCTCTACACTGCAAGAAAAATTAGCAGGGCCACCTAGAACCACTGATTTATTTTGTGGAGTCTGTGTAAAAACTGGCGGAGCTGAAAAGGATACAGGAAAATGGTTTACTACATGATTTGTTTATGATTTCAAAATATTTGTTTACTTCTTTTTTGTAGTAAACTTGCCTATTACAAACACTCTCACTTGCACTTTCAAAATTTAATTACACTGAAGGAAATTAAGTAACATCCAAGATAGTATATATTACAATATTTCAGATAAAAAAATCCTAAAACTTTTATGGCCTGGGGCAATGAATTTTTTCTTTAATACATTTTTACACAACTACAAGTGTACATGTACATACCATAGAACATTACATACTCAGTCAGACAAATGAGTATAATATTATGTCCTTTAATCAGCAGAAAACCTCTAAGCATATTTAGATACTGATGAATATACATGTCCTTAACAATTCACTACTACCAGTATCTATAAAGCAAAGTCTCAATACCATATGGTAGCTAAGCTGTATGCCTTTACCAATAAAACAACCAGTCATACCATGGACGGTGAGGATCCCTGAGGACTGAGCGGTCCCCGCCTCATTCACAGACAAACAATTGTAAACCCCGGCATCCGACAAAGTCGCGTTATTGATAATAAGTCCATCCACGGTCTGACGAATCCGAGGGCTCAGAGAAACTAGCTCACCATCTAACAAAAATATAGTGATTTTTTTTAAATTAAAATTTAATTTAAATTGGCTACACTGTTCCTCCCTACTGGTGATAGCTAGAAGTCAAAAGTTGCATGCAGTTATGAAAAAAGTAATAATGCTCTGAATGGGACAAACAGCAACAAAAAAACATGCAGCAAACACAAATACATTATTTGCTTTCTTCCTACCTTTATCCCATGTGACATTGGGAGCAGGATCTCCATAAACCTCACAAGGTAGGAATGCCTGACTACCAATGGTGACTGTTAAGTTGACCATAGGAATGGTGATCACAACAGGCACTGATAGAAAAACAAGTTCCATTACCAGGTAATAGCCCTCAATGACTGTTCATAAAATATATTTTCCCATATGTAATGATAAATTTATTGCGCACGATGGAGATATAAAAAAATAAAGAATTAATGCATATATCATTTGAGATCCACCAAACACCATAGTCCCTAATGAAGGAACCATGAATTTCATAACTTTGGAAGAGGCACCCTAGCACATCAAAACCATGCCATTAATTTGTCTGCTTAATACCCCCGAACTACTGATAATGCATTTTCAATACAAAATCAATTAAACCCTGTCCTCAATCCAGCACCTCTAAACAAGAGGCCCTGGATTTCAAAAGCCCCAACATTTTTGTGATGATCAAGAATTTTATTGTTTGGTATACACATACAGTAAACAATAGTGTTTGCCAGATGCCAGACTGAAAAAGATTTTCCAAAATCACTCAAAATTCAGTGTGCTTCATCTTGGCCCTATTGTCCTTTGAGGGCATGGACATTCCACATTATGATTCATGCTCCCTTACCCAAATGGATTTAAGTTATAACTGAAATTTATTCAGTTTAAAGGAGGATATTAAACATTTTTAAACATTTTCAAAAAATGATGCATGAAGAATGATGACAGATGGGGAATGATTGCAATACTACCTGAGTGACTCAATCTAAACATAACCTTTAATTTCCCATATTAATCATACAACTTGTAATAAAATGAACATACATTGTGCACCTGCAATACACGAAAGCATCAATTCTGATTGTGCATATACACATATAAGAGAGCTAATTTACTGCGTGTATAATACATTTTCATTAGAGATTCTTGACCTAATTGATACCTTTGACAGTCACATATGCCATGGCTTCAGACTTTCCATATGAGTTATTGGCTCGACACGTGAAGTAGCCCTCCCAAGCCTTATTCACATTAGCAATGTGAAGCTCCTGATTTTTCATGCTAGAAAAACATAACTCCCCAGATAAAACTTTGAAAATACCTAATGATAATTAATGAATACTGCAAACTAATCCTTATCTAAGTTACTCTATCATTTGAACTTTTTCATTTACCTGTACTAAAACTGATGTAAAGTTATAAAAGTTTTCAAGATAAAATACATGCTATAATTACTGTAATAAATATGAAAACCTTTTTGCAAAATCACTGGTTTAATTCACAATGAAACTTGCTTTACTTCATTTTTCAATGCTTATAATCAAACCTGAATGCTGTTGTGTATGCCCCATCTGTTACTGGTTTTCCATTAAACAACCAGGTGATTTCTGGTTCTGGATCACCCTGAACCAGACAAATCAGAACCAGGCCTTGACCTTTGATGACTGACTGACTTACAGGGGGCTGTACAAAGGTTGGAGCTCCTAGGGACGACAAATTAATTAAACAATTTGCTTAATTCATTTCATAAGATTATTATATTAAAGACTAGAATGCTTCCTAATCTCTTTGTAACAAATAATATATGAACTGGTAAATATCATACATAATAACCTCACAGCATTCATTTTACTCACACACACACATTTCAACATAAAAGTCAGTTCTTTACCTCCCACTTTGAGTGATGCAACCTTGGAGGTGCGAGACGTTGGGACAGCAAAGATATTTTCAGCAACACAGAAGTACTCGCCCTCGTGGATTCTCTGTACATCAGCGATATAAAGGTCCCATATTCCACTGGCAGGGTCCACAATGAAAACAGTCTTACTGGTGTTACTGAACTGGTTGGTCAATGGCTGTTGGTTTTTATACCATGTGACATTGGCTGGGGGGTAGGAGTTGGGGGGAGAACATGGAAGGGTTGTCGGTTGGCCCGCAATTGCATATTTTGTTGTTGGATCTCTAGTGAAGGCATACTCAATGTCTATAAGTATATGTTTGAATTTTTAATTAAGGTCAGGACATACAATACAATTAGTCATATACAGTGTTCATAGTAGTGTTTTAAAACTGTGGAATTTGTGAGGTTGATGTATATATAAATATTCCATTTTCGATTGCATATTTTGTTGCTGGATTTTTAGTGCAGACATAATTAATTTCTGAAGAAAGGTTTGAAATTTTCAAAAATACAAAATCAATATACAGTCAAACTTCGTTGTCTCGAACTAGACGGGACTGTTTAAAAGCTTCGACATATCCATTGTATTCGAGATATCAGTGTTCGAGATATAGAAATTCAACTGTACAATACAATTATTCATACAGATAGTAAATATAAATGTTGTTAATTGTGGGATTTGTAAGGTTGAACATGTTGAATACTAGTACTATCTGAATCATCTAAATATATTGTTATCCTTACATGCTGCCTGTAGAACAATGTCAGGGGATCTGTCCCTGCCCAGGTTATTGTTTCCCTCACAAATATAGTATCCTTGGTTAGTTAATTGGAAGAATGGAAAGAAGAGACTCCCATTGGACAGTAGTGTATGGTCAGTGGTGTTGGACCTTAGAGGCACTTGTCCTTTCTGCCAAGTGATTGTTGGGGTGGGGTATCCAATTATTGGACAATTCAAGACAAAGGGCTGGTCCTTTGGAATAATGATATTCCTCTGATAAAGATTTAAGTCTACTCTTGAAGCAAATTTATAAGCTGTAGGGAAGAAAAATGGCAAAGCATCATCATCAAGATCAAGTTAATCCTAACAATTCCTTGTAATAATTTTCATATTAGTAGATAATATCTTAAACAAGTTGGTGTTACCTGTTACATCCACATACACCTGTACACTGCGGACAGTGATGCCCAGCAGTCTGTTCTTGGCAGCACAGTTATATTTTCCACTGTGCTCTGGAGTAGCTACCATCACAAGTTTCATACTGAACTGTTGAACAAATCCTAGAGAGGAGGCACTTTTGAAAGTAGCATTGTACTGTGACCCCCCTTTGAATGGGACAGAGTCTTTTTCCCAGAAAATGTCTGGGGGTGGGGAACTCTCTCCAGTGACACAGTCCAATGTTATTGTATCTCCCTCTGTTACTGATTTACCAATGGGATCTATAAGGAATCGCTTGATATCTGTCAGAAAGAAAGATGCATAAGATAAAAATATTGTTACTTATTAAAACTAGACAGGGATCACGCAAAGAGGTGCTATACATTCGAGAAAAAGAGTTGAATATCATTAACATTAACAAGTCCAATTCTTTACCTATCCTATAAAGGGCATGGTCATGATTTTAACCAAAATTTATTTTTTGGTTTTTAATGTTTACAATGCTTTAGTAAGGCATTTTTAATAGTCAAACAAAATTTTAGTGTCAGTCATTGAGTAATAAGTGAGATACAGAGCTCATATAATTCTTTGTTATGCAATTTTTTCGTATTACTATTTGGTATTCATCTTACTTATAAACTTACAAGCATGAATGATTTGAGCAGGTTGGGAAACTGCAATCTGTAAACCTTCCTCTGTAGATACCACACATGTGTAGTTACCTAATTCTGCTTCCTGGATGTCCTGAACCAAGAGGGAGTTGTTGACAAATATGGAACTACCTTGGGGGCGTGGCCCACCATTTAGATACCACACATAGGAAAGTGGGTCAAATGGTGAGGACAACCGCTTTGCATCACAGTTTAGTGTTATGCTTCCACCATACAATACAGCTTGACTTTTAGGTGAAACTGTAAATTCTATATATAAAAGGTGTAATTTAATACAAATAGTTAGAACTATAAATAATTATAAACAATTATCTAATCTAATAAATAATCATTTGATTTGATGTATGGTTTTAGGTATTGATTACAAACTTACCTGTTTCATCTTGAGTTTGTACATACTCTAAGTGCAAAATGCACATCTTCAATATTGAAATGATTAGTGTTGAAAAAGTCAACATCTTTTTAAGCTAGAAAGCCTGTGGGAAAAAAGTACAACATAGATCAGTCTTCATCGATTTCATATTTTTCTTATTAAGTTTCTATATATAACATGCATTAATATACATTTTCTTTTGCTCTCAAATGACACACAGGCACTTGGGGCATGGACCCCCCCCCCCCCCCCCCCCCCCCCCCCCCCCCCCCCCATTTCACATTTGTTTTAGTTTTTGAAAATTCTGAGGCTGATACTCATTTTCTTCTTTGAAATATTATTTTATAGAAAATGAAATCATTTCAACTCTATGAGCTATTTTTAAAAATCACATTTTTAGACTGACATATAAAGAGAAAGATGGTTTGCAACTCTTTTCCTCTATGTCTGTCTACCTCACTTCAACTTCCTGTTATTGTATATTATCAGAACTGCTTTGGTGTGCTTTTTCTGATAGCATCACATTCAATTCTGTCAGCTACGTCAAGCATAAACAATACCCGCTCCTTAACCACAAACTTTCATATAGGTGGATTCAGCTTACAGCTGATTTGCTGCTGGTGCAGACTTAATTATGTACATACAGAACAAAAACTTATCAGAATTAAAAAGTCACCAGGTTACTCATGACCGAAAGTGTATACTTGTGACAAAACATACATACTGTACATATAGCTGTAGCTCTACGAAGAAAATTTGGATTTCGATCGAAAAGTGTAGAAATCGAGAAATTCATCTTTATCACTTCGACTGGTAAGTAAGGAAGTAATACATGTACATTATATATTTATATACATGAAATGAACGTGAAGCACATGCAACTTTATAACTATATTTTGTATAACACCATCGTCGCAGCGTGTCTTGTTTATGCTTGATGTAGCTGACAGAATTGATCATGATGCTATTGGAAAAAGCACACTGCGGCTCTGATAATATTGAAAACATGACAAATTATGAAAAATGTTCACATCAATAAATTTGATTGACATTCTTCTTTTCTTTTGTACTTTTACTTTATTTTTTAAAGACACCAATTTGGGAATATATCGATTAAAGCACTCACATTTCGGTAAATCTTGTTCGAGTGCATCAGCTGGCCCAAAAGTAACCGAACGCCAACTCCTTATATTTTTTAGGCTCTGTATTTATGCCTTTAAAGATGTTTTTGATCTTAAAATTCTACATTTGTTAAAAAGATACATAAGATTTCCGTTTTTGAATATCAGCGCCGAAAGCATTTTCAGAAGTATCGATAGTCACCGTGTCTGTAATGTCATTCGGAACATCATTTTGTGTATCAACAGGTCCGGCTGATGTTTACGAGTTGAGGCGAGTTGCATGCCTTCTGTCTTTTTAAGTGTCAGTCGAAAAACGCTATTTTTAAAACAAGCTTAAAAAGATGATTAAGTTACATTATTGATAAAGTATTATGCTTATAAAAACATAAATAAGAATTATTATGTGCGGATTTTTTTTCAATAGATAAAGATGAGGGCGGGGGATCTATGTCCCATGTGCCTGTGAAATGGCATTAAAACAAACGAATGATACAGATTGAAACATACGAAATGTTTTTAACATACATTGCCGACAAATTCCATCCATCCAAGATACAACATCGAAAATATCAGAACCATACAGCACCGAGAGGAATCAAATCACCATCACTTGTGAACAGCTGTCTATTTCTCTCTTACACCATTGCTTGGTAGAATATTCTCTCGGGTAAGTAAATTATTCATGACTACATTCGTCTTCACCTGGAATCTTCGTTTCTTGTAGCATCATTGCGAGCAAGGTACATTGATCAATCAATATTTCTTTGCTCGAAGTCAAGGTAAACACCTTGACTATCTTTCGCGGTACGCCCCGTGTTAATTTTTGTGCTTTTCAATATAAAAGAGTTCCAACATTTGGCGGATCTACCATGTGCTACCATCCTAACATCTATTATATTCTGATCTCATTATATAATTATAGGGAAATTAAAAAAAAATTAAATAAACAATTGGCATATACTATTATTATATGTGTTGCATGTATGTATTTATAAATGTATGCTCTGAAATAATCCTCATTTGAGGGAAATAAAGTAGGAGTGGAATGGAAGGGGGGGGGGGGGGCAACTCCATGATAATTCAATTTTTAAATGTATATTTAAGAAAAATGGTTGCTGTGAGAAGAAGTTGATGTTATGTGCCTGTCATATAAAACAGCTACTCAGAGAGTGTGCGCGTACGTGAAGATTCAAGACTCTCTCAACATATCCACATCTTTATATGTGTGTATATATATGTTACATTAAAGTTTTGTAATTCAAAGAATTCAAAACTATCTATAACAATCTAGATTGTTATAGATAGTTTTGAATTCTTTGAATTACAAAACTTTAATGTAACAGGTTATATTATTTGAATTTTATCAAATGGTCACAATGCATATAATCATATTTTTATACTGATCATTTATTAATTTTTCTATACAAAGTTTTCCTTTAAATACTCAGGAAAATGCTAAGAATTAGTGGTAAAATAGACAACATTTTTATCAATTTGTGCTCAATTTCATTTGCTTTATTTTCTTCTTATTTCTCCTTTAAAGTGTTTTTGTTAAGATTTCTTCACAACTAAAATGTCAATTACCCCTTTATTTGTCACCAATTAACTGTCACTAGAAATTAATCTGCTCTGGCATCCGTTGGACAAATAAGTAAAATTCTTTCTACATTCGGTTCATTTGAAATTACATCTTTTGGCAATTAGAATGACACCTCAAAATTCCTCATAGATAAACTTATTTATTTTGTTTCTGCTGAACTTAATCCGTTCTTTGTTACATAAACTTTCTGCGGAAATACGCGTAATTAAGTTATCACCTTTGGACCCTTGAATGAATGGTGTCACACTTCAAAGGGAACCCGAAAAGGTAAATAATTATAATTTTGTAACGCGCAACCTGATTGGTCAAATCGTGAGGGTCCGACATTGCACCGGACAGAGAGTGAATTTAGCAAATTCACTTTCTGTCCTGGTTTCATTGAATAAACATCAATTCTAAATTTAGTAATACGGACTTTTGATTTGTTCCAATCAGGTAAGCAAAATTGTTTTTCTTTTTAATTTTACCATTAGACTTTATTTGTTTCTCTTATAGAAATTTATTCTACAAAATGATTTAATTTTTCAATTTATTTAAGATGTAGAGATAGCGTCTTTTTGCCTAATTTGTTTATAGGCCTTTGTAGTAGACAATGCTTTTATGTCTCACAAATGAGAACAGTTTTTCCTTACTGTTTTTTTTTTAAGAGTACAAAAAAAAAAAACCCCTGATGTGTTCTAATTTCATTTTTATATTTCTGTTGTTTAATGAGAATTTGTTAATTGCAATTTATTTTTATTTTTTTTCTTTGTCTCGAACGAATGTTTTTACGAACAGTCTGTTTGTTAATTTGAATTTACCGCTTCGGAACTCTCCAGTCTAAAGAGAAAAAAATAATTGTTTACAAGATGAAAATGAAAGTAAAAAGTTCTGTAGAGCTCAACGAGAAAATGATTAGATTTATCTGCTATTTATTGTTTTCATTCGGCACGATTACATAAACAACATGTTAGATTTGGTAAGCGTTTAATTCTTTCTATCACTTGATCGATTATTTGAATTACTTATAGAATAGTAACTTTGTTCCGAAAACGGAGATTTCCGGAGTGGTGAATTTAAGATCTATTTTTGTGTAAATTTAATATTGATTTCGTAACACTTTCTGTCCTGGTTTCATTGAATAAACATCAATTCTAAATTTAGTAATACGGACTTTTGATTTGTTCCAATCAGATTCCCTGTGAAAGCGAGTAGCTCAGCAGCCACAGTGCTGATTCCCCAGTTTCACATATAGTGTAAACTACACGGTGAAAAAGTGGTGGAGCAATCTTCAGATCCCTGTACCATCTCCTCAAATGACAGAGAGAACCAAATACCTCACCTACTTCCTCAGATCAACTCCAGAACCATCTTTAGACAACCAGGAGTCAGCACCCACAGAAGAGAGTAATATTGTTAATCAAAACTTGGAAAACACTCCCGCTAATCCATCATCAAACTCGGAAAACACTCACGCTGACCCATCAACAACCTCGGAACACACTCCCGCTGATCCATCAAGTTCGGAAAACAACCTCGCTGTTCCATCAACCATCTCAGAAAACTCTCTGCCTGTGGTACCATCAACCAACTCAGAAAACACTCTGCCTGTGATAACCACAGCAAATACTTCTAACGCAGAAACCGGAACTCTCATCGACATAAGTGTACCCACCATGGCTTCTAATCCTGGAACAAGCATGAATGACAATATGCCATCATCATCCTCAACACAATTGCCAAAGTACAGTGGTAGAAAAGGTACCATTAGTGCAAGCCAGTGGTGGTTACTCTTTATACAGTGGTGTTCTATTCATTCATTTAATGAGCAACAGATGCTAACAAGATTTGTGTTTCATCTAGCGGACATAGCCCAGCAATGGTATTTATCCCTGCCAGATATTTCAAAATCAACAATACAAAACTTGAAGACTGCCTTTCACTTGCGATTTGGAAAACAAAAGAACTGTTTCGACATCGATGTCCTTGACATAAAGCAGAAGGAGAATGAATCGTGTGAAGAGTTCATTTCCAGAATTCAACAAATTACGTTTGATGATGACATTCCAGAACTTATGCTGGTTAATCTCATTGCCAAAGGTTTACAGCCTCCAATTGCTGAAAAGGTATTAGACCGTGAACCTGAAACCTTAGAAGACCTCTTCCGTTTTGCCAAGCGTGCGGAATCAACTGTTAAGGTTAGGAAGCCTGATGCCGTGATAGCCTCTATAGAAGGATTGGAGGATCGCCTACTGACCAAGCTCACTGCGCAGCTGGAGTCCACTGTGATGTCCATCAACCAAGGCCATCACCAGCCTGAAGGGAGATCACCTCCAAACACCTACGCAAGAAGTGGCCCTAGACGCGGGAAGCCTACAAGGCGTCAATTTGAACATTCATACAAAGAGAGCCATCAGCACCTGCAACAACACCCACGCAGTGACAATTTTCATGGACAGTATGACTCTTATCCAGTAAACAGACTGCCTCCGCGGACGCCAAACCCCCATAGACCACCCATGCAACCCATGCGACCACAGCCCCGAGGTTCAGCTCCCAGATACAACACACCAGCAGGACCTCGTAAGTGCTTTAATTGTGGCTATGATGATTGTTTTTCAAAGTTTAACTGTAGAGCATTTAGTCATCTTTGTAATATTTGTTATAAACAAGGTCATTTTGCATCAGTGTGTTTTAAAAACCCATACAGCCCATTTTTTCAACATTTTTCTGAATCTAGATAGGAATTCAAGCCTATCCATAGCATGGGTGGGCGCCTCGAAAATTCTCAAACTGATAGTGCTAAATCAGCAGATATTAATCTAGCTACTAATTTGGTCAAGAACACTGTTGATGTTTCAATTAACAAGAAGAGAACAAACGCTCTTGTAGACACTGGTGCATCCATTTCTGTAGTTAGTGCTTTATTTTTGAACAAAACTTCATATGCCAATGCTGTATTAAAGAAACCAGATTTTCATTTTGTTAATGGAGTAGGAGGTCGTTTAAATGTTTTGGGTAAACTTGACCTTCCCATATCTTTTCAAGGTGCTACATTTAGTTTTTCTGTGCATGTTGTAGAGAAATTACCCCATTCTTTGATTATTGGTATTGATTTTATGGAAAAATACAAGGTGAACCTGGACTTAGCCAACAAAACTATGTCCTTTCGCAATGAAGCTGCTAATGTTTTTATGTTGAAGCCAAACAGTGGTATAGCAAGAATTGCAAAGTCTACAATTTTACCACCCCATTCAGAAACAATTCTAAGTGTTAAAGTTTCAAAGAGAAATTCTGGTGAAGAAGTGCTTTTAGAACCACTCGATGATGAACTTCATAGTTTGCATGTATTGGGTTCTAAGTGTTTAGTCAAAGTTCAAAATGGTCGCTCATTTCTAAGAGTCCTAAATCCAACCAATCAAAGCATTCGTTTCGGTAGAGGTAAAGTTGTCGCCAATGTTACAGATTTTGACCATAAATCTTGTGCTGTTTATAACCTTGATACAACAACTAAAACAAATCACATGGCTCAAACAAAGTCAAAAACAATTCCATCTGATACAAAAGACATCTCATTTGACCTCAGTGATTCTGACCTAAATACGCATCAAAAAGAGATCATGACAAAATTTTTACACAAGCACAAAGACATCTTTGCTACAGGAACTCATGACCTTGGAAAATGCAACACATACATGCACAAAATTGAAACTGACCCTAATGCCAAGCCTGTCAAAATGCCATTTTATCGCACAACACCTGCACATCACGCAGAAATCAATAGACAAGTTGAAGATTGGTTGAAAAATGACATTATACAAGAATCTAATAGTGATTGGCATTCTCCTTGTTTGCTGGTTAAGAAATCTTCAGGTGAATTTAGACTCGTTACTGACTTCAGAAAATTAAACAAAATCACAAAACCAATGTCATTTCCTCTGCCCAGGTTAGAATGTGTTTTTGATACAATTGGCCAAAGTAGAGCTCAGTTTTTCACAAGCCTTGACTTGCATAGTGCTTTCTTGCAGATAGCCATGCATCCTGACTCTCGTCATAAATCTGCGTTTATCACTCAAAATGGCATCTATGAGTACAAGCGTATGCCTTATGGTCTGATGAATGCCCCTGTCTCTTTCCAGATGGTTATGACTCAAGTTCTTAGAGGGTTAACTTGGCGTCAATGTTTAATTTATCTTGACGACATTTTGGTCTTCTCTGGAACTTTTGAGGATCATCTAACTCATCTCGATCAAATCTTTTCTCGCTTACGTCAAGCAAATTTAAAGCTAAAACCCAGCAAATGTGACTTTGCTGCTAAAGAAATCAAATACCTTGGTCACATTATATCAAAACACGGTATAAGAACAGACCCCAAGAAAACACAAGCTGTAAGTACTTTCCCTGTGCCTAAAACCCAAAGAGATGTAAGATCATTTCTCGGCATGTGTAATTATTATAGAAAATTTGTCAAAGACTACTCAAAAATAGCTACCCCGTTAAACAACTTGTTGAGGAAAGATGTGTCTTTTGATTGGTCGGTTGAGTGTCAAAATTCTTTTGATTGCTTGAAACAGTCTTTGATTTCATCCCCTATTTTGGCTTATCCTGATCTCGGCAAGAACTTCCTTCTCACTTGTGATGCCTCTGGCACAGCTATTGGCTATGTTTTAGGTCAGTTTGATGACAATGGCAAAGAACATGTTATTGCTTATGGTGGGAGAAGTCTTTCAGATGCAGAGAAAAAATGGTCTACTTCTGAACAAGAAATGCTAGCAGTTCTCGAGGGTATCAGATCATACAGAATCTATCTTTCGGATAAGAAATTCACAATCTATACTGATCACAAAGCTCTAAAATATATCATGGATCAAAAGCGTTCCACCGGGCGTCTAGCACGCTGGGTTTTGGAAATTCAAGGTTATCAATTTGAAATTATCCATAGACCAGGTAAAAACAATGAAGTGGCAGATGCCCTTAGTAGAAGAGAGTACGACACACATAAATCTGAGTCAGAAATACCATGTATTGCTACCATAGCTTTTGATTCTAGTTCAATCACTTCAGCTGATGATCACAGTTTAACTTGTAGTTCACAAACTATGGGTAAGGAGTCAGCAAAATATAAAAACAATGGTCAAAATTCTGGATCTCCATTCCCCCTTACAGAGGTTACCTTATTCTATACTGAAGTTCCATCTGTTCTTTCTATAGACCCTGAAATAGAGGTCAGTTTGCAAAATCCATCTTTTTCTGATTTGTCCAAAATTGCACAGTTACAACAAAATTGCCCTGACTTTAAGCTCATATATGACTACTTACAAAACGACAACCTCCCGGATGATCAGAAACTTCAAAACAAAATTATTCAAAACTCAAAGTATTATGAACTCTGTAATGGTGTCTTATATCATTGGTTTCAAAGACGGGTAAAATGTAAAGAAGCAAGTGATGTTAAGTTTATCCTTCAACTTGCCTTGCCAAGAGTTCTCAGACTTGATGCCCTTAAAGCATATCATGACAACAATGCAGGTGGAGCTCATTTGGGTATCGAAAAAGTGATGGCTGCAATGAAGTCAAAATATCATTGGCCACGCATGCACCAAGAAATTTATGACTACATCCATTCTTGCAATTCATGCCAGCTAAACAAACGTGACACTCATGCACGTCCACCCCCTCTAACGTCTCTTCCAGTTGTTGGTCGCTTCGAACGTTGGCACATGGACTTCTTAAAACTACATAAAACTACTCAAGGAAATCAGTACGTTTTATTGGTGGTTGATTCTTTTACAAAGTGGGTAGAAGCATTCCCTATGAAGACTCAAGAGGCAACTGAGGTTGCTAGATGCCTGTTTGAAAACATATTCACTCGGTTTGGTTGTCCTAAGTCTCTTGTTTCTGACCGAGGAAAGTCATTCATGAATAACCTTGTGTCATCTCTTTGTGATATCTTTGATATCAAGCATTTCTTGACATCTAGTTACCATCCACAAACAAACAGTCAAGTTGAACGTACAAATAGTACCTTGATTCAGTGCCTTAGAGCTTACGCAGACAAACAACAAAACAATTGGCCTTCTCAATTACCAGGTGTTCTTATGGCTTTAAGAAACTCACCCTCTACTCAATCAACTGATTACTCGCCTTTTTACATGGTGTTTGGAGTAGAAATGAACCTGCCTTTTGATATTAACAACATCCCCAAAGATAAGCATCTCAGTCAAGGTTCCAAACAACAACTTCAAGAAATTTTTCAAAATTTGAAAACTGCACATGAAATTGCTACCAAAAACATCAAAAAGAGCCAAGAAAAGTCAAAAGAACGGTTTGACAAGCATTCCAAAATCCCTTCCTTTAGACTTTTTCAGAAAGTTCTTATCAAGAAGAACAAAACCTTGTTAGGTCTTTCTCCAAAACTATCTGAAAAGTATCAAGGACCTTACTTTATTTCGGAAATAGGGCCAAATTACACATACAAAATCAGGAAATGTTCAAATCGGAAAGAAGTCAAGTCATTCCTCAATGCCTCTCAACTCAAACCTTATTTTGATCCTGATGTAGAAAGACCAAATATAGCTCAGCCTGAACCTCTTCAAACTCAAGTTCCAGAACCTTCAACTGACAACACTCAAACTGATACACAAACTGCAGACACCAACAATCGGAATGAGGTCCAAACCCAAAATACACAATCATTGAACTCTGACACTGTAAATGCTAATCAAAGCAATGGCAATACACCGCAACAGGATGTCACAAACGAAGCATTGCAATACCCTTATGACATTCGCAAATTGTTGAAGTACAGACACAAAGATCAACATTTTCGCATTGAATGGACAGATGGAACTAGAACTTGGGAACCCCAGGAAAATGTACGCCCAGATTTAGTTGAACAATATTTCCAGAAGTACACAAAGAAAAATCGTTTGAGAAAGAAATAAATATAACACCCCCCCCCCCCCCCCCCCCAAAAAAAAAAAATATTAATGAGTTTTGGCATTTTAGGCTTTTAGCAGAGAAAGCGTTTTGCATTAACAGATAATTGTATTGGTTACTTTTGCTTTCCATGGAATTGACCTAGACTTATAGGGTTCTTAGGAACAAAACTTTGCACTTGGTATTTGATAGTCATTACTTGGTTCAAGATTATTTCCTGTTGCCTAGTGTTTTATAGTGCTATAATGTGTCTGATCAACACATCCTCAGACTGTCACCATCTCAATGTTTTCCTTGATATCTTTTTAGGTTTTGGTCAATGGCGTTGGTATCCTTTCTATATCTGCACTCTGGTCTGCCTATTCCAAACAACAAATGCCCTCTCTACATCAGCTAAGCATGTACACACAGAGATCGACAATGCCATCCATCGCCTTAATTACGGAACCATTTTCAAGTCAATGGGTAATCTTCACTTCTCAAGAGAATACTGGTTACAGACCTTCCAGATTCCCATCCCAGAGCGTATAACATCTCCAAAAGGTTTTTCAGTAAACAAACAAGCTTGTACTAAACTCAATTGTCAATTTTTCCAGTCATTGTTAGATCAAATTCATGGTATCCAGGTTGAGACATACAATTATGTTAACAGAACCCTTCATTTTCTTAAATCTGTCATTCCCTATCATAAGATTGAACCCCGAAGAAAGACTCGATCCTTACTACCATTTGTTGGATCTCTTTCTAAAAGTCTCTTTGGTACTGCTACAATGGACGACGTAAATATTTTAGCCTCTCATATCAATGCTCTAACCAAAACTTCAAATAACATTGTAAATGCTCTTCAAAAACACAATGAACATATGACTTCATTTATGTCAACAGCAAACAAGAGAATGGATAATCTACATTTTGGTATTTCAAATAACTTCAAAGCTATTAATCAACTTCCAAAAACATTTTTCTTCAATTTGCAACATCTCGAACTTGTCATTGAAAACACTACAGGCATATTAATCAATCAATTGGACACTGCAAGTCAATTGCGAGCAGAATTTGACAACCTGCATTCATCACTTTTAGCCTTAATTCAAGGTAAACTCACTCCACATCTCATCTCAAAACAATACATGCAACACTCTATTTCAGAAATTCAAAAATTGTTGTCTCACAAAGAACCACATTTCTATCTTTCTCAAAAACAGGTTAATTGGTATTACCAAAAAGCAAAATTTTTCTATGTAAGACACAAAAGTTCCTTATACATCACAGTGAAATTCCCACTCACATCTCAAAGACTCCCACTCTCATTATACAAAGTCATATCATACCCTGTACCAATCAACTCTACATCATCACATGCAACTAGTTTATTGAACCTCCCAACCTACTTTGCAGTCACTTCACACCAACAATTTTACACAACATTTACAGTCGCAGAAATTGCCACATGTCAAAATGATGATGATATTCACTGTACATTCAATAAGGCTCTAACCCCTGTTACTTCACCTTCTTGTATCATTGGCCTATTTGCAAACAACAAAAAGTGGATCAAAGATTTTTGTAATTTTAGATTTCTACAAAATGCCATAAAGTCTGATATTATTGAGCTTTCCAGTACTTCTGTTTTAGCCTACAATACATGGAATATTGATATGAATTGTCCAAACAAACAACAAATTTTGAAAGGTTGCAAGTTTTGTATATTGCACATTCCTTGTAGGTGCACATTGACCACAAATTCTTTGTTTTATTCTCCAAAACTTGTTGATTGTCATAAAACTCTCGAAAATTTAACCATTTCACATCCTGTTAATTTGGCACTTCTTCATGAATTTTTCAGTGATTCATCATTGAAATCCATTTTAGGTGACACTACATTTTTAGACCCCATTCAAGTTAATCTTCCAGACTTCAAAATTTACACACATGATTATAATCAATTTTTAGCTGCAGATCAAAAAGCACACTTAAATTTAACAAAAATGGTTAATGTTGCAAAGAAAGATCAAATTATATTCAAATCTTTGGCAGAACCCTTACTTGAAGGAAACATAGCAATTGATTCATCATGGCCTACTGTTAGTGATATTGTAGACTTTGTAGCTCTTGGAATAGCCATTCTTGCTATTTTAGGATTCACCTTCATGTTTTTCAAAGTTCGGAAAATATTAGCAATTATTTCAATTCTTCAACAAGTTAAGCAAGTAAAATCAGAATCAGAATTACCCTCTTTTGTATATAAACCTTTTCAACCTGCTACTTCATCACCAACAGAGTTTGAGTCTTTATTACAAGAATTTTCATGGAACCATGCATCAGTTTTGTTATCATCTATTGTCATCTCCATTTTATTTGTATTTTCTGTGTATCTTTGGTTTTCAAAAAGAAACTTGAAATGTACCCAAATTATTTTAGAACTCACAACAGGTGGTGAATGTGTACTTGTACCTGTTTTAACATTACCATTGTGTCCATCATTTTGGCAAATAGACCCCCCATCACAAATTCATCAAATTTCTGTCAACCTTTCTTTATTTTCATCAAAAATGTTCATTAACTGGTCTGATTTTAGTGTAACAAATATAAAAGGTACCAGATCAATCAATGTCAAATCTCAAATAAAACTTGATCTTTACACTGCAAATAAAGCAAAGAGAATTACTGAACAGCCTTTTGATGTCCATATTTTGATCTCTCATCATGGTTTATACCAACCACTGCCTCATTTTGGTACTTTTATTGTAAATGCAATGAATCTAAAAGAACATTCCCCATGATACTTTTGTACATTGTTGTATTTCACTTGGACCAATTTACTTTGCAAGATTTGTACAACATATGTCTACTTGATGGATAATTTTCATCGGCATTATGATCTCATTACAAAAAGAACTCAAATTTTCACGGTTGACCATCTTAGTTCATTGACATGAAAATTTACATATGATGTTAGTTACATCATGTTTGTGCACATTGTATATATGTTTCCTAGATTTAGTTGAACCCCACCTTTTTGTCTTACTTTCACAATGTTTTGCTTAATCCCAATGTCTGTATATAGATATATATTTTTTTTTACTCAGGGATTATCTCATTGTGATTATAATTTTTTTTTCTTTTTATATGATGACCTTCCATGAGAATTTCTATTTCATGCCATATGATTGTAATTTTACTTTGTATACATCATATACTCCTTTGTTTACAAACATATTTTTTTTAATGTACGACTTACTCTATATGATATTGTATATAAACTAGTTTGGTGTTATTTGCTTTGGAGGACCAAAGCTTCTTTTGGCTTGAGGGGAGATTGTTATAGATAGTTTTGAATTCTTTGAATTACAAAACTTTAATGTAACAGGTTATATTATTTGAATTTTATCAAATGGTCACAATGCATATAATCATATTTTTATACTGATCATTTATTAATTTTTCTATACAAAGTTTTCCTTTAAATACTCAGGAAAATGCTAAGAATTAGTGGTAAAATAGACAACATTTTTATCAATTTGTGCTCAATTTCATTTGCTTTATTTTCTTCTTATTTCTCCTTTAAAGTGTTTTTGTTAAGATTTCTTCACAACTAAAATGTCAATTACCCCTTTATTTGTCACCAATTAACTGTCACTAGAAATTAATCTGCTCTGGCATCCGTTGGACAAATAAGTAAAATTCTTTCTACATTCGGTTCATTTGAAATTACATCTTTTGGCAATTAGAATGACACCTCAAAATTCCTCATAGATAAACTTATTTATTTTGTTTCTGCTGAACTTAATCCGTTCTTTGTTACATAAACTTTCTGCGGAAATACGCGTAATTAAGTTATCACCTTTGGACCCTTGAATGAATGGTGTCACACTTCAAAGGGAACCCGAAAAGGTAAATAATTATAATTTTGTAACGCGCAACCTGATTGGTCAAATCGTGAGGGTCCGACATTGCACCGGACAGAGAGTGAATTTAGCAAATTCACTTTCTGTCCTGGTTTCATTGAATAAACATCAATTCTAAATTTAGTAATACGGACTTTTGATTTGTTCCAATCAGGTAAGCAAAATTGTTTTTCTTTTTAATTTTACCATTAGACTTTATTTGTTTCTCTTATAGAAATTTATTCTACAAAATGATTTAATTTTTCAATTTATTTAAGATGTAGAGATAGCGTCTTTTTGCCTAATTTGTTTATAGGCCTTTGTAGTAGACAATGCTTTTATGTCTCACAAATGAGAACAGTTTTTCCTTACTGTTTTTTTTTTAAGAGTACAAAAAAAAAAAACCCCTGATGTGTTCTAATTTCATTTTTATATTTCTGTTGTTTAATGAGAATTTGTTAATTGCAATTTATTTTTATTTTTTTTCTTTGTCTCGAACGAATGTTTTTACGAACAGTCTGTTTGTTAATTTGAATTTACCGCTTCGGAACTCTCCAGTCTAAAGAGAAAAAAATAATTGTTTACAAGATGAAAATGAAAGTAAAAAGTTCTGTAGAGCTCAACGAGAAAATGATTAGATTTATCTGCTATTTATTGTTTTCATTCGGCACGATTACATAAACAACATGTTAGATTTGGTAAGCGTTTAATTCTTTCTATCACTTGATCGATTATTTGAATTACTTATAGAATAGTAACTTTGTTCCGAAAACGGAGATTTCCGGAGTGGTGAATTTAAGATCTATTTTTGTGTAAATTTAATATTGATTTCGTAACACTTTCTGTCCTGGTTTCATTGAATAAACATCAATTCTAAATTTAGTAATACGGACTTTTGATTTGTTCCAATCAGATTCCCTGTGAAAGCGAGTAGCTCAGCAGCCACAGTGCTGATTCCCCAGTTTCACATATAGTGTAAACTACACGGTGAAATATATATATATATATATATATATATATATATATATATATATATATATATATATATATATATGATTCAAACTTATGAAATCCGAGCCATTAAAACCTAAGTCAGTGTATGTATAAACTAAAGGCGGCCGAGTTTTTTAAGGTTGCAAAATATATATAAAAAGAAAAAGCAGTATCATTAATTACTTACGAGAAAACAATATCTATAACGACTCCGTTACACCCCAAGTCCATAAAAACGTCAGTGCAAATGATGTCGTACTCATTTTTGAGACAAACAAATTAAATGTTTTAATACGATTTAAAGTTTTATACAACGCGTTATTTATCTTCTAATATCTAATACAATAAACTGTGATTGACTATATATATATATATATATATATATATATATATATATATATATATATATATATATATATATATATATTTACAGCAAATATCATGTCTCAAGATCCGTATATTTACACATAAATTTAGAAAATTATTCATATTCTTGTAAATAAGAAGAAAACAAGTTCCTTTACATATTGCTCTACTAAACATATTCAGTTACATTAAAAGGAGTGACAGCCGAGTCAAGCTCCAGTTGAATCTTCAACCCGAACGACGCTTGTGTTTAAGACCGCGGAACATTAACTGGCAAGATTGGAAATATACAGCTTAAGTCAATTTCACCTGTTACAGACAAAACGTTTGAAATGGGCGGGAACAAGTTGAAGCGGACGTCTGAGAAAACATTGAACTGAAACTGTTATAAAGAACAGAATATATGGAAGTATTGGTAATTCGGTATAATTTTTGAAAACTTCAGATAGCTGTGCAATGTTGATGATTTTTTTTTTTAAACTTTCGGTCGTCTAGCTAAATTTCACTTATAATTATACTATAATATATTTATTTAATTAAAGTTTAGTGAACCATTTTTTTTTTTTTGCTAGACTAAGTATACGTATAGCAACATGAAGAAAACAATGAACGCGCATATCTATTCGTATGTACTTTAACTTAGCGAAAAAAAAGAAAATTTTTATCTGGGTATAATTTTAATTTCTTAAACCGGAATCTGAATTATTTTCCTCTGAGAATAAACCCCGATTCAACAATGGCCACTTGATTTCAGACTTGTGACGACTGATTCTCTGAAGTCATCGGATAATGCTTTGCCTTGCGTATAATCTCTCCCAAATTGGGATCTTCTCATATTTGCTGATTATATACTTATTTGTGAAAGAAAATATTTTTCAACCGCTTTGCTGATACTAAATTAAATGTTTTTCGATCGCTTTAACTTATATAGCAAGTAAGAAACGCTGATGTGGATTGAAAATACACTTCCTATAACTACAGTTTCAATCCAATGTTTTCTCAGATGTCCGCGTCAATTTGTCCCCGCCCATTTCAAATGTATTGATTGTAACAGATGAAATTGACGTAATCTGTATATTTCCAATCTTGCCAGTTACTGTTCCGCGGTCTTATTCTCAGTCCAGATTGAACCATTTTAACAAGACCTTGGATTTTCGGTAGGATGTAACTATCTTTTCTTGCGTCAAAACAAGTTAAAAATGAAGCTGGTTTCAAGTAAAATATACACAGATTGCGTAATCTTGTTGATTTCAAAGAGCAATGGCTGAGTGGCCAACAATGCAATTGATAGGCTTACGTCATAACGCTGTTTGACACAACTACCCAAAGTCCAAGCTCCTGTTAAAATGGTTTTAATTGTGAAAAATTAAAAACTCTCTCAAAACTATATGCAAAACAGCATTTTGATAATGTTAATGTATAGATCTTTAGAATTGATATTTCTGTTCAACGTGATCAATACTAATAATACAGAGCAGCAAATCAAACGCATGACAAAAGACACAATGTATGTGCAAAAATATATATGAATTCGCAAAAATGAATTCGATTATCATTATATGTATCTATTAAGTAACTTAACTGAGATTCAGGAAAAGAGGATTAAAGTTCAGGTGTGTGTGTTTGTGTCGCTTGGGGGGGGGGGGGGGTGTAAAAATTTCATGTAGAATGCCCAGGATGAATTCAACACTCCTTTCCTCGTGTGCTACGGAACTCATATGTTTCGTAACTGCGAGGTCAATTATAATCGATGATTCTGGGATGGACGGTTGGCACGCTATTAGAACCATTTTAACAGGAGCTTGGACTTTGGGTAGTTGTGTTAAACAGGCCTGTCTATTTCATTGTTGGCCACTCAGCCATTGCTCTTTGAAATCAACAAGATTTGTCTGGCTATTGAGCTAAGACTACGCAATCGTGTATATTTCACTTGAAACCAGCGTAATTTTTAACTTGTTTTGACGCAAAAAAAGATAATTTCTAGTACATCCTACCGAAAGTCGAAGGTCTTGTGAAAATGGTTCTAGTATGAGAGAGAGAGAGAGAGAGAGAGAGAGAGAGAGATTCGAAGAACGCGCGTAAACCTGGGCGTTGATATCAGAGAAGATTATGACATACTTTGAATCGTCGGTATTTAAGCTGCTATGTAAACTGAAGTTTAAATTTTACTTCCTGTTTGCATGATACGTACGTTAGATTCCTTAGAGGAGGACATGGTTAGAATTTGATTACTTCTAAATGGCAATCAGGGTTTCCACGTACTCTGTCTCTCTGTTTGTGATTCTGGGAATTATATCCACAGGTAAATAAACATGCATAGAATAGAATAAGCTGATGGTTTGATACTTACCTTGAAAACCGACAATTTAAAAATAGTCTGATCTCTGTTATGGTATACTCTCTCTCTCTCTCTCTCTCTCTCTCTCTCTCTCTCTCTCTCTCTCTCTCTCGTTAATAACATAAACAAGAACATTAGAAAGTTATTCTTTGGAAGAGATGGTCTTAGTTTAAAATCGTTGTAAGTATTTACAGTGCTGGATCAAATCTTAAACAAAAACTTACAATTTTTTTCTTAATTCATTTCTAACGGTTTTTAATCTGGGTTGGTTATACATGTATATACATGTATATATGTAATTGTATTCTTTCATGTATTCAAGTTTAAAACCTCCTTTTAATCATAGCAATGATAAGCGGAAGTAAAAAGATAACGTCTCTTGAGGTTTTTTCCTTTACTTGACCCATTTCTTAACATGATTTATTTTTTTTGATTTGGTGTTTGAAACTGAATTTAAGAAAAAGGCTTCGTGAATATTAATTTTTATAACCCCATAACGCATGTTTACCAACGACTTCTATTCTCCTTAATTCTTTAAATGTCAATATCGGGTTAATCAAATCCAAAATACATTTTTATGTTTGTTGATTGAGACGTATATACACTGTATGAAATGCTGTTTTGCTGGTAGCAATGGAGAATGTGATAATGATAATACTAGCACTGACTGTTTCCCCTTTGAACTACATTTGAGATGTCAAAAGTATTTCTAAATCGATTAAACAGAACAAGGAAGTTTGATCAGGATGACCACATTCTACTTGTTTTTTTTTTTTTCAATATTTTTTTGTATATATATTAGTGACGTCACGAGGTAGACCATTTTTGTTCCTTGTGTCTCGGAAATAGACCCTAGTATATTTTAATTTGTTTAAACAGATTTAAAGATGGATATTACCACTTTTTCCTTTTGTTATTTATTTGTCCCATGACCTTTCACTTTAGAAATACTTTAGTAATACCAATGTAATTTTTCATCCATATCTCTTTGTTTTTAAACCAAACAACACTGACAATATTTCAAAGTTAAAAAGTGATACGAGGCTTACATCCAAGATGTGATATAAAATTTCGAGATTTTTTTTCTTTTTGTCGAAGTCACATGGCTTAAATTTCACTCAGAGTACAAAACTGTTGAGAAACTATTGTTGTAATTTGTTAAACAATAACTGGAAAGTACAAAGCCCGCTGATTACCATACAAGTATACAGTTATATATACACACGCCAGTACGTTATCAGTGTAGCCACGGCTGACCAGGGTGTGTATGTTTACACTTCACAGACCATATATCATTTCTAATCATAACGTGAAACCTTTTCAACTTGAACCTGGAAACGAGCATTTGTATACATGTATGTTTTTGGTGGTTGTTGAATTTTATCTACACTTCATCACAATTTCTGCGCACTGAAAGATTTCCTTCCTCCTTAATATGTTTATTTTCATTTTTGGCGTACTGTCAGAGGGAGACCATTTAAAGATTCTAAGGGCTCTCAACTCAAATTGGCTGTTTTTTAAGACGATGCGAATCAGAATATAACTTTAATTAGTTATCCTAGCATATCTTATTGTACAATGTACAACTTGTTAAGTCAATGGTTATATCACAAACCGCGGGTCATGAGTTCTCGACTTATAGGGCTTATTGTATATTACTAATGTATATATATGTGTCGTTTCATTATGCAATATAATGAACAATATTTCTAATCTTTGTCATATCGCAAATTTTATATAATCTCAAAAATGGAAAAACTGCAATTCCCTAACATCTTCATCTTTTTTGTCTACATTACTTGTACGATATATTAAGCCGTTTTTAAAAAAAATATTGGTTTGCCCCCTCCTGTCTAACTGACAAAAATGTAACAAAATTTTTCGAACATTTTGAGCAATATTTGTTTACAGATACATATGTACATTATTATTCCACATTTATGGAAAATTAAATTTTTTTTAATAAAATCCCACAAGCTCGGTAGAGAGAACAAAAACGACTTGATTTTTTTTTTTAAGATTCAAGTCTCATTTCTTTCCGGGTTTTTCTTTCTTCGTGGCAAAATTCCAGGATTCTGACTACATGTATATGATTATATCTATGTTCAATTATAAATACAATATTTTTTCTATATTTTGGCATGTTTTAAAAATATACTGAAGTTTATCTCACTTATGCAAGTCCGACCTCACATCTTTTCTGTTTTTGAATCTACAAAATAGACGATGTTGTAATCTTTCAAAAGACTGGTTTTCCCCCCGTTCCCATAGGCGCTCCCCAGCTAATTTTGTCAATGACGAACTATATCTATTTATATATGTCTACCCTCTATACTATATATACTATAGAGGGTAGACATATATAAATAGATATAGTTCGCCATTGACAACATTAGCGGGGGAGCGCCTATGCCCGTTCCCTGTGCTACCTCTAAATGTCTCTATTTTTTGCACTGGCGCTTTCTCTGCGTTTTTAAAATAATGCCCTGCTGGATTCAGTTCCTTGTTGTTGTTGTCTCCTTCAGAATCCAGTCTTACTAGAAGAACGGGAAGTTGTCTGTTGTTGCTGTATCTCCTTTCAGTACATTTGCTATCATGGCTTCTCGATACTCAATTTGGTCCAGTTGGTTTACTTCTGCTTTTGGAATTCAACAACTTTTCTTGAATTCTCTAATTTTTGGAAGGAATGTGTTATCGACGCTTTTTTTCGTCCCTTTTCTTCCCTACTCCATGTTCAATATTTACACGCAGCGGGAACCATGTTCCTGGTAATTTTCTTATCTTTCACGACCGACTCATCCGTTGTGATAATTCGTGTATTTACTTTGTCATCTTCAAGTGAAGGGTTTTTAGGTCATTTTTAATATTACATTAAAGTGTCCTCGTCTTCTTAACGTCTTGGTATTTTTACATTGTTACACTCTCTAGAAAGTGATTTTTAAAGCTGGTTGGGCGCCGTAGTTGTTCAGTAGTAGTTGTCCTTTAGTTGAGATTCCAGAATGTTCAGTTAATATATAGTCTATTTTTAAATGTTAATGTGGAGACACTAATGTATTCCTGAAATTGACCATCGTCGTTCATGTACATGCGAATTTTTGTCACTATATTCCAATACATGTGTTCTGCTAGCCTGTGTGTTCATACTTGACAGAAATTAAACTGAAGTCCCAAACTATTGGAATGGGTTTGACGATTTAAATATATAGATTAAATTTTTATCTTCGCAAAATTTAATTGTCTTTATTGATTGGTCAGTGATTATATGTCACAAGACGACCTACATGTAGCATCAGGTCTCGTGTTCAAATATCTTAGGGTACTTCGATTCCATAATTTTTTTTATCTTTACTCACAGTTGATAACGTCTTGTCCTTATTAAGATTACAAGCATCCGTGTAAAAATTACGTTTTAAAATATCCGACCTATGCTTCTGTCCCAATGACGAAGGATTATGTTTTTGTCTAGTTCGTCCTCTTGTCAGCCTATCTTTCTTGGTGTGAAAACTTCGATATTTGACTGTAGCAGTTGAGCTTGCGATTCGTCACCTTTATTCAACCGTTTGACGCCCATTTGGTTATTTGGTTACCTAGTTAGGCGTGATAAGGTGTGACTGGAGCATACCATTCTTTCATTGAGTCAAAATCCCCAGCAGTATTCGAACTTGATAAATGATGATAAAGGTGTGTTCTTTATGTATCAGCTGACAGGCAAGCAGAGAATGACACGTGTAAAGCATTGGCCAAATACATATCCCAACATTTAGCAGAACCATTTTGCAATTTTTCTTCTGCAGGACAATCTCCTGTGTCACAGTCTACTAGTGTGAACTACTTCTAAGTTGTAAAAAAAGATATTTTTTTTTAATGCATACATGGACATAGTGTAGAACGGTCCCATAAAAACCAAGATGGCAATCCAATGTTTCATTTGAACTCACCTGACCCGAGTGAGCTTTTCTGACCAACTTTGTTAACTTTTACCTTTTTTAAATTCTCTGGAACGATTGGGTAATTTTCTATTAAACATGGCATTTTTATACAAAATGGTTTTAAATATCAAATGAAAGGTAAGCCCCTTTCAAGGGAGCGATTGAAAATTGGGTACATGTTTCAAAACTCATCATCCAAGAAATCACCATAATCAGGCTTGGAAGAGAAAAGGCAAAAGGCGATCTTGCATTGGAAAGAATCATATCGAAGCTATCTGCGAATTCGATATTCAATCTTACATTGCAAAGAATCTTACAGAAGCTATCTCTTGCGAATTAAATAAAAATCAAGCTAATATACATGTATACATGTCGTAATTGCATGAGGTCTGAGAGGGGCCACCATTCGAAGATTTTTAGTTGAAAAAAAAGTTAACATTTTATACGTTAGCGTATATTTTGACGAGTCCTTCCACTGTATTGTAAAGCTAATTGGCAACAGACATCATACCAAGATCGTATTTGGGTTGTAAGTTTGACATTGTTGCTCAAGCCTTCAATTCTAGCGTCGATGTCTATCAAAAAGGTTGGTCGCGTGGAATTTCAGCTTTAAACCTTTTAACCTTCTGGGCGACATTTTTGTATAATTTCAAATTAAACAAAATAAATTTAAAAAAAAAAATTGTTGGGGCATCTTTATCCAATGACGAAAAAGAGAAAACCTTACCAACAGTAATGCGGAAAATTTACCATAATTCACCCTGATAAAAGATAAGCAGAACGAAGGAATGTGTACCATAGGGAGTTTTCAAGCTCAAACAACCTATAAGCCCTATCCTTAGTTATTGATAACCTTTCTAATCTTTATCCAAAATGCAAGCACGGATACCCGTTTTTCAATTATTGCAGGTAGTAATCGGGATGGGATCGATACTTTAATCCCTATACGTTAATTTCTGTTACGGGATAAAAATGGACACCACATATATACCGGTATATACTTGTAAATAGTCAACCATATACTTACTGTTATATAACGAAAGTCCAGTTTATAAACCCAAACTCTAATTTATTTCCTTTGGTGAATATCATGTTTTTTTAATATGAATATGACATTCACACACTCCATTGAGAAAAAACCGCCGCTAAATAATATTTGGTCCAAAAGGTATGTGTATTTCCTGTGTATTCCCGTATTCAATTACGGGATGCATAACAGATTTTACCAAAAACGGTTCTTACATCGTTAGGTACATAGCTGCCATTGATGTACGTGATATGTTACATTCAGATATCTTAGAGTGGTTATAATTCAAGTTTTTTACACCCTTCTCTATTTTACAGATGCCTGTATCCCCAAGCAATCTGATTCATCAACCCTGACCATAAAGGTTGGTTTTAGCCATCAGTTTTTGTGCGCATTCTCGTCATGCAGCACAAAACAAAATTTTAAGTGGACAGTGGACAACAAAACCCAAAGCTCTAACCTTGTCACCATGACTTACAGTACAGGCCTGTCTTCCAGTAATTCAACTATATACAACGGAACCAGCAGATTTACGTTCATTCCTACAAGGCCGTCCTCTTCCAGTAAGAACACTGTCACTGTGACCTGTCACGCAGGGTCAAAGACAGTATCCGTAACCGTAAACATATACTGTGAGTAATCTCTCTGTAAGTTTTATACTTACATATTTATATTACATGTATGTATATTTATATGTATTTCATTATTTACCTCTTAACGATGTGTTGAAATTCTTTTTCTCTTGTTTCATTTATAATATATTAAAATAACACATAAGCCCGAATAGCAGGGTGTTAAAATACGTTGTTGATATATATGAAAATATATGTATATACACATGTCACAATAAGTAAAATTATATACAGAAATTTTATAAATTAGGAATTTGAAATTCAATATCAAAACATATAAAAATTTTAAAAATTGACTGGGATGAAATAAAATGCATGCATACGTAATCATCATTGACTAGACAATTCAGCAGTTCATTACAACCAAAACCTACCCCAAAACACTTACACCTGGAAAAAGTATAAAAACTCAATTATTTTCAGTAAAATAGTTTATGATTTAACCACTAGTAAGTACTGTTTTAAGCGTATAAGAAGGGTTCGCTCTACGTACTGTGTATAGATAGATAGATAGATAGATAGATAGATAGATACACACACACACGGCAGCTCGCCGAACATGAACTTTTGAGCAAAACACGTAATTAATATGCATAGTATGTGAATTAATGGTTTCCCAGCTTTCTAATGAAACCACGTCAAGAACACAGTCTGCTGTTTAACTTTTTTAAAAAGAGGTTTTAAATTGCAGAAGGCTGTCAGAAATCCGTCTGATCGTTTGATTTACAGTTCCAATTTAGCTTTTTTTTTTTTTTATAATTAAAAGGATTAGCACATCTAGTCAATTGAAAATATGAACAAAAATATAATAATATCCCCCCCCCCCCCCCCCAATAAAATAAAATCAACATCGCTTCATTTGGTGTACGTTCAATTATTTTTTTTTCAAAGAATCATGGAAATATTATGATACTTAACATGATTCATTATGCTTAGATGGACCTGACAACCCTGTTTTAAACACAACTGGTACGTTACACGTTACCGAGTACAATTCGACACCTTACGTTACTTGCCAATCCAACTGTAACCCTAAATGTAATTACATGTTCTCCAAAGATGGATCAACCAGATCGACTACCGGCATCTTTTATAAAAGCTCTGTGAGGAAAATTGATGGTGGGTTTTACAAATGCATCGCTACCAACACGGTTGGTTCAAAAACTTCCACCGGGAGGTTCCATCTCAACGTCCTATGTAAGTTTCCATAATATTTCTGCACATGCTTTCTATATTTATATATATATATGTGATTCAATAGATCTACAGGTATTTTGGACAATCTAATTAAAATTAGACTTGTATATCCGCTCTTCTACGATACATTTGTATAGCGTATGGAATGACAGATTCGGTGATTTTTTTTCTCTAGATCCACCAAAATTCTCATTGATCCGCTCGCCGTCTAGTGGGCAAATAGAGGAGGGAACGTCCGTTAGTTTTTATTTTCAATCAACAATGTCCGGTAATCCCTCCTCCTATACCTTCAGTGAATGTGACCACTCTGTCGACAGAACGTCTCTTAGAAAAATCTCCTACAGCAAATTGTCGTCTTCTAGAATCAGATTCATTATTCAGAATGTATCGATAACAGACCGAGGAAAATACACATGCAGAGTGACCAATAACATAACAAATATATATGGTGGTTTGATCGTCGAGGGTTCAGTTTCCTTAGAAGTAAAAAGTAAGTATCTATAGAGCTTCGACATTTTATCTAGAACAAGCAAATTTGAAGAAATTAAAATAACGTTTTTCTGTTGATGTTGTTTTTTTTGTTTTTTTAATTTCTTTAAATAATGATTGGCTTTGATTAATTGTATTTTTGTCTTAATTTTAGGAATATTTTCCTGATTCAAATACCCGGTACTAGTGTATGTTGGTCGGAAAATGTTATGTTTACTGAAAATAAAAATTAATTTCTTAAAGAGACATGGTGACGCACAAATATCGAATTTTTACACGATTTCCACATTTTTTATTTATCATATGAAAAGGTGAACTTTAGTAAAATTACGGTGTTTTAAAGTAAATAAATCAATTAAAAAAGAAAAATAGAATGAAGCGTTGGGCCAACACAAAAATATTGAGTTTCCCTTCCGCTTCATACCCACGCAAGCGCAGGGGAATGTAAATATTGCAGTGTGGCATATATCATGAGCCAGTGGCCTCTCATTGAAACCTGATTTCTTCAAGAACTATATAATTATTTATAAAGATGCACTCTCTCTGAATGCATATTTCTTACCACAGACATCGAATAGCTTGCCTTCACATTCAAATTCTTTTTCAGTTTGTCAATCCCACTGTAACTATCTTTAGACAGCAATCGCAATCTGTAAAATCAATGTCCAAAACAACTTCAGTTGGTTTATTTACATGTGCATTTTCCGGATGACTTGTTAAAGGTATATATGCCGTTTTAACGGCATTTTTGCGATGTTGAAAACCAGACCCAAATTAAGTCAGCATGACTAGATATATAAAAAGAAGTTTATAGAAAATTTTGCAATTTTTTGATAAATATTAACGAGGTACTTGCTATAATTTGAAAATGATTTACTTATGCATATTTATAAACGATTAACGTTTGAGGTGGATTTGCGCATGTGCGCTGGAATAGTAATTCAGAAAAGCAGCATGCAGAACGAGGTAATACGACAGGTTTGTTTACATTTGTTTGAATTCATATAAAATTGACCATTATTTTCATACATTTGACAACGTATATAAATATATAATAGAACGTTAAAATTACCCCTTCTGGGCCCTCTCGACTCAAAACATATACAATTTATAGATTTTTAAAAGTATTTGAGTGATAGTTATACAATTGTTATCATATTCAGACAACGAATATCGTACCATACACATAATTAAGCTTCTTTTCTTTTATGAGTAAATATCTTATTAAACAAAGAACACACACCGCTGTGTGACCCACCTGTCTATAGCAAAAAGCCGGCAAGCTCATAGATAAACATGAAGTTTCTAACACGTGTCCACAGCTCAAAATGGTCTCCAATATCGATTCCCATTTTACAACGTTTTCTGTCAAACTGTTTCTTTCTTTTCTCTCCAAACTTGTTATTCCGCTGCCAAAGGGCCGACCACGTTTTCGCGTCGACATCTTGTGTACGTTCTAAAAGATTTTCACATCACGTGCTAATGAATATTTCAAAGTTGGGCGTTTATTGACCTGGTCAGTAAATAACTTTATTCGAATTTATATTCAATACTTTTAAATGCGTTTGATTTAAACTGTATAATTTGCAGAAGGTTTATAACTTTTTTAGCTTAATGGAAAAATGAAAACATTTCTTTCTTTAAAAATTTTCATTTAAAACAGCACATATACCTTTAACTGATAGGTGATGACTTATGATGCATAAAACCTTCCGTATGATGAAATCTAATATATTTCTTCTGATTTCCGTTGTCATAATAAAGAAGTAAAACAATAATTTTGAGTCACCGTGTCACTTTAAGACTAATAAGCAAGAGTTACATTTAGATCATTCGTATATACAAAAAGTTTATTACATGTATCTTAGGAACACTTGCACTTTGTTACGAATTGATCAATCATATTCATTTCATCATCAAATTTTCATTTCATTATTTTCTCTTGTATACACAGCTCCTCCATTGATTTTAATGAAGACGAAAACTGTGAGTAGATCTGGCGACAATTTCAGCTTGAGTGTAGATTTCATAAGTCTGACATATGCCCCCGAGGTTCACTGGTTCAGGATCTTGGAAGGACAAACGGGGGAAAGCGCTGTCAACAACGAATTAAACAGAATCTCCTATACGATTGTTAAAGACAACATTACATTCAACATTCCAAGCTACATGTACGTTAGCCCTTGATATGATGAATTATTATACAGAATCTGTAACAATTACATGAATATTAAAAATATATAGATTCTATTACAATGAAAAAAGGTTTACGAATTACATCATCTATCTGGAAGTAAAATGAACCCATTATTGTTAACCTGCCCATCGACAGATAAAACTTATTTGGATATGTATTTTCATTTCTTTTTTTCTTGTCATTTTATATTACCTTTCAGAACCAAACTGAATACAAGTCATTCAGGTCGATATATTTCATATGTCAAGAATAATATGGGTGCAAAGATCGTGGAATATGTTGCTGGTGCAAATGGTATCTATCTATCTATCTATCTATCTATCTATCTATCTATCTACACATCATGTTCTATAAATTTCTTTCTTTCTTTCTTTAATCATAATTTATCATACAGTTTATTTGTTGACCTTATGTAAAGAGCAAAAAGAATCACATACCAGTATGCAAAGTGTAACAAGTTAACAAAATTATCATTATAAGTAGCTTTTTCAATTTAGGTTTACTGTTATGTTAGTAAATTATGTTTATTTATTAATTTTGATATAGAATCATAATTTACGTATGTATTGCATTTTGCCTGTTTGCTTTATTAAGAGTTGGTGTGTGTTGTTGCTAGCTGCATTGCTCTGTATTGAACACTAGTATTTTTTTTTAAGAAAAAATAATATTTTTTTTTATCAACATGTAATATACATAACCATTCCATGTTCAGGTTCAAGTGATGGCCAATCGGATACACAAACGGCTCTGATAGTAGTGGGTTCCTTGTTTCTGGTACTTGGTATTATTTGTCTGGGTGTGGCAGTCTTTCTGTACTATAATCTGAGTGAGTATTAAAGTTTTTTGATACACTTTTACTGAACTTTTAATATCTTCCATATGTTTTGTAATGCCCCGATCACAAATTGCCGGATAACGCTTGTAAAGGACCTCTCAAGAATGAGAAAACTACCACAAATGTATGTTGACAAGCCGCTGATGAAGGATACTGCAGGTAGTTGCTCGTTTCGACTCGGGTCCAACGGACGTCAACGTTAACGGAGGAGGCAGGCATGAGCCGCGATGATTCCAAACAAATCGCATTTTTTATCGTACTTTAAGCGGACCCCTTAGTCCATTAGAGTCCGTTCTAAGCCCTGGACATGTTCTGTATTTTCTGCAGGGTAACACGGACTTCACCGGAACTCACAAGACGTTATCTTACAATATTGACATTTTCCAGTGTCTCTGTCTGTGATAACACTACGAATCGATTTTATACAGCCCAATAAATTCAAATGACGTATTGTTGGGGGAGCAAGCGGGTTTGCATAATTAACATTAAAATATTTAATCGTACAACTGCTGAAAATTATATAAATATAAGTAATAAAGAATCATCCTTTGAATATTATGAGGTGATAATTTCGATCGGGGCGTGATCAAATCTATCATAAAGCCCTTCGGGTTTTATTGAATTTGATCACGCCTCTACCGAAATTATCACCTCATAATACTCAAAGAATGATTCCTTATTCCTTAATTCAGTATTGGGTTGGTTTTTTTTTTATTTAGGGAAGTGTTATTCGGTTAGGTGTGACTGATTGTAAATTGAAAATTAAATGTCATAAAACTAATTAAAAAATGTCATGATGAGAAATATAATATGCATACTTGCAATATAACTGTATAGTTACATGTGTGAATGAAGATTAATATTGTTTAAATTTCCTTGTATATTTTTTTTTTCAAAGAGAAGACCAGGGAGAAGGTATATAAGGAGAGGCACGCGTCGTAAGTTCTGATAGATCAAGGGCTTTTACTTTGTATAAATAACCATGTATAAAACTCATTAAAGATTGACAAATTGAAAATTAAAATATTTAAATGTAGGTTGTTTATTCTACCATCTGCAAATGCATTGAATCCAACTGGAAACGAATATGTTGAAGGGGAGGTAAATCCTATGAATATACAACTCACCATACAAAAAGATGAAGGTACGATGTGTAAGGCGTTCACTAACTTCTTAGGACAATAAGTACATACTTTATCTTCTATTTTTGATAATTGATATGCATTTACTTGTGGAGTGTTACAAATAATTTTAAAGAAGAACAACTTCTGGGTTTTTTTTCTAAATTCAAACAAACTGAATTACTTTGATGAACAAAAAATATCAAAAGGTCATTTCTGTGAAGTTATGAGCCATTACTTGATATCCAAACAAGATGTACATAGTCACCTCCTATCATTTAAAAAAAAATATGATAATAAAGTAGATAAATTGAAAATTTTATCTCTGACTTTGTGAACCGTTAATTTTATCCAATATACAAATATGACTTCTGTTATACATGTATACGTCTTTTAATAACTACCCATATACCTGTATGACCGTACGTATGGACTTCTAACGATTTGTATCTGTGTTTATTCTATATAGTTGTACCTCTTGTAATAATATATTTGGTTTGAGCAAATAAACTTAACTTAAAACATGAACTTGTATTAATACCCCTGTTTTCTTTTCTCTTAGATTCATCGCCAGGTATTAATGCTCCCAGTCCCCCTACCCCGGTTGAGTAAGTATCCAAATCACACATGAAAGTATAAATTCACTACGCTAGAATATATCTTTGTATTTTGAATGCACATGTAGATATGCTATTGCAGTTGACAATGGTGTTTTTAAAATCCTTTTTATAGTAAGAAATACAAGCTAAAGAAACAAAATGACGGCGGGGTTTTGTATGAAAACAGTGAACTCAAGTCGTCGGACAACAAATACGTCACCCTCACGGCAGAGCAGCATCAAGTTCCGCTCTACGAGACACCTCAAACTCTCACAGACGCAAGCAAACTCAAATTTAACAAAAAAGATAAAAATACATATGCAAATGAAAAACCAAAAAAGCCGAAGAAACCGGATACGAAAGTCAAAGATTACGCAAACATTAATTTTAGAAAAGGTAAGAACAGCGGTTGTTTTATACGTGTAGTAAATATTTCATCCATGTTTCAGATTTTTTATCACTGGTACTTGAATTCATGTAAAGTTCATTTTTAGTTGGTATTGGTTTCATAATATACCGCAATACAGCGTATATTGTTAGTATCATAAGCTTTTCCTCTACCATAAAATATGAAAGTTATACCCCTTTGGTTGGGAGTTCTATTTCAATACATACAATTGTTCTAATCTCAAGTTTACACCAAGCAGGCAAACTAGGTACCTAGAAATGATGAACAAGAGAAGGGGGGGGGGGGGGTGTTCTACCAAAGTGAAATTCACGAACCTTGGGGGAGCTTTTGATGCTTGCGCAGCTTTACTGATCATAAAATGAAAATGGTATATAGAATTGATTATTTTGAAATTTGCTCCTCTTCTCTTGTACATATACAGGTAAACTAATCCATTTGTAGGTTAAGCAAGAAAACTTCTACCAGAGATATGAAATTTGACTTCTTGGCTGGGGCTCTACTGATGTGCAGGGCTTTATTGTTTTTAAGTGCTAATACTTAGGAATCTTAATTCTTCTCTACTCCGTGTCATGTACATGTAGCTGGCAAACTGAGTGTATTACTATGATGAGGATGAAGGAGGAATGATTATACCAAAAGTGTCAAAATGACCCTTTTGGTGTAGGGCTCAGCTAATTGGGTGGGGTTCCTTATAGACCTTATCACTTTTGTGACAATAGAAGTTGATTAGAATACTAGGTATTAGAGGCATCTGTAACATCCTTTTTTCTGAATAGACCAAAATATTCTCTTTAGAAATGAGAACTGCATGCCCTGGAATGGAGGCATTCACCCCGTGTACATGTAACTAAAGTCTCATCCTCATCGGAGATTCACCACCCGGGTAAAATTGTTCGTCCGTTAACTTTACACATCAATTTAACTGATAAAAATATTGAATATAAATCCCATCCCAACCAATAGTTTTTTTAACCATGCACCATGACCAATTAAATGATGAGTGGGATATTTCCTTACAAGTCACCATGTATTCCCATCGACTTCGAGAATCCTATACGTTTTTTTATTTAATAATTGTCAAATGTCTTATAAAAACAATGTTCAGATCTTATCCCCTTTCTTCTTAATTTTAACATTCGATGATTACTTATCGGAGGTAAAATCGTATCGTACTCGGATGACCATTAGAGCACACACTTTGTTATTTCTTTCCTTTTAGGCAATTTTTTTTTATCATTTTCAGGAAGAGCAAAGACGTATGAAAACCATGAGCCAGGATCCTAGCAACATGTATCGATACATGATCTAAATGATATTCTAGGAAGTCAGTGAGCCTAAGCCAGTAATATTGCCTACGACCTAACCGTGAAACAGGATGGTAACTACCGGTATATAGCTTATAAAAACATTCTCAGAAGTCATGTACAACATAATTTGTTCTGAAATTAGTTGCCTTAATGAATTTTAAGAAAGAGATACGATGTTTTATCCATTACAACTGCCAACAAACTCCAACAACAGTGACAATATATTACTGAAAACTGTCAAGGAAAATGAAAGAATTTCTCCAGATATTTTGTTCAGTATTTCAGTATTTATTTGTTATATGTATGTAAACCTGTTCAAAGAACGATACATGTACTGATGATCGTCAATTAACTGAAAACTATTTATATCAAATGTAAATATATATATTCATCATAATATGTGTAATTTTTGAAAAACTTATTACAATACTCATCTACAATGATTGAACGCTTTCTATATAATCTTAACCTTTGTATGACACACATATTTATCTTTCACTCATTTTAGTTTGATCACAAATGGATTTTGTTATCATTTTGATAGTAGCCTTTTGGTTCAGACATTTCATAATGTTTCAGCCCTCGCTTCAATGTATGTTCATTTTTTTTTTTATAGCTATTGGTAAATATTGCTACATAAAATTGCATGTGAGATATGAGTATACCGTCATCGATGCCTTTGTCATGTCTACCCATACGCCAAAGAATTCAATTTATTTATATTTCATTTTAATTGTGTTTTATAAACTGTCTCTGATTATACAACGATTCTGAATTCGTTAGATTTCTATTTATATTTTCCTGTTTATACGAAGTTTCACTTCGTTTTAGAACAATTCGAATAGTCACTTTTTATACTTAATCCATTGGCGTTTGTTTGATTGTCTGTAAACTTTTTACAGTTTTCAGGAAGTTTAAGGTCAGACGACACTTTCCTCATTTCTTTATAACTTTTTCCAGGAATTTGTTATTGAGATTTACTACTACTTTGACAAGATATCTTGCAAAAAATTAGGGTATCTTACCAGGCATTTGTGCAAGATACTAGAGTATGCAATTTTCTATATAATCTTATTGAAAACACACTTGAATTGCTGATATAGAATTTTTTGGCATAGATATATATTTTTAAGATTTTAATGATTTTAAAAATGATAATAAATCCGGATTATTTTTATTGGAACTCTTTATTACAAGGAGATACAAAAAAGATATTCGAGGTACGTGTCGTCTGACCTTAAGGGTTTGTAACATTAAATCATCATTTGACATTAAAATCCGTTTTCATCTTGCATATTTATTGCTCCTGGATGGGGCTACCCATATATTGAAAGAAAATTTAAAATCAACTGAGAATTCACCACAAGATGACACAATATTTGGTTAGCAAAATGAAGAAAAATGATGATTATTAGTACATTTCTCTTATGACCTTTTGACTGACCCCGCATAGGGAAATAATGGAATGTGTGGATTTGTCAATTAAAAGGACGTTGTTTCAGTTCTATTTTTTGAAGTCAAATAGTTCTATCAAATAAAACAGGCTTTATACTGAATAAAATATATGCGTGTTTATATATAAATTAAGGCACTTTGAAATTGCAAAAATATATCGAAGATATCCGATGTATAGGTGTACTGTGCAAAGGTACATGCCTTTATATAGTTATTTTTACTTAATTTTGCATACAAAATGATCCTGAACGAACTTTAAAAATGAAATTCAATGTGAAATGAAGCTATAGAAAAGTACAAAAATTATGGATCGGAGAGTTGCTACAAAATTTATATTTACAGGCAAGCCATATATTGTATTTGATACAGTAAAGCTATTAAGCAGAATATTTGTGTCGAACGTTTCTGTTGTGGTCCATCAGCTTTTTGTGTCTAACTTTGATCTCGTTTGACAAGTCTTACGAATGTCTGAATGATTAACGTCTGTACACTTAAACTGAAACAGAAACTAATGCAGAGCTAATTCTTATCTGCGCCATAGTTGTAAGTGCACTTTAACACTCGAGATAAGGATTGCTTGGACAATTTGTAATAACTGAAAAGAAAAACCTTCCTCATTCAGCTCTTACAAATGTGTTTTCTAATAAAACATGCAGTAAAATAAAAAAAATAAAAAACCGACGCTTTGCAGATTTGTAACAAACTAACTTTTAAAAATTCTATTGCAATATATGATTTGGTAAATAAAAGCTGATTACATTTAATGTTACCCCGAGGTTCTTTTAAGAAATTATCAGTATTTACGTGTACATACGTACATTATTTTAAAGAATTTTTCATTATTTTCACTGTCATCAACGCATTGGCTTGATAGGTTGGTTTTCATAATCCCAATTTATTAGTCTTTGATAGCAAATAGTCCAAATTGACGCTTTGCAAAGAGTATATCGAGTTCTTTCCCTTTGCAGGGTTAACCAAAAGGTCATATGGAGTAAAAAAAACTAACATTCCTCTCCTTTTTGCTACCAAACATTTACAAACATATCTGTGATAAATTCTCATTAGTTTATGATTGTTTCTTCAATGTTTGGGTGGTCCCATCCCAGGGTGCCCAATTAAAATACAAGATAGAAACTACATGTGTACTTTGTTAAATGACAAAAAGTTACCAACTCCTAAACATCAAAGGATCTATCTTATTTCCCCCCAAAATGGCGGCCAAGGGACATATCTTTTAGAAAGTGAGGATTCTACCATGCATCCAATTGTGTGTTTATTTCTAAACAAGCTGATATCTGGAATATCGTTGCCTGATATGAGCGTGTCCAAAACAAGAAATACAGAACTGCGAGGATTTAAAAAAAATATGTCACATGAATCTGTGGACAGTTAGATCGTCTGAATATGAAATTTGTGTAAAAACTGCAATAAATCCAACCATGCAATACTAGGTGAAAAGGATTATAAAAATGTACGAAATAGAATGATGTCAAATCTATTGGGTGAATAACGGTAATAAATCGGTTGTAACCAAGTGGTACTTAATGCAAATACCATGCAGTTACAATTTATTATTTAGAATTATACACCTAAAAACCTAGACAGTAATTCCATTAATAAATTCCCCCAAAGAGCTTAGACTTTGAAAAAAATCGCGTATACGTCCACACATGAGTCAATTTTAACATTCCAGGTTTCTCACAAGGGTTTCCCACCAACGCAATGTCGTAAACCCACAAATAACCATTTTATCAGATATGCCCTTCAAAGTTATGTAATAGAAAACATGTTTTATGTAAAACGGAATTCAAAACTTACTTGCAATTGACTAAGATTTTGTACATGACGTGATGATAACGAAAGTGCCCAAATTCAAAAGTCCAAAGGAAAATTACAAAACAGAAGCAGGGCAAACACGGACCCCTTAAAAATATAGAGGTAGGATCAGGTGCCATGGAGGAGTGAGCATCCTCTGCTGACCGGTCACACCCGCCGTGTGGTCTTTGTCGTAATCGGGAAAAACGGAAAAGTCCGTAGACAATTAGGGGATTAATTATGATCTAAAAATAGTATGAAAAACGTATATGTATATCGTCAATCGCCATGTCAATTTTAGCGCTTTGCATGCAAAGTAAGGAACCCTCGGCTAAAACATACTATTATTTTCTTCACTCTATTGTTGGTTCTATGAATTTATGAATTACAATACAGTCTAAAGGCAATTTTGTTATCTGAAAATTTGTGAATTGAGAAAAACCCCACCTTTGATTACTTTACTTAAAACTACTAAGTTATTCATGAGCTTTTAAGACACAGTAAAAATATCGGTTCCTAAGAATTAAATACTCTGAATATGATGCTCATATCTAAGTTTGAATAACTCTTAGAATTAGGACACATGGTTTGCAAATAATTATGAGATTTTTAGATATGAAAATTAAACTTGTAGAAGCAATATGAAACCGTGGTTAATATATTTTTAACACAGCGGGACACAGAGAGAATGTGACATTCCCAGTAAATTAGAAGATCTAGATCTCTCGAGACATAGTGATCTGATATCACGATTTAATTAATATAACATTAAAAAAAACCTTACTACTTTATACTTTCCCGAAACGCTAAACGCTCATTCAAAGTTTGCCCTCGTTTTGTATAATGGGAACCTTCTGGCGGAGGTAAAGCAGATGAAATCTCCTCAGGAGCAATTATAATACAGACCTTCTTGGTAGCAAGGTTTGGTTAAGTCATAAAATTATCACAGGAAACAAATAGAATATCTTAGAGGATGAAAGAGGTGCCTAAAGACCATCTCTGATGGGAAGGACATTTGAATCAAATCTATCAAATATATGACAGTACATGTTACTTTATAAGTTGTTTTTCAAAGAATTTATATAAATATTACATAATTTGTGTAGTATAAAGTTAAATTACAAGACAAAATGTATCATATTTTGGTGTTTGCCAAATGTTAACCCAAAGAATCAAATTTATGTGTATCGTTGATCTATTCAAGAAAATAGTAAATATCTACATTAATATACATTTATATAAGCTTTTGTAATTCAAATCAAAACTACTTAATGTAACATTTCCATTGTCTTTAGATTACACAACTTTACTGTTACGCGTAGAATGAGAACACACGGTTGTCTTGAGCCTTATCTTTGACACGTGCATACGAGATAAGACCCATTCTATTTCTATAGAAAGACAAAACGGTCATCTTGATGATCCTAGGAAAATACACTTCCTTTTGTCATTCACTATGAGAAAAAACACCGAAGACAATTCAAGTCTTCATAGAATGATTATTCAAAACACGTTTTATATGATCTTGTTGAGTATCAATGTCTTTATCTTTGATACATGACAGTTTACTGACTCATGAACGAGAAACGATGAGAAACATTTCGTAGAGGGAAATCAAAAGATCAGTGTCTTGTATTTAAATTTCAGATTCTAAATTATAAAAAACTAGGAATTTCATCCACGATTACAATGAAATTATATCATTAATGGCAACGATGTAGTTTTTTGCGTTTATATCACTAGTGGATGTGAATTTTGACCATGAATGATATAATTTTGAAAATTGTATCATTAATGGACGATCAGGTTGTTCGTTACTGGCAAAATTATATCATAAATGGTCAGGATTCTTACCACTAATGCAACTTTATATCACTGGCAGATACTGTATAATTAGAGATTACAACAAAGCTAGCCGTTCAACTACACTTTTTTAAAATTTCAAAACTAAAATCGCATAAAAGTACGACAAGATCTTAAATGTCTGAAAATTTACATCACGAAACAGGGGGAAAACAGCAAGCAGCAAATGCATGCGTCGGTATTTCTTCTTTTTCAGGACGTTTCTAAATTAGTGTTTATCACATCTGATCTTGACTTTGATGTTAAAATGCTAGTTTTCAAGATAAAAAAAATATGAACATGCAGCAGAGTTTTGAGAAAATTACGTTTAGCAGCGCTTAATTGAACATTTAGTCCTTTTTGAACTTTTTTCAATTTGAGTTGAAAATGAAACATTCATTATGAACAATACAATGTAAAAAATTGCCGATCTTTGAAAATTTCTTTTTATAACAAATATTTGATCATTTACATCAAGCTAAATCATAATTTACTGAAGGACTGGGATCAAGTATTTCAAGATGTTATCAAATTAAGGTCAAACTGTGTATCTAGATTGCTTGCTTCCTTTAAATGTCAAAAGAAAACACACCTAAAGCTACACCCTTGCTTCCGGCTAAGTTAAGTGTCCATGCTGACACATGGTTAATAGTACAAGAGTTAAAGAAGAGTGTTTTGGATCTTCTCTTTATGGTTAACAAAATCAACATTAAGCATTTAAGAATTTAAAATAACTGAATTTTTAAACCAATTTATTTTTAATTTTACTAAATAAAATACATCTTCATATGCAAAGCACAATGCTGTGAATTAACTTGAAGAGAAGTAGATTTGAGGGTTCTTCGGTGAGAGATAAGGAGTTAAGTCTTCCGACTCAACGGCCATCTGGAGAATGTCATGGAACCGAAATCTGTTTAAATCTTTAACGGTTGCGGAGGCACAAGCACACTTCTGCTAATAAATCCACGTAATTTTGAAATAAATGCCCACAACATTGTCTTAACAACCTATCACACACTAATGTAGAAAAAATTATACATTTTTTGAATAAACAAACTCATTTTTTTTTTTATCTTTGGGTGAAATTATTTGCGTCGAAGTCTTTGGGAAATAAAGCTCACATATTTATGTCTTCGTTCTTTCTAGACGCCGTTAACTTTTTTAATTCACTGAAAGTTTGTCAGACTCAAAAAGAAAATGTGAAGAACACATCTGCTTGATAAAATGATCCTGGCGCATAAATTCGTGTAACACAAACTTAAGATTGATTCTTCTTTCTTTCTTAATCCATTTTTGCTCGTGAATTCCTGCTGAGCGTTTAGATTGCAATGTTCCAAAACACAATACCATTCAGTTTTGTCATTCAAAACAAACAAGTTTTGTTCGACAAAAACGCGTAGAGATCAAAGTAAATATACATAAAACTATGTAAGTCTCTCTCGAATATTAGTAAAGAATGCTGATCAAAGAAAAACGGGAAAGCCTGATGAGTTGATGTGTACTTCCACGAAATATCATTAACAGCAGCATTTTGTGTAAGCGCTGGTACCCAGCTACGGCAAATTAAAGGTGTCCATTGCCGACAAAATGAATGTTTTCTTTGGAAACTGTAAAGAGATCCCCATGAATAAGATTTTTTAAAAATATTGCAATTGTTAACATTGTGTACGTTAAAGGGGTAACGCTGCAGTGGACTTGGGTTTTGTTGTTGTTGGTTTTGCATAATCACAGACGTAAAGATATTCAAATATTCAAGAATGACCCAACAACATTTAAAGACAAAATGTGAATTTTCTTTTACACGTCATTTGTCTGAATGATCGGATAAGTTACGTTAATGTTTAAATTGCTCAGTCATTGCATAAATCATAAGATGTTGCAGCGATGGTATCACGTGTTCTTTTAACGGGAGGCTGCCACGAAGTGACTACAACCCAAAAACGTCGTTGATCAAACAGACAGATATACATATCAGGCATAAGTGTTCAAGACAAGGGCAATTAGTTCATGGATGTATTTAAACATCCACCACCAACAGGGGTATCTCAATAAATGTTCTCATGACAGTATCTTATTACCAGTAATGGATAATTTATGTGTTTTCTTAAAAACATACATGGTATGTTCGGTGATTTATGCATTGCGCTATGTCAAACAACAATAGGAAAACCAATTATTCTGCAATTTCAAAGTAGCCTATACGAATATATTTACAATATATTTACAATGATTAACATCTTGCTTCAGTGTTAGGCTGAGATATAGTGAGAACCATGGTAAAGATTTAGACATGTAAAATGATGCTAAACTGAAAGACAGAACCTTGAGACAAAAAAACTTAGAAACTGTATCACAGTGGAACAAGCGTCCCTTCTCAGTTTCTTCACTTAAAGATGGTTAAGAATAATCGCTTCACAGGGTATTACCTCCATACATCACCAGTTATAGGACTTTTAATTTTACATTATACTCTGTGAAAAGATCTCTAGATGTTGAAGCACCGTGCGGTTCGTATTACGTATACACTCACCACGAGTTGCGTTGAAACATCCTGTGTTTCTGGCCAGACTGCCAGAGAGAGCAGACGTTTGGTTTAAGAGCTGGGAGGTTTAGCAAATATTACGCACATAATTATTAATTTTGGATCTTGATTATTACCCTCCCAACTTGACATTTGATATTCAGTTGGATGGAGTTTAATGAAGCATTGTTGACTCCCATCACATCATAAAAACAACTTAGCGTCTGAAGAGCAAATAATCCATTGTGAGGTAGGATAATTTTGAATAATTTCTTTATTTTCAAAAGATGCAAAGTATGTGTTTCTGTATCTAATTTTATATGCATATAAGTGCTTTAAATGTTTAATTTTGAACTTTAGAAGTCTGTTTTGAGTTTAGGAGTATCCCCCCTAATATTAAAACCTTATGTCATTTGTACTTATCTTGTAAATGCTTATGGCAAACTTATTTGATGTTTACAGCCATACTAGTTGTCTTAAACAGACCAACTGATCAACATATCGTAGGAATAAGAAACTCACTAAATACCTTCTCCAAATTTGTGCAGCTATTTAATATTTGCGTTGTATATATGTTGAATTAAAGTTAAAGAAACGTACCTGTTGCAACTTTAATGCACATGTATTGTCGATGTGTTGCCTGATAGCAAGGATGACTTATGCTATAAATACCGGAAAATTCTTACAGAAATGTATTAATGTCATATCAACGTTACGAATTTGTTCTTGAATTGTGTTTGTCATCTCGCCATGCAAATTTTGAGCTTTTTGGTGCATTGTTGAGCATCATCCAGACATTGCTGTGGGGCTTCATTAACCAAGAAAAACCACTAATGTAGTGACGTCATGTATCTTAACATTTTAACTAATTTTCTTATATCCGATGGGATAATGTGTATTAACTCCCCATAGATCAAATGCTTAAAAGCCAAAACGATGAGATTTTGAATTCTTTGCATGTATCGTTCTAAAATTATAACGAAATGAGCCATGTGAAGGTTTGTACCAACGCAGCTCTTGCATTGTAGACATGAGAAAACAATATGCAATAGGTAACTCACAAACAAATCTATCTATCAATCTTGTGTTACGTTGCATGAATAAAAATTTCAATACATTCAAAACTTCATGTCTATTTAGCATATGCTTTTCGAAAACAGATTTGGTGTGCAATGAAAAAATCCGATTATTAGCAACACTTATGATATACAGTAATACTAACTATAAAAGTTTGACCCTGAACTTCGCCCATTAACACTTGAATTGTTTCAAGCAAAAGCAGGAACTAATATTTTTAATCACTACAAAGTTGCACATGAACATTAGCGCTAAGTGACGAATATTATAAACATAACTACTCTATGGAGGTGTTATTAAAGAAAACACTTATAAGAAAATGAATTATTTTTAAGTGTTTTGATGGTGAAGACTTAAAAAAATGTTCCTCTTTTCAAAAACAATTGTTAAGAACTCACTTTATATTAATAGTTTAATAAATTAATTTTATATTAAGTGTGCATTATGCATTGAAAAGACTGAAATGGTAGCAAACATTAAATTGATAATAATTGCATATTATCCAAAACTTGATATATCAAATTATTCATATTTATTGTAAATACTGTTAAAGAAAATCATTCCATTAAATATTCAAGGATAAACCTAGATGAAATGATGCAAAAGATAGGTCATGATAAAAGTATCTTTTATTTTCAAATTCTGGAACTTCAAGATAAACACGAAGCTGTTTCCGATAAAAAGATAAACAATAGTTTTACTTTGAAAGCTTCTCCTTTTGCATTTGATTGCGTGAAGGTTTGTGTGCTCAACACAGAATTATAGGTTGCCTCCCGCACTGATAGAAATATATATAATGTTCTGGTGTTTCAAGTGCAGAAGATTTAAACACCTTATCAATTCGAGCCGACTACAATTTGATAACAATTTTGAGAAAAGGAACTGTAGCCTTGAGAAATATTTTTTTCATATGATAAAAAAATGGTTTTACTGTTAAAAAACACAACTTTAAATCGAAGCCTTCCAACAATAGCTACTATTCTATTACTTTGTACATCACAATTTCTTTTGTGTTTTGAAATAACGACACCCCCGGATTACATGTATATTTCCTTCAATATTAAGAGGGGAAGTTCTTTTTCTTATGTCATAATGAGCATTCACCATCAATAACGCGTGACTTAGATTGAATAAAACCAGAAGTCCTTGAAAATATATCGTATTTTCATTCTTTATGTTCTGAATCAATTAATTTTTTCTTTGTGATATTAACATTTTTTATACTGCGTAGCATCTTGAAAAGTTTGGCCTCGTAAATACATTGGCTCACAATATTTTATAGCGCAGGATTTATAGTTAAGAAGTTCATGAAGTGTATAAGATAATAATATATCTTATCTTTTGGCATCAAAACTGATTGCCTTTTTAGTAGTAAACTTAAATGTATGATCTTACATGACACAATAATATTTTTTTTCTCAGCTATCGAATGATTAAACAATTAAAAAAAATGACCAGAGAGTCATACAATTAAACAATTTATTTGTTGGATTTAAATTCATTTTTTAAAAATTTCAAATGCGACGCCTTTTGACTCCAATGCATCTTAAATGGAGACGTCTAGACAAACCTTTATAAAAGGCTGATTTATAAAGCAAGATGAGAATGAATATATTTGTGAAATGCAGATAAAAATATCAATCTGTATTCGGAGGGGCTTATAAAACGTGTTAGACATGCTGCAATTTTAATGTGAGTGGATAGCGTCCTGTATGAAAATAACAATTTAGCTGCAAACTGAATGGATCACAATAGATTGACATAAAAAAAAATATCGACAAATCTGGGGAATAATATTTATGGAAGAATATATATATATATATAAATGAAACTAATATTGTTTTTCTTCTTTTGATTGTTCCAATTTTTTGTGAGTTGTGCAGGAATTAATCCTTCACCACCTTACACCTGCTTGTATGTTTTTTGATGTTTTTAGCGAATTTTGTCTGGTTGATAAAACAACAAGTACGCATGTGCACGGTTCACAAGCCTCCCCCGCAAAGGAGTATTCTCTGTTGGCAATAATCTCAACATTTTGCCTTCAAGCGTTATACTCCCAATCCTTCCAGTTTTATGATGGTTCTTTTTTTGTATTTTTTCAGTGGAAAAAGAGTCAGCATTGCGGTCACCTAATTTTTTGCTTATGAATCATTATGAGTATGCGTACGAATCAGATTAGCTTTCTCTCCCCGTTATGTATTGAAAGACAAAGTGACACAAGGAATGTATTGTGAATTTTAAAAAATTAAGTCATTTGATCATACTGATAAATTATTATTATTATTATTCTAGTACTATACTAGTGGTGAGTGTATTAACATCGATAAGAACAACCCAGTCAAGCAAAACTATAAAAACCTGCCAGTAAGTAAATCTTATAAAGTAAATTATAAACAACGAAATTTAGGGATGGAAGATTGATATCTTGAACCAAGCAGATGACCCTGTCTGATCACGTGACAAACCAACAACCGCACAATCGGCACCCTGCTCAACTTCTGAGGCATATGCATAACTATGTTTCTATTGTACTCAATTGTAAATTGAATTACAAAAATGTCAAATAATACGAAAGTTATTATTCAACGATGACATTGTAGCAGAAATGTACATGTATATCTTCATTTGTTATTCAGATTACACGGTTCAAACCTTTGTTGCTGTACAGGTGTGTTCTCCGAACGCCTACTCCTCAATTAAAAATAATAATTGATCAAGGCACTTATGGGGCCCTCTAAGGGGAGACAGGTAGACTTTACCTGTATATACTTTGGGACACAGGTAGACTTTACCTGTATATACTTTTAATTTAATATACTTTTAATTGTCTTATTTTTAATTTAAAAAAATAAATAGATGCAATAAATAGTGCTAATGGCTGCATGTACCTGACATTATATTAAAAATACCATATTTTAAACCTAAATGTTTCAGTGAAATAAAATAATCATTAAATATTATTAAAAAAAAAATTAAATATCTTTCTCCATTTTCAAATGTACATCTTAGCAAAATAAAAATAAAACATTATATCTTAAGGTTTAAATTAAAATCAGAGATTTTAAATGATGATTATCTAAATTATGACTGAGATAAAATTATGATAAAAAATCATTTTCTTCAACAAATGTGTCCAAGCTGTGAATAAATGAACGACATAAGCTTAAATATTTTTTAATTACAAAGTCATAAAACCAAGTAATTGAACATCATTATGGTAAAAAAAATTCACTTTGATATTTTTTAAATATTAGTTTTAAAATCAATTACTGTAAAGATGTTGAACTGAACTCATCCAAGCTGTAAATAAATGATGTTAAACTGAACTCATCCAAGCTGTAAATAAATGATGCTGAACCGAACTCATCCAAGCTGTAAATAAATGAACACAAGCTGCAGAATTGTATAAATAGAAGGAAAGAATCCAGACATCATCACTTTTCACTCACAATGGCAAATGCAAAGATCAACGTTAAGTTCATCACCAACAGAAGAGGGGGGCGTAATCTCGCATTCAATGGCTACATTTACCATAAATCGAAGGAGGGACAACAAGATCTTCTGGAGGTGCACTACATCTGGATGTTCCGCCAGTATCTCAACAGAGAACGACATCCCCACAGGTTTTGGACGACAGCAACACACCCATGCAGCGGACCACACTGAAGTTGTCGCCAAACAAATTATGACAAAAGAAGATGTACAGATGAAGTTAGGCCCATCCCCTCCATTTTCAGCGAAGAACTCAACAAACTCCGAGACAACGAATGGGACGACACCAGCAGAGAGCTCATCGAGAGGCTGCCGACTTTCAACACCGCCAGGTCTTCACTCTACAGAGCCCGCAGGAAACAGACACCACCACTTCCAAAGACTACAGCAGACATCAGACTGGAGGGGAAATGGACAGAGACAGAGACGGGACAACCATTCCTTCTACTAGATGACATCTTCCAGAACAACAGGATACTTGCGTTTGCGACAACAGACAACCTTCAAGACCTTGCTGCATCCGAGACCTTCTTCTGCGATGGAACCTTCTACACCTGCCCCAGCCTGTTCTACCAGATCTTCACCATCCACATCATGACTGACGACCAGATGACGCCTGTTGTGTATGCCCTTCTTCCAGGAAAGAACCAAGCCACCTACACAAGACTCTTCACTCTCCTTTCCGACAAGATGAACGACCTCGGCCTGCAGTTATCTCCCACCAGTGCCCTTGCCGACTTCGAAACTGCAGTACATAACTCCATCATAGACGTTTTCGGAATCACCACCAAAGGATGTTTCTTCCATTTCACACAGGCTGTTTGGTGCAAGGCACAGATCACAGGTTTACAGATTCCGTACAGAGAAGATGACAACGTGAAGAAACTGATAAGAAGAGCAGCCGTCCTACCCCTAGTTCCTCTAGACAGCATCGAAGACTTGTGGTTCCAATCCCTGAAAGACCGCGATGAAGCCGACCTGACGGAAGTGACAGAGACCTTTACAGACTATGTGACAGAACAGTGGGTGAATGGTGACAGACTTATTTGGAATCACTTCGGAACCAATGGACCACGGACCAATAACAACTTAGAAGCATGGCACGGGAAGCTGAAGAGGATGGCCCTACACGCGCATCCAAACATCTACACTGTCATCAAGATCTTCAAGGACATCCAGAACGGCAAAGAAATTCTACAGATCCAGAAACAAGCAGGAGGAACCATTCGTCAACCGAGAAAGAAGTACGCGAACAACAAGAGGAGACTGCAGACCCTGAAGGAGCGATACCAAGGCGGGATCATCGACCTTATGACCTACGCAGATTCAGCATCGGAACCTCTTCATTTAGGACATTGACATAGTGACAGTGAAAGTGAAAGGACATTAAGACAGACTCCGTGCCCATATTAGTATCTGTGTAAATATTGTATATATACTGGTATGAATTACTTTTTAAAACTTTATGTCATTTTGAATTGTTATTTATGTTTTAGACAACCATGTATTTATGAGTTTGTTATAAAACAGTGCTATGTGTCAAAATAAAAAGAAAATTGTATATAAAATGTTATGCAATTTTAAAACATTATTTTATTGTTTTAAATTATATGTAGTGCTAATAAATTAAATAAATATATTAAAATTGATTCAATGTTTTCTTTTTATTTATGCAACAATTTTAATTATAAAGACATTCAAAATTTAACAAAAATGACAAACTGTTATATTATTTTTCATTCAAGGAAACACAGGTAAAGTCTACCTGTGCCCCTTTAGAAGGCCCCATAATTGCCCAGTATAATTAAATAATGATAATTGGGCAGTAGGCGTTCGGGGAATCAGCCGCTGTACATTACACAGTATAATGAAAGAGCAATTATCTTTATTGGAACAAGTCGGATTGGTATAAAACAATCAATTCTTATAGAAGAAGAATGGAGAATTAGTTTTAATTTCAATGTAGGTCATAGTCAACGATAAAACAGCTCAAACGTACGTAACTGTGCAAATGAACCCTAAAATAAACTTTTAGTCATGCTAAGGCGAGAAAGATTATCATCTGAGGAACCATGGACTCATAAATATTCCGTAAAATTATGCATTTAACGCAAAATTTATGCAACTTTGACAATTAAAAAAATTGTGTTTCTGAGAAGTTTTTCATTGCATTCGTGAAAGAAAACCTAAACCTTGACAATTGAAAAAATGTGTTTTTTGAAAAGTTTTACATTTAATTCGTAAAACTGCGAATTGCTTTAAAACAAACAAACTCTCGTAAAGGATCATTTAGCAAGTTAAGTGTTTGACAAAGAGTCCTCCCAAAGAAAAACCGTATTTCCTCAATTAGTTTCAAGAGGTGCTACAAATAGGGGAAATATAGCACCACCAATCGCGTGTGATGTCGTACTTCCTATATCACTGACCTTTCAACCTAGAACGTAATTCAGTGGTTAAGATGCATCCCACCCCCTAAGCGTTTAAACTGTTTTTATCCTTAGTTATATGCAGTGGGAAATCAATAATCAAGAAGCCAATGACAGTATATTTTAATTCGACTTTTAGAATTATTTAATGTGTCTTGAAATTCATCTCAAACTTTCATTAATTCGATCAATCTAAGCAATTCGGTTAGGGAACATAAATTTCCGGATTATAGTTTTCACGTTAGGTTCAATGGAACTCGGGTGCGTAAGCTGCTTGTGTTTGGAGAGAGAGAGAGAGAGAGAGAGAGAGAGAGAGAGAGAGAGAGAGAGAGAGAGAGAGATTATTTTTGTGAGTTTATACGGTATTTTATCAGATGATAATAAAACGGATTTGAGCTATACATGTATAGCTCAAATCCGCAGTGATCTAGACCCCACTGATACAACTCTGTAGTAATAAGACGCAAACCATATGTAAGAGAAGAAAAAAAAGAAGCATATCTCTTAAGTTGGTTCAAAACTTTAAATTACACAGGTTTTAACAAAATTATGCATTGCAGTCCATAAAATATATTTCAACCACGTAATGGCCAATTAAACTTCTTCAAAATATTGAACATATACCATTTTTGTGGTAAAACCGAGTGGTGTAATTGATATTTTTTAACCACTTAAATCAGTTGCAGAGACATTTCACAAAGAAAATGTAACAAAAATTCCTTTATATGTTATAAAGAATTGAATTCATTTCTACAACAATGTCGCGCGATCCACGATATTGAATGTAGATACTTGATAAATTACATCGCATGCTTTCTGCTTTCTCAGAATCACTTTTATAGATAAAGTTTTTATCTTTGAGAGCAAAACAGTTGATTGTCCCCCTTTTTAGTGAACAGGCTTGTGTGTTTTAAAAAACATTTGGTTTGTGTCAGTTCTTTGTACTACACGCAGATATATATAGTCAGCTATTAAGGGCTTCGACTTGGTTTTGAAAGGTTAGATATGCATTGCTTGTATGTTTGAAACTCTGGAAAGCTTTGGTATTTGTATAGATTAGTAATGAAAGCAACCGGCAATATTGTATGGATATTTACCGTAATATACTAGTACTTTGACACCAGAGCAAATACAACTCTGTCTGTTTGTCTGTCTGTCTGTCTGTTTCTCTCTCTCTCTCTCTCTCTGAGAGAGATTTTAAAACAACCCAATTATTTCAATGTTTTTTGTTCATGGGCAGTTTAATTGCGCATGTACGGCATTTTATGGTTAGTATATATACCGCTTTTCAAGAAGCTGTGTAATATATAATAAATGAATAATTCTTGCAATGACTTAAACACATATTGCGTTAATCATACCTTTAAATACTTGACAACGATTTTCTTTTCTTTTTTTTCCTTAGCTATGGAGGGCTCGCTTTGGTTGACGCTAATTGCCACTTGTATGGTTTTAAAGTATTCACATTCCATTTGTAAGTATGGTTTGTTTTTTAATGATCTATGACATGAGATACGATAAAACTAAGAGAATGTGTGGGCCCTGTATGAATAATACGTCTTACAACTCGTTGTTTTGTTGCTGTAACTTTCCTAAAATGCAAAGGCGTATTTCAGTTTATCATGTTGCAAACATGTGGATTTTTTTACAATCGTAAAACTGCACATGGTTCTGCAAATCTCTGTTAGTCTACCGACAATCTAACCATCGCCAGACACTTCAAAAGTATATGGAAAGAGTTACATAATTTGAGCTGCAGCTTAACTATGATAATATGGTATTGATTCCAGCAGCTTTTAGATAAATTAAAGTGTATCAAAGATATCTGTTATATCTTTAAATACGTGTCTGAAAATCAGGATGATAAAAATTCACGCATACCTCTAAGAAATTATTACACGAAAATCGGCTAGACGTTTGCTAGTACCAAAGTAAAAAATATCCAATTTTCTGACAACTAAAGAAAGAAAAGAAGCTTGAAATGTTGATGATCTTTGTTAGTTCTATTTTTTTTATGTATGTATTGTCAATAGTTATTTACTGGCATGTGCTAGAAGACACCAAGTCAGTAAAAGCTAGCAGCCAATTAGGAAAATACATCGAAGTACTTACCGTGCTCGACTGTAAAAAGTACTATCATTGACACGTTTTTACGAGGTTAGCAGGGCAAACTTACCATGGGGGAGTATGAAGAACTGTAAACCCTCTTTTCGCCTTTTTATTCGGAGAGTTTTTAGAGAACCCATCCGATTGGTTTTGTTTGTTCGCATCGAACAACAATAAAAAAATAAATAATAAATCTAAATCGTACCGTCTGTGCAATCATTTTTAAATTCATATAATTAGAATTTCAATGTAACTTTTATATCAGTTGTGCGTGCAGACACATTTTTCATTATGTAATACATACATTTTTGTATAAATGCCCTTACTAAGACGAACATGGTTACCTCAGAGTGTCTTAATCAAGTACGAATCAATGTTGATGATTGTTGGATAAAAATAAATGTTGGTGAAAATTAAAAACAAACTAAATCTATCTTATAATAACAGGACTAAGTTACATTCACCCTAAATCATATTTATTAAAGTTATCAACAATGACGTTTTGTAAAATCTGTCGTATATAAACTAAACATATTTCACAAGACTATCTCAGCATCCAGATAACACCAGTAGACCAACTGTGTGTCTTAGTATTTGTATTTTTTTTTTTAAATAAATGTTTAGTGCATTCGACAAGTTGTTTATTTCTCTACGTAATTTCTTCTCCTTAGCAAAAAAAAAAAAAACCCCAAAAACCCCGATCTACTTTATAAACGTTTATCGCTTTATGATAAGGGAAATTTATAAATCTACAAGTCGCCCAAAGATAAGACTATCATATATCTGCGAAAAAAAATGTGCAGATTGAAGAATGCAAATTGACATCAAAAGTATTATTATGTGAAATACGCTGGGTGGTACACGATAAGATTTTTAAGATTTGTGCTTTCTTTCAAATTTTGCAACATTAGAGCAAAACATCCTTGCGTTGGCGAAAGAACTTCGGTTTAATTATATTCCTAATCATAGATATATGAAACGGTTCATAATCTTGATCTCTTCGCGTAAGGACGTTAATTAAACGTTAACAACTATATTTATCATTTATACATCAGAGAAGAAATAAAATGCATGAAATTCAGCTCAATCTAAGTCAACAAGAATGAAAACCAAAGTTATTGTTAAAAACGATGAACTAATCAACCAGTCAATAGATCGAAAGTTTTAAAAACTCTTACAATGCCCAACATGAGCGAAAAGTTACAAGCGGAAAACATACATTATATTCATTATTCAAAGTGGCTATATATATTTTAAAAGAAATCACTTGGTATTATGAAAGCCTTACGTCTTAGACTATCTCTAATATGAATGTTTCCTTTTTCATTTTACAGCCGATTACGAAGGTATGCATTATAACTTACATTTATCCATTGTTTTCTTTACAACATAACTATTTCAATTACTCATATATTTTAATTAAAAAGCTTTTACCTACGTACATAATATAGACAGTAATGTTTTCAACGTCGTGATGTATTTTCTTACAGAGGGACTACCTTTTGACTTAGGATGCGGTAATTCTATGGATATAGCAGTAATGGTAGACACAACGACGAACAACCCTTCTCAATATGACGAATTTAGGAAATTCTTAACTGACTTAGTAGACGAGTTTCAAATTGATTCTGGAAAGGTTCGAGTGGCTTTGGTAACTTTCAGCTCACAACCAGTGCTACATTTCAGGCTGGATAAATACTCAAACAAAAATGATATTAAGTCGGCCATAAGAAATGCAATGTTTACCCCTGGTGAAAGAAACTTTGCGGATGCTTTTGATATGCTGAGGAGGCAGGTTTTCTTTGCGCCATTCGGGGATAGATTGGATGCACCAAATATAGTTATATTGATAACATCTGGAAATTCCCAGAGAAAAGAAATTGAAGCTGCACAGCAAGCACTTACTTTGAAAGACCAAGCCAGTATTCTTGTAATACCAAAAGGCGTATCAAACTTAAAAGAAATTCAATCATTTGCTAGTGATCCATATTTGGAAAATACATATGAACTAGGGGCATCAGAAAATATCAGTTTGATTAAAGATCTTGTATATGTTGGGATTTGCTCAAGTAAGTATGAATTTCTCCATGATCATTCCCGTTTGAAATCTTTTGTTCTCAATTTGCATCTTTCGAAACGAAACTTATCAACAACGACTTTCAAGAGGGTTGGATGGTCGTGGCCATTTTTAGACTATATTATTCTTCTTTAAAGGAAGAGCTTGGTATAACGACATAGAAAAATAGTCATATTTTAAATCTAAAATATTTGGAAGTTTTCTTTACTAATAAATAGTTTATGGTCTAAATTATCATATCTAAATTTTTGAGGCAGATATGATGGGTATTTTTTTTATCATCCAGCCTCCTTAAGTAAAATATTTCTGAAAGTGAAAATTGATGTTTGTCTTGATATTGAACTTCTTTTCATAGTAACAACTGATAATGCTTATGATAATGAGGAGTTTGAGGGTTCTGCAGTATCTTCTACAGGTATTGGAATATGTTGAAAATACTGCATGCTCGCATGTTCTAGTGTCCGTTACACCGTAATGAACCCAAAACTAGACACAATAATGCACGTGCTTCCTCCTTCAGAGAACTCACTGGAATGCTGAATTGTATCTTAAAAGAATTGAACCCAACACTGATCATGTAATGATGCCCTAAACTGTGCTTTATTCTTTAAAATAGCCTTATACATGTAAGGCTCATTCAATTCCGTTGGTTAGGTAGATTTTAATTTTTATCTTGTATGACATTCAAAATGCATGATTTGAATGAATTTTTGCAGGATCCAAACTGAGGTATTTATCTCCTATTGAAGGTTAGTGTTCGCTCATTTTAACCATAACAACATGTATACGAGTACCTTTAGATATTTAGATAGACTACATATACATTTATATTTATTACATATTAGGCAGGAATGTGAAATGTAGATCTGTATCTGCCAGTGAAATAGATTTTTTTTGAGAGGATATAACCGATTTCTATAAAATCTTATTTATTTATAGACGAGAACATACTATATTATCATTTTGTGATAGAGGTAGTAAGTTTCTGAGCTTAACATTATAAGTATCTTGTGCAGTTCTCTAGAGCAAAAAGCTATCTTAATTGATTTTAAATGTCTGTAATGATGGCAATATAATTTGTTTACTAGTAATATATTTTTCTAATTCTATTGATAATTTTGGTTATCTAATATTAGTTTGATATTAATTTATAAGTAGATATAAACGAAATACTAGTAATTGAATTCGTCCTTCGATCTACATGTAACTCAAGTACTTTATTATCCAACGGTACATACCCTTGTATTAAGAATGGTTATTTTGTTATAGGGAGTAATAAAACGGATTTGGCCATACTACTTCATTACTCTGACACTACACCCCAAAAAGAGTTCGACGCTATACAACAGTTCCTGCACGATCTCCTAGCTAATGCGAATGTTGACAATGATAATGTAAGAGTGTCTTTGGCCTTGTATGGCAGAGACACAAACGTGCAATTTGATTTCAATGCTTACAAACAAAATAAGAAAAAACTTTTGAATGCATTGCTAATAGACTATTTTGACGGAAGGTCACAAGAGGCCAATTTGGCTGGTGCTTTAGATTTTGCACGCACATCAATGTTCTTGGAAGCTTATGGTGATCGCTTGGATGTTCCAAACACGCTTTTAGTAATCACAAACAAAAACTCTGATGGCAAGTATGTCCCAGCATTCCAGCAAAGCTTGGCAGAGATGAAAAACACGGATATTACTCGAATTGGTGTGGGATTGAATCTCTACGATGTGGATGAAGTGAATGCGCTCTCCAAGTTACCTGCCTTGAGCTTTATATTGAACGATGCTTCTCAGCTGTCTGTTGTGCTTAAAGATATTCAAAATAGGCTTCCGTCACGTGCGTTTTATTGTTCTTAATATTTAAATGTAATGTTTCTCTTTTGTGGCATAATAAGCTAAGCCATTGTTTCCCTTTATTGGTTAATTTAATAAATAAGTCGGAGTTTTGCATCGATAAATATAAAGATTTATACTACAGTATATACATTATACAGACTTCATAACGTTCTACTTTTACAGTTACCCCAATAGAAACAACACCTGCCGCACCACCAATTGTTTTTTATGAAGGTATGAGAGAGTATGTAGTCAATGAACGTATAGCATATTTGCCATATACTATCAGAAGGACAAAATTAACATGCATTTTATAATTTCAGAACCGATTCATAATATAACAGTCGAGGCTGGTATAGACAGTAAGTATTCCACACAAGCACCATTGTATGCGTGTTTTCTGTTTGAATGGAAACTTGGTGTATCTAAAAGCACTGAACATATCAAGTAAACAGTACCATTAACACGAACGAAAAAAAAATCTAAGTTTTACGGATTCAAAGAACATAACATGTAGGTCTTTATATCTCAAACTATTTTTAATAAATTAGATATTAAAATGACATCTTTTATTTTGGTTTAGTAAAAGTATATAAGCTTTCAAATTGAAAGTTCACTTGATTTAAGGAGGACGATATTTCACTGATGAAGAATATTTGGGGGTTGGGGGGGGGGGGGGGGGGAGAGGGGGCTAAATGGAATTGTATCTTTAAGAAGGTGTATGACAGTGTATATAGATTATGTAAATAATTTGCACATAATATAGGGTATGTGTTCCCCCTTCGCTCGAAAAAAGATAAAGGACTAAGACGAATATTGATGTACAGAAAACTCTAATATATAACTCTAGATAATTCAATTACTTTTTATGTCCTTTAGTGATTAAAACAACACAAGAATAATTAACAAATTATTAGTCATTTTAGACTATTTATTTTTTTTGGCATTATAAAAACTCTTTCTTGTGTGGGGCGTAGAGCCTTTTTAAAAAAGTTAAATTTCTTCAAATTTTGAAACATCACTTAAACAGTATACGAACACACGAATGAACCACAAATATGATTGTAAATAGAGTACTGTTAAAAGAAACTTTGTTACACGGTGTTGTTTACATTGTATTGGTTTGAAATATTAAAATTGTTGATTTCATTTATGGCTTGTTTGTGTATTTAAGTTTGAAAGTGTGCTTGACATCTTAATGATGTTTCATGCTATGTGATATTCATTTCTTGCATGGCATTTGCAGTGTGTGAACATGTAACTTTGTACTCTGCTTTACATAGTATGTTATACATTGACAAAAAGAACAATCAAATATATTGATACAATATGATTTCAATAATAATTAATACAAATCGTCCCGTTCTTAAATGTGCTTTATTTTTGTAATAAAACTATTTGCAGCTTAACTGTTTATTAAAAGAGCTTTGTAAAATAAAAACAAAACCATAACAAACGTTTGCTTTAATCAAAATTTCTTGTGATCAAACGTATGCTTTTTTGTTTAACAATAATTTCTCAAACTACTGGTATCAATGATAAACTGAAAATGAAAAACTTATTTACTTAAAATTGATTTTATCTGGTATGATATATGTTTGAAAAATGCTTTTGAATAGGGATAAAATTTTAAAATGACATATAAGTACAGGGGAAATGTGCATGTTGAAAGTGGTGATTCCTAGTTCTGAAATGAGTGGCAAATATTTGTAAATGGATGATTAAAATTAAAAGGGTAAAGATATTTACATTTTAAAACAATCTGATACAGCTTGTAAAATTTCTGACTTTCTTTAGTATTTTATCTTAAATCACTAGTTGTTTAATTCTGTAATGTTGTTTGCCACTCATTGGTTGTTTTCTATGATGATTATTATGATGATGATCACCAATATAACCTTCCACATTTCTATGAAGTATTCTTTTGTCACGGCATGGAGTGTTTGAGAAACTGTAGTTAGAAAGTGGAGGCTGAGACAGAAGGATGGCAGAAAAAAAGGTATCTTTTGATGATGGTAATCTTGTCATAAATCATGATTTTGAGACACAAAATTAATGAAAAAAATCGTTGTGTATAGTAATTTTTGCATGGCAACCAACTTTTATCCCTGTCCGATTTCTTTCATATTCACTATACCTGAATTGTGAAAACAATATAATAGTAACTGAATGGTTATAATATCTTTACTATATCGGATATTTAATATCCCGCTATCAGCAATATGTTTTTGTTCGTTAAATTTAGGATTGATGGATGGCATATAACACATTCTATTTTACATTTGATTTTCTGAAAATCTTTAAATTTGTCTTTGTTTTGCTTTTTTAGGTAATGTAAAGGCTGACATCACTGTGGTTTTTCACGCAAGTCACAAGACAAAGGCAAAGCTGTTTAAAAATAGTTTGCTCAACTTTATCTCAAATCTTTTTGCAAAAGCTGCAGTAGACTCCGGCGACGTTAAGGTTGCTCTGGTGAACTATGGTGTAACAGGAACTGTTCTTTTCAATTTTAATAAATACACAACAAAGTCGGCGTTACGAAAGGCTATAAGAAAAACCAGTGGTAAAGTAAGAAACAGTAATGCAAATTTAGGAGATGCTTTACATTTGATAAGGACAAAATTGTTTACCAAGCCAGAGGGATTCCGAGTAGATGAAAGGGTTCCATCAGCTATTATATTGATAACTGATATGCCCTCCTCAATATCTTCGTATTCCGTTGATGACGAAATAAATCGCTTAAAGAGGGATTTTAAAACCTCAGTATTTACGGTGGGGATAAATAAAGCAGACTTAAAGGTGTTGCAAACAATTTCCAGTACCCCAACAAGAGATTATTTCCAATCAGTGACTAAGTATCAAGACCTCATGGCCAATAAAGATATTTTGGCAAACGTTAGAAATGGAATTCGGCCACGTAAGTTTTATCGCATCTCCTTTACCAAATTTTAAAAGATATTGCAATACTGAGCACATATTGTTAAATATGAATATAAGTAGGTTGTGTCAATATTTTCAATGATTATACTACTGAAATACAGTTCAAGGTAGTAAAGGAGCTAAGAGACCAAAATCCACATCCATACAAGGACAGAACGCAGGTTTGTACGTTATTGAGATTGCACAATATAAATCTCATAAAGAACGTTAAGTAAAAAGCTATAAAATAGTTAATTCGTACTTGTCTGCAAGTTTGTAAATGTTATTTTGCATGTACAGGCTCTCTGATGTTTGGGTACTGCTGCATGAATACAAACTTTTAAATCCAGTTTCATAAATAAAAAAATATCGAGCTTTTTAGTAAGACAAAATAAGTAAATAATCATTTAAAAGAACCGACTCTCTAGATTTTTTTGACACGTTTCCGGAAGGAAAAATGATTAATTATTTTTGTCCTTTAGACATTTAGGAAAACATTAATGTGCAAGTGAAAAATTGTTCATTTCAATTGAAGTTTTGAATCAATGAATTTATTTTCAAAAAACCTCAAAGAAGGATTGAATAGGAGGTTAAACGACTGAATATATTCTCTTCTTTAGAGATAAACAGTCTGCTTACTTACCGACCATGTTATTCTTATTAATACAATACGTAGAAAAATACTTTTTATTTATTTTGGCTTTATTAATGCTTACTTTAGCAAAAATATTATTTTAAATTAAGGCTTGCATGTTACTATGCTTGAAATGTATATTGCTCATTTTCCAAATATTACGCACATAAAATTTTGTGTTGCATGCATTTCATATAATAGAACCTTTGCGAACGATTTAAAAATTTCAAAAACATAAACTGCCAATGCTTAAACGATTGCTTTCCGCAACTATTGATGTAGAATCGATGCAAATAGAATATGAATATGCGAATGGAGAACATATCTCTTGACTAGATGATAGTCTTCGCCTGCTCCTAGTATGGATCCTTTCCATTCTATAATGTTCTAGTAATCTATGGTAAGTTCAAAACTATAGTTACAATATCAATTTCTGACAAATTTGATACTTAAAATGATAGACTTCAAAACACTTAATTGTTGATGAATACCTACTTTTTAGAACCTTGGATCGCACCTACCCTTAACCTAGCAATATTGTTCCAGTCACATGGAAAAACAAGTCCAACAGATTTTTATAAACGACTATTACCTTTTATGGGAAATCTTATCAAATACCCAGATCTCTCAAAACATAGAACGGATGTTGCTTTGATCAATTATGGCAAAGCTGTGAATATAGTAAAACAATTTAAAGGAAGTGTAAGCTTAAATGAAACCAAAAATATTTTACTTGGGTTATCGAAGACATTGCGAAGTAAATCAGCAATGTTGTGCAAGGCACTGGACGAAGTACTGATTTCTTTTCAAAAAGTAGGCAATGTCGCTTTAGTAAGTAATCAAATTGTCATTATTACGGATACTCAAACAACGGACAATTGTACAGAAGTTATCGATAAACTGCACAGTTCAGACGTTGATGTCCAAGCGATCCAGATCAAAACTACTGAAGACAGTGAATTAAAGTTGATCACAGATCCAAAAAAGGGTGGATTTCTGTTGAGTGTAAAAACATATGAAGATCTGAACACACAATCACACATTCTGGATGCTGTTGCACAGAATATTATTCATAGTAAGTAACATATTTATACACACTGAATAAATACTCATAAATTAAAAATGTGATATATATATATATATATATATATATATATATATATATATATATATATATATATATTAATTTTGAATTGATTTCAGACGTTGATACCAAAACGCTGCGATCAAATACATTGAATAGAAATGATGGAGAAAAAGGTGAGATAATATAAATTTTCTATTCCTTTTTAATCAACACACATCACATTGTATTTTAATTGATTCTGCCTTTATATTATTCCAGGAAGACCAGCAAAGATAGTTATTCTTTTACATGCTTCAACGAATGTGAGTAAAAGGGATTTCAAAAGGCAGTTTCTTAAGTATGTTCTCAAACTCGTGAAGAAAGCAAAAATTGGCTTGAATGATGTTCGTGTAAGTTTAATAACTTATGGCGACAAACCATATGTTGTGTTTAATTTAAACGATCATTTGGATAAAAAGACTCTTCTTAGAGCAATAAAGAAAACCCCGAAAAAACTGCGATTTGATTCTGCCGATTTAGGAAAAGGTATTGCGTCAGCACGATTGATATTTGACAATGACCAATCGTTACAAGGCGAACAAATATTAATTATTGTTACGGACATGAACCCTACAGGTGACCATTCAGTTCTGCAATCAGAAGTTAGTAAGGCCAAACATGAAAGGATTCAAATAAGTGTTGTTTCTGTCGCAATTTCCAATACAACTATTCTAAAAAATGTTGCAAGTAGACCAACCTTGAAACATGTCTATCACGTTAAAACATATAGAGACTTACAGATATACAAAAAGAGTGGGAAACCTGTAATTCGAAACATTCCATTTTGTAAGTATTCCATTTATGCGATTGTGAATTATATGAATACGTTATATAATTTTAGAATGATTCTACTATAGCTTTTAAAACCAATTGTATCTCGAACTTACGAACAGTTTAATTTATATATGTTAATGTTTTAGTACGGAAGAGAAAACAAAAAAAGCCAAGACCAACAGTTTCTGCAACATCTACTTTAACGCCTTGGCCTACCGCAGAAAAATTTGTAGCGACTACAAATGGTATTAAGCATATCTTTGAATCAAAATCAACCCAAAAAATGAAAATAACGACACCCTTTCAAATGAATAAAACTAATAAAATAGAAATACTAGATATTTCTTCTCGACCCAATTTCTCATATTCTTCTCAAGTTAATCACCTAATTACAAGCACTGCTTCTAGTCATTTTCAAAGAATAACAAATCAAACTGCAATAAAACATGAAGACAAAATAGAACTCGAACAAACATCAAGCAAAATAAGTGTCAATACAACAGAAATTAGTGGGAGGACAGTTAATCCCGACATTGCAGTTCCACAAGATCACACTACTGCACAACTGAAAACATCAACATTGCCCACAAACTGGAATATCATTACAAGGAGAGACCATTTAAAAACGGACATGTTCAATCATATCACAAGTGATCCTGCGAATAATAAACTTGACGAAGATGGATATCAAAATGGTGCCTTTTCCACTACATATGCTTCAGCTTCAACAGGTTATGGCACATACGAACACTTGAGTGAGGGAAAAAAAGTTGTTAAAAATTTCACTGAAAGCCTAGATATATCTTCAACGATAGAGTCTACTGTTGATTTTTCCCATAAATATACACCTACAAATGGAAATATTAATTCAAAAGATAACACCGACTGGTTTGAAAGTACTCTTACTCCGTCGGAAAACAAAAACGATTCGATAAAGTCGAATACAGGTGAAAATGTAATGGAGCACGCAGGTGAGTTGGAAAGATATATATACACCCAATTATTATTTAATAAAACAACATTATATATATTTTGATTGTCGTATTGTAATAATTTTCAGCTTGTTTTTTCTTTGATGCTGCATTTACAATACCAACCGGCGCTGACCATCGAAATTCGAAAGTATTTTTTCAAAACCTCACTGAAAAACTGATTGCATCGATCGAACGAACTGTTAGGGATGGAAACATTTGCGAATCCATTAAAACAGTTGTTAATGCGATAAAGTTAACTCCACAAGTGAAAAATGAGTTAAATATTTCGGAACTTAAGAACGAAGACGAAAAGTTATCGTTTATATTGTTTGTTGATTACTTTTGCAATCTTCAAACATCATTATTAAACTTTTCCGCAAAAGTGAACGCGAGTTTTACCAAAAAGATCCGTGACGCCTACGGACAAGAAACATCGGGAAGCGAACTAGTATCTCGTTCACAATTGCCAGGAATGGTAGTGAATGGTGAAAACCTGAGGTCGATTCAAAAGCATCTTCAACTCTTGAAAAATCTTAGCAGTAATCAATTCGTGCAGAACACGAGCAATTTTTTGGTCTTACCATATCGTTGCAAAGGTTCGCATACTTTGTGTACTAATGCTACTTACAGTTTTACAACACGTTAGGTACTAACCGCTTAAATGTGTTTTAAGTTTTTAATTGATCAGTTTCATTGTATATAAACTTTTTTAGATCTTTTGAAATTGAAAGCTCAAAACAGAGATCTCTTACGGAGTAAGTATTTGCATTTTTGACCTATTGTAATTGCAGATTTAAATTATATACATAAGATTAGAACTAAATTATCACTTTTTAAAGCATTTTTTTTTTCTTCGTATTAAGAACACAATGCAAACTATTTTTCTGTTCGATCTTTTAAATTTTGATGGGACATTTATGTTCTTTTATGAAATTTATTTCGAAAATTTTATAAAACATTTTCGATTCATCTTTCGAAATGTGTTTGTTATACAGATGGCCAAAAAGCGGAAATTGTTTTTGCTTTTCACGTTTCATCGTCGATACTTCAAAGTGAAGCAAACTTGCTCAAACAATTCTATACCGACATACTTCGAAAAGGAGATATTGAAAGCGGGAATCTTAAGGTAGCAATAATAGGATATGGTGAAGTAGCAACAACATATGCCGATTTTTCCAGGTAATTTATACAGATAGAATATTATTGTTTATACTGCTCAATCAATACATCTTTTGAAATAATATGAAATTATTATTCATGTTAATGATGCCTTTGTAGATCCATGTCAAGGAATGATCTCATTTCTACTTTTGACTATGCAATTGACAAAGAAAAATACTCCGTTGGAAACCGTAATGTCAACGCTGCATCTGTTTTTGATGAAGTATCGAGAATTTTGCAAGCAGGAAACAATACCCCAAAAGCGTTGATTTTTTTCACTGATCAACAATCTACTGACATTGCAAATCTTGCAGATAATGTTATGAGAAAGAAATTGGAAGATGAACAGCTGGTTGAGATATTTAGTATTGCTGTAGGCACAAATTCAAAGGACGAATCCGCAGCTTTAGCATCAACTCCAGAAAATGTATTCAGCGTTTCGGAATACTCAAGTTTACCTAGAATCAGTGAAGATCTTGTTCAAAGACTTGGGATATGTAAGCTTTCTATTTATCAACACTAATATGCAAACTATAACTTATCAAGTCTCTCTCTTTCTCTCTCTCTCTCTCTCTCTCTCTCTCTCTCTCTCTCTCTCAAAAGAAGAAACGCAACTACTAGTTTTCCCATATCATAATACATGTATTTAAAAATTACATTTGATTCATATTGCAAGTATTCAGATAATACACCCTTTACTATTGAATAATGAAGTGTAAACCTATTAAAACCATCGATAATTTACGATATAATATAAATATTGGATTCAAGAATTACAACTCTAATATCGAGCATATCTCCGTTTGCACTCGTTACTTGAACGATATGTGGTATGCAGAGAGTTGATAATGCAGTTATTTCAGGACGGGTAATATTATGCCTTTCTTTCAAAAGTCTTTTGCGGGAAGATAATTTTGATGTATTTGAATGTCTCATATATTCTCTATAGATATAAGTAAACTGTATTGGGCCGGGGCATGGTAACGTCTCAACATTGTGTTTATAAAGATTTATATCCCATTAAGTATGGCACAACCTAATAAGGCGCCAAGAATGTTGATGGACAATGCAAACACTCATAACAAAATATTGAAGAAGAGTATGCATATTTGTCACAGTACTTTCTTCAAGTGGATTTTTGAGTACCTGTACCTGAAGATTTTTTCCATACAACAATTTTCCACTAGCCAAAGTTTGATATTTAGTTGTGGGTTATTTCTATAACGGTTACTACTGACCTAAAACACCCAACTGGTTACCATATAAGCTGAACAGCGTGAAACGCCCTAACATAGGAAACACGTTTAGACAATAGTAATAAAATATAAGAGTCTGAACTAAGTTTAAGACGACGAAAGTCGGTATGATGACATGTACTTGAGACGCCCTCCGATATTAAATTGACTTATGAAAGGGCCCTGACAAATCATTTGATGTTGATTTTGAAATTCCAAAATAGTTAAATAAGGACAGTTATTTTACAAGACAATCTGAATAAGGTGTCATTTCCGTTTTTGGGAAATAACACTTGTATCAGTCAATCTAAGGTTCTTGTATAGTGTAAAATTGTGCCTTTGCCTTTGTGGATATCTGAATCTTTTGTCACACCCTTTAATGTTTAGAAATTATAAATAAAGAATAAAAATAATTAGATAAAGAAACTCACGAAATCTACTAAAATTATTTTTTAAAGCCACGATGAAAAGAGACTTTCGTTTCTACAATATTCTCTTTTGTATCCAAGAAAATATTGCCATGTATTGACATACGCAGACTAGAAATCAATTGGGGTTATTAACTATAGTCTGTCCCAAGTTATTGCTTCCGTCACTTTTTGATGTTTTTTAATTAAAATAAGCATACGTGTCAAAGAAGTACAATTGAAATCGATAAAAGAGAGAAAATCTAATATTTGTTCATTGATACATCGTCTGTTTATCCCTGGAGAATTTCACATGAACGAAAACAAAAACCCTACGGAGATTCAAAATGGGAAATGTTTACATCTTTTCTCCATTCGAAGTACTCTGAACACCTCGTAACGTTATCATCCGGGGTACTTGATTTTGTTTACAATGCAAATTCCCAGTAGACTCTCTATTTTGGGTTGTGTATTGAAACCTGACAAGTTTAATGGGGCGTTTCAAAGGGTAAATCCAGGGATTTTTTTGGTACTATTTAATGAACCTCGTTTGAATCCAGAGGTATTTATAAATTATATAGTATAATTTATAACAATGTGTGTCAAAAATAACTTCGGACAGAGTATAATAATTGCTTCGGATTTTGTTTAACACCATGCAAGTAAAAGCTTCAAAATATATTTAAAAAGTATCAAACGATCAGTGGTGGTTGCAACATCTTTTGTTTTATTATTATTTTTCGTATTGATTGACACATGGTTCTGTTTAATTACTAGTGTTCAATAATTTATATTTCTTTCTTACTAATATAGTTCGATCATTGACAGAAGAATCTATTCCTGATTTAAAAGGTATGATTTTCCTCATTATTTCTTTGGTAGATGAAAAAAGTCGTTTAAGAGGGCTGGGTGGTCGTGGTCATTTTTAGACCATATCAATCCTTAGAAAGGGGAGTTTTATTTAAAGATATAGACAAATATTCAAATTATAAATCTAAAATATTAGGATTTTACTAAATATTAGTTTATTGCTAAAGAGATCATGTCTTAAATTTTAAGGTAGATCTAATGATTAATTTGTTGACCACCTATCCTCCTTCATTTAACTCTAATTTTTTTCTAATTTTTGTAATGATTGAAGAAGTACCTAATTTCAATTAAATTTAAACTGATTTTCTTTTAGATGCAATGATTTCTACAACACCTCCGCAACAGAAATATGGTATGTCTTTGAAATATGTTTCTATTGTATACTTGCACTATCAATATTAGCGCGATAACAACAAATGGTTGCACACCACACACGCAAGAATCTTATTTTGTGATTGTAGAACAGCTTAAGGTTGAAAGAAAACTAGCGAAATTTCTAAACTCTACATTTAAAAGTTTGCAAACACAAACATCATTAAATTAAATCTTTACTTTTTTCATCGAAAATAGTTGTTCTATAACCACGTGTTTTTAAAGTGTTTGAATGTTTCATCTGCTGTTCTATTTGATTTGTGTATTTGCACTTTCTGACAAATAGTTAATGTCTGAAGATTGCAATCATGTTATTATTGTTTTATTAATCTAACTTTTTACAATGATTGTAAACCAACTTAGTACATGTATATTATGAGAATTGGGGGTTTTGAATGTGTTGATACATCTTTTAACATTAATCAAATTGATCATATTGGTTTATATAACAGTACTGATAATAATGTATCTATAAAGAGATTAAAATAAGCTTGAATATATTATGATGCTTATATTTAACACTTTCTTGTAATGAAAAGAAAGGTTGGTTTACATTCCGTCACAGTGTTGTCTTTGTGTGAACGAGGAAGTGTTTATGGCATTCACTAACTTAATGCTTGAATTTCATTTCTTACGGTAAGTAAATTTACTGTTTCTATTTTTTAGGGGTAAAACTGTAAACTAATTTTTATTTGCAAACAAGAATACCTCGTTAGGTTCCCGAATATAAAGTTGCCGGGTATGTGCCTTTTCAGATTTTGGACTTGTTAAAGTTATTCTTTATAGGTTTTTGCGAAAATAAGTCGCTGCAAACCAGTTCAACACCCGTTCATCGCAAAATTAATTCTGTCGCCACAAATAGAATTTAGTTTACAGTTTTATAGATGTGTTTATATCTGATGAAATCGAAAAAATAGAAATTTATTGAAATGATAGATAATATCATTAAAGATTAATAATGTATTTATAGTCTGTCGCAAGATATTTATGCAGCACATTTGGCCGATTTTGAATAAAAATACACAAACCTGTGAAAGAAATGCAATTGAAATCGATGAAAGGGAGAATTTCCAAGATATCTTCATTGACACATTATCATTTTTCACTCATAAAAGTTCACAGGAACGAAAATAGATTTCCTACGGAGATTTATAATGGGAAATGTTTACATCTTTTCTCCATTCGGAAGAGTCACTCTGCGCAATTTCTCAACGTTATCATCCGGGTCTGCTTTAATACAAAATCCCCGTAGACATGACATTTTTTAGCCGTGTATTGAAACATGGTCAGCTAGAGGGGGCGTTTCAGTGGAAATATTTTGGAAATGTTTCATACTTTTGAATGAACATCGTTTGAACCCTGAGGTATTTATAAATATCGAGTAATTAAGCAAAATGTGAATCCAGGATATCTTGGGACAGAGTATAGATATGTGACCTAAGTTGATATGATATCATCAGGAAAGGTCACAATAATATCTAATGCTGTCATTATAATCATATATATTTATATAAATAACGATAATAAAAAATCTCTATCGACATTTCTATGATACGTCTCGTGTTTCAATAGAATCATTTTAATAAAGCCCAATTACTTTAAATGAACCCTGGAAAGATTTTCTTCCAGGGGGAAGTAAGGAAGTGCAATGATTTTAAGAATGACTTGTTTCAGTTATAACCATACCACCTCCACCACCACCCACCTTCCTTTCTTCTACTGGAGTGCATGCCAAGCCCGATATCAGTGGTGATACATTCTTGTTCGAATTAATTAATTTTTTTAAACATAATTAGCAATTACAATTATTAGTATTTAGTTAAAGAATGTGAATAACTATGGAAATAGAAAACTTATGCTAACTGACCAATTGCTATTTGTTTGTTTCAAGATATGTTTTAAATTTTCTACAATGCACACTCTAAAAATTGCATTGAAATATTAACGAATTCAATATTACATTTGTAACCTCGTTTAAGGTAAAACCCACAAGCTTATAATTATCTAAATCCTCTTTGTATTGCAAAATGTATAGTTACTATATCAAAATTTCAGCAAATATCACATATATTATGACATTGGTTTGGGATTGTCATATGAGTTTTCAAATGAAGAAAAATAATGTAAAAGAATTAAAATATTGATCATAAAAAAATTTATCACAAAAATTTCGTTTTAAAAATTGAGAGTTTATATTTAGAACAAACAATAAAGCGTTAGAAAAGAGAATGTTGTTGTAATAACGATTAATTTCAGATGTTTTGATAATGAATTTTGTTTGAAAAAAATAACTTGATTTTGAAAATAAACCTCACTTTCTTTCCGTTTAAAAATGGTAATAATTGTCACTATATGTCGCTGTTGCATGTGTTAGGTATGTTGCTCTGAACTTTTTCATCATCAGGAGACACAAAAACATAATTTACAAAGGACATTTTTGCAATTGTTTATTAGAGAAAAAGCCAATACTTTTAGGTGTCTATAATTTGTTCCTTTGTTTCGTTTTGGGTTTTTTGTTTTGGTTTTATGTTTTGACTGAGGTTAAGCCAGCTAAATTACGTGTTGGTTAAACAAAAACAGCTCAGAAAAATAAACGTCTTGTGTCATAATATGTTATGGAATTGAATAAAAATATCTGCATAAAAACTGTTTTTACTTTTAACATAGATACAATATATGCCAAAGGCTCAATACTTTTAAAATTTTTACATTTATTAAACACAACTTTGCAAATAAACGGTAAGTTTTTTTCAGCTCCTGTTAATTCTTCAAAAGCCTCCTTATTGTTTACATTTCTAATGATTATTTTTATTATTTACATTTCTAATTATTTTTTGACAGAACCAAATAACCAAATATGCAAATGAAAGACAAAGAAATTAAATGAAGGGCTAAGTCAATTTCAAAAGGATTTGAATATTAAGAAATTGTGACAATGCGATTATTTATAACTTTAAACAAAACAATATTCACATCAATTTTCATTTCTGCAACAGAATGTAAAAGCTCTGATGACAATGTAATCTATAAAACGATAATTATTTGCACCATAGTTATTGCATGGGTTAACACAACTAAAATTAAAATAAGAAACATCGAAATCTAGTTTACATTCAGCTTGTACTGCAAAAGTTGATCTAATCTTCTTCTTGTACGCGTCGACTGCTGTTGACCTTTTAAACTTGTTAAAACTTTTGTCAAATTGTTTTTAGAATTCGCTGAAATAGATTCGGTTCGGTAGATATCTGAGTTGGTTTATTGATATTTGGCACACAAGTAACAATCACATTCCATATGAAACATTTATAAGTGAAACATGCTGCATGCGGTATTCGTTGGTTGTTTGTCAGTTTTCACACAGCGGAGGCTCTGAAAAGAATGCACGATACAATGTATTATTCTATTCACAGAGATAGAGTTGACGTTACAAACATTGCTCTTGTATTAACTGACTTTGTTTCTAATGTCAACGGCAGTATTTGAAGTGCATTGGCAAAACAGAAAAGCATTCACATAAATATAATAGAAACTGGTCATTCGGATTTACATGAAGTCAACAACTTTGCCTCATACCAATCTAATATTAATGCCTTTTTCTGAATTTTGACGAGATAAAAGGATTTGAAAAGAAATTCATTCTAGCTATATGTCAAGTACGTATTAAAGATTAAATCCTTTTGAACTATACATTTTGCAATATCATGAAGATAAGTATAGCAATGTTAGTAGAATTTTTTATTTTGCTCAATTTTATGTTTACGTGACTACAACTCTTAAATTATTTGCAAGTCGTTTTATTTTTGCTACTCTCCAATCTAAAAATATCATTCAGAAACAAATTGAACATTCAAAAGGATTTATCTAAGAAATTCTAAATGTCAATATATTGAATTTGCTTGATAAAATCTTATTTACAGTTCGCAAGAAATTAATGAATATATTTTGTAATGAATGATATATTTTTTAGACATTGAAAACCCAACCACTCTTATCCCAACAACCTTTGCATCAATGACATATCCACTTCCAGGTTTGTTATATTTCTTTAAGTATGCTTGTTTAATCGTTTTTAACATTTTGGTTTGTGTTGTGATGAATGTAACACCCGGTCCCTGTAGGTTTTCTCCATTGTTTAGATAAGAAAAACTTACTATTTTAGTGTGCTTTGACCATGCCGACGTTGTCTTTGTTTTGGATTCTTCTATCAGTGTGCAGTCGACAGGTTTTCGGAAGATGCTTAACTTCTGCAAACAATTTCTAAATAAAGTTAGCATTGACAATGGTGCTGTACGAGTTGGAATAGTAACTTTCGATTCCAGATACTCCATTGAATTTAACATGAATGAATATTCTTCTGTAAGAAGCCTACAACAAGCTATTGATGGAATGCGTTGGAGTCCAAGCTTTACTAAAAACACTGCTGAAGGAATTAAAGCGATGCACCAGTACATGTTTACATCTGTTAATGGTGATAGACCAAAAGCGTCAAACATAGCTATAGTTATCACACAGGGTCCTTCTGTTCATTCTCAAAGAACTTTACAAGAAGCGATGACAGCAAAGAATAAAGGCATTCATATATATGCGATTGGGATAGGTTTAGATGAGGATTTGCTATCAGAGGTTAACTCTATTGCCTCAGAGCCATTCAGAAAATATTCATTTATGATTTCATCATTTGATCGACTTGATGGCTTGGATGATGAAATTGTAGCATCAGCTGATTGTCCAGGTACATGTACTTTGTTTCGTTTTTGTTTTGTTTTGGGTTTTTTTTATTTCGCATGTGCTTGTCATATTGTTTTAACATGTTGACATTTAACACGTCATCATACATATCGTTGAATTTAGTGTTGATTGTTTACACAAAAGATTACTCAAATGTTTGTGACTTTTTTTTTAAAATTGGAATTTTTTTTTTCCGTTTTAGAAAATATCTTTAGTGAAAACTATGACGTTGTATTTTTGTTGGATTCGTTTGGTATCACAAGAAGCGTTTATGAAGACATGAAAACGTTTGTTTATCAGATACTTGATTATTTCGACATAAACAGTGGAGAATACAGAGTTGGTTTTGCCCAATATACTCATGGCGATGACATAACTGCTGAATGGCAACTCAATAGTTACAATTCTAAGGAAGCCATATTAGGCGCTGCCTTAGCTGTTAATTTTAAACAGAATTTCGGAAAGAGAGAAATAGGAAAAGGAATCGATTACATCAGGACGAATATGTTTAAAGAAGAAAATGGGGACCGCAGTTTTGGAAGAAATCTTATAATGTTACTAACAGGAATGGAAAAGAGTGAAGACGTATATCAGTCATATCTGGCAGCTGAAAAAGCAGAAGATGCAAAAATAAATTTATATACAATTGGTTTTTACTTGAATGACACTGAGGAATTGCACCAAATAAGTACATGGCCGCTGAGAAGTTACAACTATTTAATCAATAAATACGACGATGTTGGGGTTTTGCCAGCTGCATTATTCAATTCTAGTAAGTATGTTTTGGTTTACATTTTAATCGACTTAAAATGTTTACTGAATTATTAAGGACGCTATACTAAATGTTTGCCAAATTAAACATATTTGTATATTTCAATGTTTATTGATTAAGTTCTCGTATTTTTGGAACATTGATTTTTCATTGCTTTTTAACTTTAGTGAATGCGTTTATTATTATCATTTTTGACAATAAGTTTTTATTTAAAATGACTCAAATGAATAATGAAATGAATAGTTAAATTAATGTGTAAATATATAAAAAAAAATCTATTTTTTAATCAGTTCAGGAAGGCATTGAACCTCGCCGCCAAAGACCACGATTATGTAAGAAATCTATCTATCTATCTATCGAAGAAAAAATTAGATCAGTGCTTTATGTAATAATCTAAGTAAATGAAAACGAGTAAAAGATGAGCACTGTCTTTTTATTTCAATGACACAACTGATTATTTCAATGTGTAGAAACCAAGTTTCATATTTTGCAGATGGTTAATGATTAATGATATGATTTAATATCTTATTGAAATTGGATCAAAGCTGCATCACATCTTATTAAAAATTTATTTGATATGTTTGAAAAAGTTCATTTTTACACGAAGAGTCAAACACATTGTACCTTTTATGCCGAATTGACGCTTTATCATTGTTTGTGGATCATATTTTGAAAAGAATAAAAATATTATTTCATAATGTATTTCTTAACATTTTACAACAAACATCAGATAATACATTTGAAAAAAGGGTTTCATGTATTCTTTATATCATTAAACCACAGTAGTAAAAGAAAATATTTATATGAGATACACAAGTGACAATAATTTAAATGGACTTGTTGTGATCACATTTGAATTTACTAGCTGATGAAGCTGCTGAACCACCATCATCTCCACTAAAAGAAGCAGTCACCCCGACGAATACACCATTTTCTACTACAGCATTAAGTATGGTTAAACATAGTGATGCAGAAAGACACGCTTAATCATATCACGACTTCATCATCAATAAATTTCTGCTTATTTAAATATTTTTTATTTCTTTAATATGTGATTATTATACTTAAAGATGAGTAGGTACATTTGTTTATTAAAGTTTTAATTGAGTCATGTAGAGTTTTAATTGCTTTAATTAAGCGACAAATCACTATTTTTGATTGCAACATTGAAAATAAATTTTGAAAATGGTTTTTACAAAAGATGTCTTTAACTACTAATTTTTCATATTTAAAATGTGAAGAAACGATTTAAAGAAGTGTTCATGATTTTGAAACAGTTGAACAGGAAAAATGACTTGATAATCTGGTTTTATTTATAGACCAATGCTTTGCAAAGGTTGACTTGGTGTTTGTATTGGACTCCTCAACAAGTGTAGGAAATGACAACTACGAAAAAATGAAAAGCTTCGTAACAAAGTTCCTTCACTCTGCTAACATTGACAATGGGGATGTTCGAGTTGGTCTTCTGTCCTACAGCACGCAAGTCACAGTCGAATTCAAACTGAATTCATATACCAAAAAGTCTGACGTGTTCAATGCTGTGAAAGCAATCCCATGGAGATACGGCAGTACGAATACTGCCGATGGTCTCCAAACAATGCATGAAGAATTGTTCAGTGAAGCTAACGGTGACAGACCTGGAGTTCCAAATATCTGTATCGTAATGACAGACGGTGTATCCAATATCAACTACCAAAGAACCATTCCCGAGGCCGAGAAAGCAAGAGAAAAGGGTATTCATATTTATGCTGTTGGAATTGCCCTCCAAGACTTAGAAGAAGTGAACGGAATAGCCAGCAAACCTGCAAGTACAAACGTATTTGCTGTAAACACCTTTGATGAATTAGAAGGTCTTGATGAAAAAATCTTTGAATCAACATGTCCAGGTAAAGGATTATACTTTTTTTTTTAGAAAGAATTAAGTTAATAATTGAGGCTTTTGATGAAAAAATACAATAAGAAACTGTCAATGTCAATGTCAATGTATAAAATTATGCTTTAGGGGTAGGGATCACAAGCATTTTTTTCAAGTTATTTGATCATTTGATTATTTTTTTGGCCAAATATTCATTTGTAAAAATTTTTAATTCTAAAACGGTGAAAGTAATTTAATTAGAATATAACTACATATAATATAAATAACGCACTTTTATTCACATAAATATCGACATGTGTTTGATACCACCTTTTAAAATCTTTAAAGCAGTCCTGCAGTGAAACCCATTGCACAATATGACATTTATTTTGCACTGTTTACAATATTCTTTATTGCAATTACATGTACAGGCTTTCATTGTTATCAAAATATTCTGATTAAGATAAGAGTAAAAATTGTGTTTGCAGGAGGGGGGATTGTAGTCTGAGGTTTACTTTTGGTAATTTTACTACATAAATGAATTTTTTTTTTTGGGGGGGGGGGGGTTCTGGATTTCTCACCCCCACCTTTTCTCTAAATCCACGCACACAATGATGATGGCACACAAAAGCATATATAAAGCCGGCAACCGCCGGGGGGTGGGGGGTGGGTATAATTTAATTTTGTGTGTAATAATTATATAGACCATACTTTCTATGACATGAAACGTTTAGATTATTGATTAATTTAAAATTCACATGCAAACAGTTCAACCCCAAATTGTACATAAAAGCAATATATGTATATGTAAAAAGTATCGAAAATTGCATGTGGCCCTCTTTTTGACTAAAACTGGTACAAGAGAGTGTTATTTAGAGGCAAATACCTGGAGCGGGTATTACTGTCTAATGACAGCATCTAGTTAACAAATGTAAATGCATTTTTTATTTGATTTTTGTTTATTTGAAAAGTACTCATATTCGTGATTTTCATTTCTTTATGTGGATTTTAACTTTTCATTTTTGGCATTGCGCCGTATGTCGAAATAAAGAACGAGTATGCTTTCATTTTACTAATTTAATCTCATACAACATTTGATATCAAAACATAAATTTAATGCAAATTACTTGAATCCTTTGTGGCCCAATATTCATATTCCTGTGTCTTCGATAAACTGAATAACGCCACGTGTCTACGCTATTTTGGGACAACCCTCGTATATGCTGCTCTGACTACTTGATCAGACCTAGCATTTTTTTCAACCGTACAGCTGTCAAAGACGAACAAAAACGAACGCATAAGCATGATTTAGTAGAATATCAGATAGGTCCACTTTTAAGTTTTATGGTTGTATTAAATGAGAAAAGTCCAGGTATCTAATTAAGCGTAGATTCAAATTAGTCAATGAGACCCATTGATCAATTGATCAATACAAAAACGGGTGCAAAGTTTACCGAAGGAATCTATTGAAAACATCTTATGAAATGTTTCTCGAAAGAAAATTCATTGCTTACGGTAATACTATGTAAGCATCTTTCTATGCATATACCTGTAGATCCAATTTCTCTCAAACTGTGTTACTCATATCCCTTCCCTTTGTTTAGATTTCGATATGAAAAACAAAAAAAGGGGTAAAACTCTATTAAAAACAAGGACTCGGCTGAGAGATGTTGCCCATGAAATTTTGTTTTGTTAATAAATTGTGATTTTCAGACTTATTCAATAAGACATTAGCATATACAAACACTATTTCAATTTTATCCGATATTTTTCAAAAATGCAAGTGCAAGTATTTATTTTTTATGTTTTGATAGCCTCTACTACAACTACAACCCAGCGGGACTCTGGATATGATGTTGTAATCATGATGGATTCAAATGTTGCTTCAGAAACATTTGAATCTATGAAAAAGTACGCCAAGTCGCTTGTCAACAAGTTTAGCATCGACGATAAGGAATACCGAGTAGGACTCATGCAGTATGGATCTTCGAATAACAAACAATGGGACTTGAACAGATACGATGATAAAAATGATGTTTTGTCGGCAGTCGACAGAGTTCCTTTCAGAAGAGATACTTCGTCCGATGCAGCAAGTGCTATACGAATGGTCAGAAGAAGAATGTTCAACGATAGAAAAGGAGATCGAGACTTTGCAAGAAATCTTATTTTCCTTATGACTGCCAATGAGCGAAGTGACGATATATACGCCACCTGGAACGAAGCAGAGGAGGCTGAGAAAGAAAATATCAACCTTTATACTGTTGGCTTTGATTTGGATGATACCACAGAGATAGATGAGACCTCAACTCATCCACTTAGAATTTATCGTCATCTTATCAATACTAGAGAAGGCGACCGACCTATTGATTTATCAACAACTGATATTCTTGGACTAAGTATGAAATTTTAATTCTGGTGAAATTATTCTTTTGCGACATACAGATTAAAGAGAGATAGAAAATATGTAGAAAAGTTACTTAATGCGCTGGCATATATATTTATGTTTTAACTAGTTGATGAAGATGTTGAACCACCGAGATCTCGTCCAAAGCCAACAACTACACCTTTTCCAACTATAGCAAATAGTATGTACTTTTATAAGAATTTACAGGTGTAATTGATACTATGAGTCGATATTAAAGAAGTATAGTAATTAATACATCATTCTTTAATTAGTTTTAAAACTTTTTGTAGAATTGCAAATGTTAAAAAGGATGTGACGTCAGATTGTGCTGTAAAATAAATGTTGAACAAATGTATACAAGACTTAAAACGGCTGAATGGTCCTGTATATATTTAGACCATATCAATCTCTTTCGGAAGAAGAGCACTGTAAAAAAATATAGAAAGATATTGAAATTTTAAAGCTATTTTTTAAAAACATAAGATTTTGTCATTTTTTTTAAAGATTTTGAGGAAGATGGTCAATTTGCTGACCATACAGATTTTCTGAAATGCTTACTTAAATGTATAAAGAATCGATATGCACACAAAGTAAACTGTTACTTTATCACGGTCTCATATATTATGGATAATTCTTGCAGAATAACATAATAAGGAGAGGACTAGGTCCAGTAAAAATAGCCATGATGAAAATGGGCTATTCAATTTCAGCCAGCCAGAGCTTTGGCAATCTATTTCGTTTTGGTAGCTATTAGTCATCTTTCACATTATTAATAACAGTATTTCATCCTGTGAAGAAGAAAAACAAAATTTAGAATTTACTGTGGGATTTAAAAAAAAAAATATATGAAACAAAATAATGATTAAAATCATTTTAATAACAACTTTAAATCGAAGAGCGTTGAATTTGGAAACGTATTAAAGGGGCATGGTCACGATTTCAAATTCTTTCTGTTTTTATTTTTTCTGTTTTTAGCTCACCTGAGCTGAAAGCTCAAGTGAGTTTTCTGATCACTTTTTGTCCGGCGTCCGTCTGTCTGTCTGTCCGTCTGTCTGTAAACTTTTTACATTTTCGACTTCTTCTCCAGAATCACTGGGCTAATTTCAACCAAACTTGGAACAAAGCATCCTTAGTTAAAGGGAAATCAAGTTTGTTAAAATGAAGGGCCACACCCTCTTTCAAAGAGAGATAATAAAGAATTATTAAAAATTTGTTGGGTTCTTTAAAAATCTTCTTTTCATAAACTAATTCGCCAGAAAAGCTGTTATTTGCATGGAAACATCCTCAAATGGTGAAGTCTCAAGTTTGTTCAAATCACGATCCCTGGAGGTAAAGTGGGGCCACAATTGGGTGTCAAATTTTTACATAGGATTATAAAAAGGCAAAATCTTTAAAAATCTTCTTCTCAAGAACCAATTGGCCAGAAAAGCTGTAACTTGTGTGGAATATCCTCAGGTAGTGAAGATTCAAGTTTGTTCAAACCATAATCCCCGGGGGTAGGGTGAGGCTACAATGCAAGGGGGGGGGGGGGGGTTCTAATTATTACATAGGAATATATAGAGAAAAATCTTTAAAAATTTTCTTCTCAAAAACCAATTGGCTAGAAAAGCTTTAACTTGTGTGGAAGCACCCTCAAGTAGTGAAGACTCAAGTTTGTTTGTTCAAACCATGATCCTCGGGGTTAGGGTGAGGCCACCATGGGGGGGGGGGTCTAGTTTTCACATAGGAATATATAGAGAAAAATCTTTAAAAATCTTCTTCCCAAAAACCAATGGGCCAGAAAAGCTGTAACTTGAGTGGAAGCATTCTCAGGTAGTGTAGATTTAAATTTGTTCAAATCATGATCCACAGGGGTACCTCTGGGCCACAATTGGGGGTCAAATTTTTACATAGGAATATAAAAAGAAAAATCTTTAAAAATCTTCTTCTCAAGAACCAATTGGCCAGAAAAGCTGTAACTTGTGTGGAAGCATCCTCAGGTAGTGAAGATTCAAGTTTGTTCAAACCATAATCCCCGGGGGTAGGGTGAGGCCACAATGGGGGGGGGGTCTAATTTTTAGAGAAAAATCTTTAAAAATCTTCTTCCCAAGAACCAATTGGCCAGAAAAGCTGTAACTTGTGTGGAAGCATCCTCAAGTAGTGAAGACTCAAGTTTGTTCAAACCATAATCCCCGAGGGTAGGGTGAGGCCACAATGGAGGTCTAATTTTTACATAGGAATATTAAGAGAAAAATCTTTAAAAATATTCTTCTCAAAAACCAATTGGCCAGAAAAGCTTTAACTTGTGTGGAAGCATTCTCAGGTAGTGTGGATTTAAATTTGTACAAATCTTGATCCCTGGGGGTAGCTTAGGGCCACAATTAGGGGTCAAATTTTGACATTTGAATATATAGAGAAATATCTTTAAAAATCTTCTTCTCTAGAACCGATTGGCCAGAAAAGCAGTAACTTGCGTGTATTGGCATTATCAGGTAGTGTAGATTCAAGTTTGTACAAACCATGATACCCGGGATACGCTTGGGCCACAATGGGGGGGGGGTCTAATTTTTACATAGGAATATATAGAGAAATATATTTAAAAATCTTCTTCTCAAGAACCAATTGGCCAGAAAAGCTGTAACTTGTGTGGAAGCATCCTCAAGTAGTGAAGACTCAAGTTTGTTCAAACCATAATCCCCGAGGGTAGGGTGAGGCCACAATGGGGGGTCTAATTTTTACATAGGAATATTAAGAGAAAAATCTTTAAAAAAATTCTTCTCAAAAACCAATTGGCCAGAAAAGCTTTAACTTGTGTGGAAGCATTCTCAGGTAGTGTGGATTTAAATTTGTACAAATCTTGATCCCTGGGGGTAGCTTAGGGCCACAATTAGGGGTCAAATTTTGACATTTGAATATATAGAGAAATATCTTTAAAAATCTTCTTCTCTAGAACCGATTGGCCAGAAAAGCAGTAACTTGCGTGTATTGGCATTATCAGGTAGTGTAGATTCAAGTTTGTACAAACCATGATACCCGGGATACGCTTGGGCCACAATGGGGGGGGGGGGGGTCTAATTTTTACATAGGAATATATAGAGAAATATATTTAAAAATCTTCTTCTCAAGAACCAATTGGCCAGAAAAGCTGTAACTTGTTTGGAAGCATCCTCAGGTAGTGTTGATTCTAGTTTGTTCAAGCCATAATCCCCGAGGGTAGGGTGGGGCCACCATGGGGGCGAATTTTACAGGATTTTTTTTAGGAATGTAAAGAGAAATATCTTCTTTTTGAAAATCAATTAAGCAGAAAAGCTGTTACTTGAGTGGAAGCATCCTCACGTAGTGTAATATACATAGAAAAAATTATTTAAAAATCAAATAAAAAAGTATAAAACTATAATGTGGAGGGGGGGGGGGGTGAATTTTTACGTAGGAAATAAATTTGACCAGTCTCAAAAATATTTAGTATATAGTATTACTAATATGCAATCATATTGACATTTGTTAATTCTCAGTTGTTTGGACTGTGAACCTGGATAATTCTTGGGCCACATAAAAGGTTCAAAGTTTCATGTAGGTTTATATTTAGCTGATTTTATCATGTCTAGTGTTGCTCAGGTGAGCGATGTGGCCCATGGACCTCTTGTTATTATTTAGAATGCTTTAGGAATGCACTTCTAATGATCAAATGAAATTCGAGAGCCAGTCGAAGAGTTTTAAGCAAGATGCAGTGCTCACAATTCCTTGTCATGTAAACAAGGCTTCTGCCTATTTTGTTTACAATGGTTCAATATACCAGTAAAAAATCTTTATCAACCCGATTTATTAACTTAAAGCATGAATTAACAGTTCCTAACGTTTTTGTTTTAGATTTTAGGTCTAAAACTTGAATTTTCACATCAACAAAATGTAAACAAATCCTTTGTTTACATAGCAAAGAATTGTTAGCTCTGTAACTCACTTATAACTCAACGAATGACGCTCAAATTTTGGTTGCCTATTAAAATTGCTTTACTAAAGCAATGTAAACATTAAAATCGGAAAAATAATTTTTGACCTAAATCATGACCATCCCCCTTGAAATAGTTTTTTTTTCAAATCGGCAGAAACTGTGCACTTTTTGATAAAAAATGATATTTTTAACACTTAAATTCAGTAAATATAAACAAAAGCCCCAGGCGGATTCGAAATCATGATCTGCAGTTCACAAGCCCAATACTTTAACCACTGAGCTATTACAATATGCAACCAAATCGTTTGATACATCAACAAAACATATAAAATCGCCATTTTGTGACGTTGTGTCTTAAAAAGTATAAGTCTAGGTGTAGTGAGGTACCTTAACGCTCTTTGAAGAAATTGTTCAATGTATTTTGAGTTTGGGACCAAGTTAGTGCACTTTGAAAAACTTTCAATGTGTGAAATAAATAGACATGAACATTTTTTATCATAAGAACTCTTCACGCAAAAATTCTAGACTTTTTCAGTATGTACACGAAAGTGTAATATTTCTTTGGGAAATCTCCATTATCAAAAACTCATGTATAATTGCGTTCGATCCTCTTTCCATCTAGATTGAAGCTTTTTAATACTTGGTAACCGCCGATGAAAAATCGGATAAAATGTTTTTATTGTTATCAAGAACAGGGTGATGGCAGCAAATATACATTCCGATCACCAGTATATCATTCAAAGTGGAAACATGTAGAAAGCCCCTACCCTATTTTTGATATTTGCTTCCGAAACATTATATATATTTACACAATCGAATGACGCTAATAAATATATTTAAATAAAGAAGGAAAATATTTTGACTCGATTGAGTTGTAAAATTGTCTAAATAGAGACCTCTTTTCCAAACAACAAAAAATGGTATTTAGAAGTTACTAAAAGTTAGTTTTAGATTAGTTTATGAAGTATTTTATTCAGAAATATACACAGAAGTATATACATGTAATGAATATGGATCGAACAGCAGGCAAAAATAGCATAGATTAGTTCTCTCCATTTAACTTAAAGATTAATGTAATACATGTATGAAAATAGTCTGTATGAGCACTTTTGCATATGAAGTAATATGTCATTATCAAGTTACACATTGGACTATTGTGTACAAAAAGTACATTAGCTTCTTATTGTTGTAGACCAATGTTTTGCGCAAGTTGATCTGGTGTTTGTATTGGATTCTTCAACAAGCGTAGGAAATGATGACTACGACAAAATGAAAAGCTTTGTGACAAAGTTCCTTCATGGTGCAAACATAGACAATGGAGATGTTCGAGTAGGTCTCTTGTCCTACAGCACCCGAGTCACGGTTGAATTCAAGCTGAACTCATATAGTACTAAGGCTGACGTGTTCAATGCTGTAAATGCAATACCATGGAGATACGGAAGTACAAATACTGCCGATGGTCTTCAAACAATGCATGAAGAGTTGTTTAGTGAAGCTAACGGTGACAGACCTGGAGTTCCAAATATCTGCATCATTATGACAGACGGTGTATCCAATATCAATTACCAAAGAACCATTCCCGAGGCTGAAAGAGCGAGAGAAAAGGGTATCCATATATACGCCATTGGAATCGCCCTTAAAGAATTGAAGGAGTTGAATGGAATAGCCAGCGAACCTGCAAGTACAAACGTATTCGCAGTAAACTCTTTTGATGAACTGGAAGGTCTTGATGAGAAAATATTTGCAGCGACATGTCCAGGTAAATTTATTTCATGTAGTGATGAGTTGCATATTGTTGAAACTTATTTTGTGTTATGGTTTAATGGTGTACTGAACGAGATAAGAACAATGTTGAACTATAGGAAGGCATGTCAAGAACTTTTAACTGCTTCCTATGAAGCTATTGTTTGCAACGGTCCTCTATCAAAAATTTATAGTGCACAAAGAAAGACGAGGGTATCATGTCACAGGGTACAATATATTGTTTAATACCTATAGAGAGCCAAAGGGGAACTCTTGTAATTGATTAAAGATAAAAGTAATCCAGTTCAATGGGCATGAAATCATTGAAAATAGTCGATTGATTTTTCTCCAACTACATGGAAGTTGATAGCAAACTTCGCAAATATATTCTACCAATATTTATAACTTAAATTTAACAACAGGATTTGTATTTCTCAAATACATGTCTAAACATGGGGGTGTAAAGGGACGTTGGATTGAGGTGAGTTGGTAATGGAGTAGGAGGAGTTGGAAAAAATGAGTTAATAATGAAGAGTATGGCGTTGTTTGTATTTGAGTTCCGGTGGGTTCATAGTTGAGAGGATCAGTCAGATATTTATGTCTCTATTGAAATTTGAGAAATCAGCTTCACGAAATTTAACATCTTTACTAATTGTCGTTAATACAAATCATTGATATTGAGTCTTTTATAAAAAGTAATGCGCATGTAATATATGTTTTGAAGCCACAACAACCTTGCCAACTACTACAACAAAGGAACGTGATTCTGGTTACGATGTCATCTTCATGCTTGACTCATCTGTACCACGCCAAAGTGTTTTCAATCAAATTAAAGACTTTGCTTCAAATGTTGCTGCAGAGCTCAGTATCGATGACAAAGAATATCAGATTGGTCTCATGCGCTACAGTAGCAAAACAGACGCCATTGCCCAACTAAACGGATTACAAAATAAAGCTGATGTTGTACGAGAAATAAAACAAACAACATACAGGCCAGGTGAGAGTAATCTCGCTGACGCTATGGATAATGTACGACAAGATATGTTTACTAAGAGAAATGGTGATCGAGACTTTGCAAGGAATCTCATTGTATTATTTACCGGAGTGGATCAAAGCTCCAACCCTTACGATGCTTTCAGAGCTGCTGAAAAAGCGGAGAGGGATCAGATTAACTTGTATACAGTTGGATTTTATCTAAATGACACATTTGAAATAGACGAAGTATCCACCTATCCTTTGAGTACATACCGTTACCTCGTGAATCGGAACAGAGATCTGAATAGTGTACCAGGAGAGATTGCCCGGTCAAGTACATATTTTTTATTTTTTGAAGTATGTAACAACATGTCTTTATTGTTCTGAGGCATTTCATTTGTTAAGCATATTTAATCCTTTTTTAAAGTAACTAGTCATTTATTATAACAGCACAGAGAGATTTTTGTTTTATTTTTCAATTATATTTTTGAAGAAAATAAATAAAAATCCATAAACACATATTTTTGGAAGTTTTCTTTTTATGAAATAAGTTTTTTTTTCTAGAGGATAACTATGAAAATTATGTGATTTTTTTCAAATTTCAATATACTATATGATTTATTCATTAAATCATTATGATTATTCTTATTTTTTTTACATTTAAAAGCATGTAAAGAGTCATCTTAATATTTTAAAAAATATTTTGTGCACCATTTACCCATAGTACCAGTCAAATATAAAGGATAAGTATGAAATATTTTGAGTCACATTTTTGAAGAATTCTATTATTTGAAGATCCTGTTCTAAAAATCTACATTATTGACACACATTTTTTGATTATGTCAATTTAATACTTGGGACATGCATCTAGAAAAACTGCTTGTAGATAAAAATACGATGATTTTTAAAAGCCTACTATGCAAGCATGCACTTCATTAGGAAAATGATGTATCTTTATATAATATTTGTTCTTATTTCCATTTTCAATGTGATCAATGTGCAAACTTTAAACGAAATTCAATCTGCTAAGTTTTAAATACTGTCAACAAATGTCAAAAGTGCGAAGATTTCAATTTTTGTATGAAAGGCCGAATTCAGAAAGATTAACACTGACTCCATCACCTATTTAATTGAATTATTTCAAAAGATTTCAATGATTAACCTTTCAAATAATGTTTGCTACACCTATACACTTTTCAAGCAATTCTCGCTACAGCTATGAGATAAAAATACCGTAACTATTTATCCCTCTGAAAGACATGTTGTTTTGTTTATTTGATAGTTGATGACATTGTGAGACCCGAGAGGCGAAGGCCGTACCCGACAACAACTAGTAAGTATTTTACTACCACGTAGCATCGATATCTGAAAACTACAGCCAAATAATCGAGGTACATTAAATAGATAGAAATCCATTGTAATGCTTTTATTTACAATTGTAGCTACTACTACAACTACAACCACTACACCCCAGCGGGACTCTGGATATGATGTTGTTATCATGATGGATTCAAATGTTGCTCCAGAAACATTTGACTCCATGAAAAAGTACACGAAGTCACTCGTCAACAAGTTTAGCATTGACGATAAGGAATACCGAGTAGGACTCATGCAATATGGATCTTCTAATGACAAACAATGGGATTTGAACAGATACGATGATAAAAATGATGTTTTGTCGGCAGTCGACAGAGTTCCTTTCAGAAGAGATACTTCGTCCGATGCAGCAAGTGCTATACGAATGGTCAGAAGAAGAATGTTCAACAACAGAAAAGGAGATCGAGACTTTGCAAGAAATCTTATGTTTCTTATGACTGCCAATGAGCGAAGTGACGATATATACGCCACCTGGAACGAAGCAGAGGAGGCTGAGAAAGAAAATATCAACCTTTATACGGTTGGGTTTGATTTGGATGATACCACAGAGATAGATGAGACCTCAACTCATCCACTTAGAATTTATCGTCATCTTATTAATACTAGAGAAGGCGACCGACCCATCGATGCATCAACAACTGATATTCTAGGACTTCGTAAGATATTTTTGTACTGCAATTGAAATTTGTTGTAGGTCTGTTTGTTGATTTTTATATAGAAATGAAGAAAGCGAAATATATTCTTGTGCTGATATTTTCATTTCTTATATTAAGTTGATGAAGATGTGGAACCACCGAGATCTCGACCAAAACCGACAACTACACCTGTGCCAACGACAATAACAAGTATGATTATAAAAAAGTTCAGTATTTGTAAATTGAAAAAAATATACATTTTTTATTCACTATCGATGACAACTATTTTCAAATAATTTTTAAATTAATATTTTTGTATCTGTAAACAAACATGTTTGTATCTAGAAAATATAGTTTATTTTTTCCTTTAAACTATTATATACATATGGTTAATTGGAGAACTAAAGAATTCGTTTTTATACGATTGAAGTTCACTCAATTATAGAAACATACCTACCTTAACATCTGTTATGTTTTTTAAATGATATTTATATTAGAGAAATGGATTTAAATTTGTGAAGTACTATAAAAGGTCTTCGAAAATTTTAATATTTTTTTTTCGCTAGACCAATGTTTTGCGCAAGTTGATCTGGTGTTTGTATTGGATTCTTCAACAAGCGTGGGTAATGATAACTACGACAAAATGAAAAGCTTCGTGACAAAGTTCCTTCATGGTGCAAACATAGACAATGGAGATGTTCGAGTAGGTCTCTTGTCCTACAGCACCCGAGTCACGGTTGAATTCAAGCTGAACTCATATAGTACTAAGGCTGACGTGTTCAATGCTGTAAATGCAATACCATGGAGATACGGAAGTACAAATACTGCCGATGGTCTTCAAACAATGCATGAAGAGTTGTTTAGTGAAGCTAACGGTGACAGACCTGGAGTTCCAAATATCTGCATCATTATGACAGACGGTGTATCCAATATCAATTACCAAAGAACCATTCCCGAGGCTGAAAGAGCGAGAGAAAAGGGTATCCATATATACGCTATTGGAATCGCCCTCCAAGAGTTGAAGGAGGTGAATGGAATAGCCAACGAACCTGCAAGCACAAACGTATTCGCAGTAAACTCTTTTGATGAACTGGAAGGTCTTGATGAGAAAATATTTGCAGCGACATGTCCAGGTAAATTTATTTCAAGTTGTAGTGATGAGTTGCATATTGTTGAAACTTATGTTGTGTTATGGTTAAATAGTGTACTGCACGAGATAAAGAACAAAATTGAACTATAGGAAGGCTTGTCAAGACCTTTTAACTGCTTACTATAGATATATTGTTTACACCGGTCATCTATAAAAAATGTTGAGTGCACGGTTTACATATATAGTAGGTTGTTTCATGAATCACTTGAAAGAAAGACAAGGGTATCGTGGCACAGGGTACAATGTATTGTTTAATACCGAGCGCAGCGAGGCTTAATGGTAACACGTGTATTTAAGAAAATCAGTGAAAAATGAGAGTTGAATCAGGGGTACTAAGGGCCCAAATTTTTTTGCAGCCCTTGGCGCCGCCATATTGGGTGCCATTTTGTTAAAAAAAGTTAGGTCGATCATTAAATGACTGCCGCCTGATGATGTTTTTTTACCCTGCAACTCGATCAAAAACCTTCCAATGTTTAATTGAAAGTAATTAAAAACTAGATGCTGTCATTAGACAGTAATACCCGCACCAAGTGTTTGCCTCTAAATAGCATTCTCTTGTACCAGTTTTAGTTACAAAGAAGGCCACATGCAATTTCCGTTACTTTTTAAAAATTATAATTTTCATAAATGCTGAGGTCACATCCCATAATACACATATTACCTTTATGTACAATTTGGGGTTGAACTGTTTACATGTGAATTTTAAATTAATCGATAATCTAAATGTTTCATGTCATAGAAAGTATGGTCTATATAATTATTACAAACAAAATAAAATTATGCCCACCCAACCCCAAACCCCTCCCCTGGCGGTTGCCTGCTTTATATGTGCTTTTGTGTGCCAACATCATTGTGTTCGTGGATTTAGAGAAAGGGTGGGGTGAGAAATCCGCCCCCCCCCCCCCCGGAAAAAATCATTTATGTAGTAAAATTACCAAAAGTAAACTACAATCCCCCACCTCCCTGCAAACACAATTATTACACTGACCCCCCCCCCCAATACCCATGGATAAATAAAAAATTAATCAGAATATTTTGATAACAATGAAAGCCTGTACATGTAATTGCAATAAAAGATATTGTAAGCAGTGCAAAATAAATGTCATATTGCGCAATGATTTTCAATGCAAGACTGCTTTAACGATTTTAAAAGGTGGTATCAAACACATGTCGATATTTATGTGGATAAAAGTGCGTTATTTATATTATATGTAGTTATATTCTAATTAAATTACTTTCACCGTTTTAGAATTAAAAATTTTTACAAATGAATATTTGGCCAAAAAAATAAGTTTTTAAAATTGTTGGAAACTTAAGGTAAAAATAAGATAAGCCACAGCAGGATTCAAACTCTCTACTTACAGACACATTGTTAACGCTCTAACCCATTGCACTATGCTGTTAGGTAACATTATTTTGGGGGAAAATATGATATTTTATACTTTATTTGTTTTGTTCAATGAGGAGTACATCACAATAAGTGAGTGTCCCGTACCACCTTAAAGCTGAAAGTTGTGCTTTACATGGTTAATTACTTAATAAAATTGTGCAAGGGGTTTTAAAGAATAAAGTTATGAAAATACATGCAATATGTTACAATTAAATGATCTTTGTTTGAAGTTATGTACACAACACAGGTGCACAGGTTGCATTAGCGGTATTAGTTTTACCCAGCTCTTTGGTTAGATGGGTTTCAAGTGGTGTACATGCATATGTTTTTTTTTATTTTGATATGCAGAATAGGATAAATTAACATGAATAAACGTTTCTTTCGTGGTGATAAGCTAAAGGAACTCGTATTGTGCTAATTGGATTATCATTATGATGTTGACCACTATAGGTAAGTATAATACATGTAGTAGCGCAATATTATGAGACACCGGTATACAAAACAGTTAAGTTTTACATTCACTTTCTAAAATGTGATCTCCCTTTGCCAGCATACTGTATCATCATCTTTATTTAAATAAGCTTATCTACAGTTTCTGTCATTTTAATTGCAGAATTTTTTTTATTTTTCATTTGTCAGACTTACACTATTGAGTTGACTCCATATTGACCCTGTAACTTTTTTTTTTTATTAAATTTGGGTATTAAATATGATGTTTATATGAGTTATAATAGGGAGGAAGGGGAAGGGGTCTTAACTGTTCCCCCTCCCCAGGATGTGTGGATTAGATATACATTTCTAGTGCGAATTTTTCCATTATACCCCCTACCCCATCATCACACACCAGTAATAGAAAAAGAGTAAATGACTAATTTTCTTATATTTCAAATTGCTTATTCTTTTTTGTCAAGAGATATGTGGTATGTTAAGATTTATGACTCATGAAAATTTGTGCATTTTAATCTTGATTGTTAACATACATGTATAATAATATGCAAAAAAAAATACATGTGATATTATACTAAGGATCATGCAATCAATCAGAATTGCCAATCGGTTATTTATAACTCATTTTGACTAATTAATTTGTAAATCATTTTGAAAATAGAGACATTTCTAAATACATGTATAAGATATTATCAATATTTTTTGCAGATTGATTTTATAACTATTTAGGGTCCCACTCTGCAGATGCCCTATAGTGATCATTCTGTCCAATTCTGCTGATCATGTCAAGATACATTTAAGACAAATTGGCCCCTGCCCCTTGGGTTATTCCCCCCCCCCCCCCCCGAGTTGTTTTTAAACACCCCCTCCTCTGAAATAGGAAATGATAATACATTTTAATAACTGTTGAGATCCCCAACCCTAGACCATATTTATTCTTCCTCCTTGTGTTATTGCAAATCAATCTTTTAGATGCCCAGTGACTTTCCGGAGTTGGAACTAATCAAGTAATCTATCTTATTCCTATGTAGTGTAATTCCTAGCCCTGGCCCAATGTTGACCCTGCTTTGTTTTTTACAGCAAGCTCTAGGTTTTTTTTTCAAAATCTCTTTATGTACATCTGACATCATACAGAAAAATACCAATCAAGAAATGAATTTGCTACCGTAAAAATGTGAGAAGAGACTCTGAATCTCTCTCCCCCCCCCCCCCTCCCCCCCTCCCCCGAAAACATGAATAGTTGAATATTTTTAAAATAACCTCAAAAACATCGAAATCCCCGCTCCTAAACCATATATATTTTTGTTTCTTGAACAATGACCATGTCAAGGCAAATCTTTTTGTAGTATTAGTAGGTCATGGCATCTGGGGGTCACCCTAACCCCACCCCACCCTCCCAAAATCAAAAATGATCAAATAACTTGAAAAAAAAATTCTTGTGATCCCCACCCCTAAAGCATATATATTCTTCCTCCTTATGTATCTTATGGTACGTTATTTCAATCACAAGAGATAAGAGGAGGTCCAGGAATTAGGTTTTTTATGGGACGGAACATCATTTTGCAGATAGCATTGACCCTCAGAATCAAATTTATATTTCTAAAATCTTATTGCATATCTATAGCTCAGCCCTGTTATATCTCTATAAATGATGTGGCTATTCATTAAATCATGAGAGGAGTTCTGGGAAGTAGGTTTTTTCAGGAGTGATAAACGTCAATTTTCAGCTACTATTTGACTCCCTGGATGAAGTTTAAATTTTTAAAACCTTATTGCATGACTATATGACAGCCCCTATCATACCCCAAGAGATGACATAGCTACTGCATAAATTGTAAGAGGAGTTCTGGGAACCATATTTTTTTTGCAAAAAAAACCCCGTTATTTTTTGATGCCCACAGACCCCCGTGATAAAAACAAAAATACTGAAACATGATTACACGTCAACATGACACCCCGAAGCATATCCTATTAGATCATTAGGCTACTGCAAAAAGAAATTGACGTTTTTTGAAAGCAGACCTTTTGTAAATAAAAAACGTCATTTTTCAGCCATTTAATGACCCCCAGGACAAAATTGAAATTTCCGAAACCTTATTGCGCATCTATAGGACACCCCAAAACATATTCCAAGAGATGATTTGTCTACTGTTGAAAATGTAAAAGGAGTTCGAGGAAGAAGGTTTTTTTGTCAAAAAACGTCATTTTCCCCAATTATTTGACCCCAGGACTACCAGAGAATCTTTGAAACCTGTTTACAAAACAACATGACATCCCAAATCATACTCCAAGAGTTCAGTTTGCTGGTTTCTAAGATATAAGAGCAGTTTGAGAAAGTAAAACGTGACAGACGGACGGACAGACGGACGGACGGACAGGCAGACGGAACAGGGTAACAACAATATACCCGAACATTCTTTAGAAGGTGCGGGTATCATAAATAATTGACTGTGCAAACTATAGAACTTTTAACAGTGCTTTAATAATGAAATACGACTAATTTTATGTATGTCTTATCAAATTATTAGATGGAAAATAAAATCATAACATCGAGGAACCAATCTTTTAGAGACTGAATAAAGAAGAAAAAATTCCATTTATTATTGGGAAAATTATAAGCATTAAAAGAAGAACTACAAAATTCTCGGAATTAAGAACTTCTCTTCACTTTTACGTTTTACGTATGAAACATGACGTCATAATGAAGATTGAGCACGCGACGTTTAGTTTAACTTTGGCTAATGATTTGAGTAGATAGGCGGATCCTACTGTGTGCGTTTCAAATAAACTTTGTTCTACAAAAAAAAAACGAAGTGCACCGTGTTGAATCTGCGCTCGGTCAAACGGTCACATTGTTTACATATTACTATAGAGAGCCAGGGTGGAACTGTTGTAATTGATTAAAGATAAAAGTAATGTAGTTCAATGGGCACTAAATCATTTAAAATAGTCGATTGATTCTTCTCTAAGTACAAGGAAATTGGCAGCAAACTTGAAAATGAGATCTGCCAATATGTGAGACTTAGATTTAACAACAGAGTTTGTATTTCTGAAAAATATGTCTAAACATGGGTGCGTCAAGGCATGTTTTGATTGAGGTGAGTTGGTAATGGAGTAGGAGGAGTTTGAAAAAATGAGTTAATAATGAAGAGTATGGCGTTGTTTGTTTTTGAGTTCCGGTGGGTTCATAGTTGGATCAATTAGATGTATATGTCTCTATTGAAATTTGAGAAATCAGCTTCATGAAATTTAACATCTTTACTAATTGTCGTTAATACAAATCATTGATATTGAGTCTTTTATAAAAAGTAATCCGCATGTAATATATGTTTTGAAGCCACAACAACCTTGCCAACTACTACAACAAAGGAACGTGATTCTGGTTACGATGTCATCTTCATGCTTGACTCATCTGTACCACGCCAAAGTGTTTTCAATCAAATTAAAGACTTTGCTTCAAATGTTGCTGCAGAGCTCAGTATCGATGACAAAGAATATCAGATTGGTCTCATGCGCTACAGTAGCAAAACAGACGCCATTGCCCAACTAAACGGATTACAAAATAAAGCTGATGTTGTACGAGAAATAAAACAAACAACATACAGGCCAGGTGAGAGTAATCTCGCTGACGCTATGGATAATGTACGACAAGATATGTTTACTAAGAGAAATGGTGATCGAGACTTTGCAAGGAATCTCATTGTATTATTTACCGGAGTGGATCAAAGCTCCAACCCTTACGATGCTTTCAGAGCTGCTGAAAAAGCGGAGAGGGATCAGATTAACTTGTATACAGTTGGATTTTATCTAAATGACACATTTGAAATAGACGAAGTATCCACCTATCCTTTGAGTACATACCGTTACCTCGTGAATCGGAACAGAGATCTGAATAGTGTACCAAGAGAGATTGCCCGGTCAAGTGCGTATTTTTTTTAATTTTTTGAAGTATGTAACAGCATGTCTTCATTGTTCTGAGGCATTTCATTTGTTAAGCACATTTAATCCTTTTTTGAAAATAACTAATTATTTATTAGGGCTGGGTATTGGGGAGAGATTTTGTATTGCGATATATTGCGATATTTTAAAATGTATTGCGATATGTATTGCAATATTTTTTTCAATAAAAATTTGAATTTTTTAATGTTAAGAGACTGTAAAGATTTATATACATTAATCATTTGCACTAGAATTCTATATAAAATAAAAGAATAAAACATTGTTGGTATTAATTCATAATCTGCTTAAATTAAAAAAAAAAACCTTGAAACTTTAGATTATTTATCATCTAGCAAAACTAGACCCAAGTAGTCAGTTAATTAGATACATTTGATATAATGCATTTTAGGCAGTCCACTGATCTGGTGGAAGAAAAAAATAAAATGTGCAACAATATAACTATGAGAAATGAATGTTTTGACTGATCGTGTCGGAATCAAGTGAAGTCGTACCAAATCTGACTCGTACCCTAACAGACTTATAATCTATTGGTCAAGTTATAAACAATGATACTTGGATTGTAAATAGAAAATATAAACTGTTAAGGTTAGGTTTTGATATAATTACAAATAATTCAGAAATTATGAGATAATTGGATGTAGAATTCTTGATACTTTAATGTCATCTCCTACAAGTTTGCCAAAGAATTCCCTATATCAACATTCTGTTTACATGCAATCTTATCTTTTAAAAACTGATTAATTATATTGACAAATTTATAAATTCTTCTCATTCTTTGAAGGCAGGCATAGTAATATGATTAAAGTCATTTTTTACTCGGACTTTTTGATTACAAGTCTGTTTGGGTACGACCCTGTCAGTTTGGTTACGAGTTGACTGTAATTCATTGTGTCAACCTGCAGGGAGAATTTATCACAACTGCAACAGGGCCTTCTTCAAATTCTTTGTTAAGAATATCAGCATGTCAACATGTTTTGGTTTTAGGGAAGCCCTTTAAGCAGTCACAATATCAAAACCTTCGACTTTCCTTTCGTGTTTGGAACGATTACAAATGCATCAGCCATTTTAAATTCAAATCAGAATTTTGGAATCCCGAGCCCGTAACGAAATTCCGAGCCTAATCAATTAACCCGGTATACCGGTATTGAAAAAATGTATCGCGATACGATATTTTTTTGTCCATGTACCGCAATACACGGAATACCGGTATTATTGCGCAGCCCTATTATTTATTATAACAGCACAGATAGATTTTTGTTTTATTTTTCAATTACATTTATCAAGAAAATAAATAAAATCCATAAACACATATTTTTGGAAGTTTTCTTTTTGTGAGGTAAGTTTTTTCTAGAGGATAACTATAACACTCATGTGATTTTTTTCAATTTTCAATATACTATATGATTTATTTTATTCATTAAATCATGATGATTATTATTAGTTTTTACATTTGAAAGCATGTAAAGAGTCATCTTAATATATTTAAAAATATTTTGTACACCATTTACCCATTGTAACAGTCAAATATAAAGGATAAGTATGAAATATTTTGAGTCACATTTTTGAAGAATTCTATTATTTGAAGATCCTGTTCTGAAAATCTACATTACTAACACGTATTTTTTGATTATGTCAATTTAATACTTGGGACATGCATCTAGATAAACTGCTTTTAGATAAAAATACCATGATTTTTAAAAGCCTACTTTGCAAGCATGCACTTCATTAGGAAAATGATGTATCTTTATATAATTCTTGTTCTTATTTCCATTTTCAATGTGATCAATGTGCAAACTTTAAACGAAATTCAATCTTCTAAGTTTTAAATACTGTCAACAAATGTCAAAAGTGCGAAGATTTCAATTTTTGTATGAAAGACCGAATTCAGAAAGATTAACACTGACTCCATCACCTATTTAATTGAATTATTTCAAAAGATTTCAATGATTAACCTTTCAAATAACTCTTGCTACACCTATACACTCTTCAAGAAATTCTTGCTACACCTATGAGATAAAACTACCGTAACTATTTATCCTTCTGAAAGACATGTTGTTTTGTTTATTTGATAGTTGATGACATTATGAGACCCGAGAGGCGAAGGCCGTACCCGACAACAACTAGTAAGTATTTTAGTACCTGTAGCATCAATATCTAAAAACTACAACCAAAAAATCGAGGTACATTAAATAGATAGAAATCCATTGTAATGCTTTTATTTACAATTGTAGCTACTACTACAACTACAACCACTACACCCCAGCGGGACTCTGGATATGATGTTGTAATCATGATGGATTCAAATGTTGCTCCAGAAACATTTGAATCCATAAAAAAGTACGCCAAGTCGCTTGTCAACAAGTTTAGCATTGACGATAAGGAATACCGAGTAGGACTCATGCAGTATGGATCTTCTAATGACAAACAATGGGATTTGAACAGATACGATGATAAAAATGATGTTTTGTCGGCAGTCGACAGAGTTCCTTTCAGAAGAGACACTTCGTCCGATGCAGCAAGTGCCATCCGAATGGTCAGACGAAGAATGTTCAGCGACAGAAATGGAGATCGAGACTTTGCAAGAAATCTTATATTTCTTATGACTGCCAATGAGCGAAGTGACGATATATACGCCACCTGGAACGAAGCAGAGGAGGCTGAGAAAGAAAATATCAACCTTTATACGGTTGGGTTTGATTTGGATGATACCACAGAGATAGATGAGACCTCAACTCATCCACTTAGAATTTATCGTCATCTTATTAATACTAGAGAAGGCGACCGACCCATCGATGCATCAACAACTGATATTCTTGGACTTCGTAAGATATTTTTGTACTGCAATTGAAATTTTTTATAGGCATATTTGTTGATTTTTGAATAGAAATAAAGAAAGCGAAATATATTCTTGTGCTGATATTTTCATTTCTTATATTAAGTTGATGAAGATGTGGAACCACCGAGATCTCGACCAAAACCGACAACTACACCTAAGCCAACAACTACACCGGTGCCAACGACAATACTAAGTATGATTGAAAAACAGTTCAATATTTGTGAATTGAAAAAATGATATATCTTTTATTCACCATCGATCTCATCTATTTTCAAATAATTCTTAAAAATATATTTTTGTATCTGTACACAAAAAAATCATTGTATCCAGAAAATACAGGTTAATTTTTCCTTTAAACTATTATTAAATGTACTTATGGTTAATTGGATAACTTTAATTCTTTTTTATACGATTAAAATTCCTGCAATTGTAGAAACATATATAGCTTAACCTGTATTATGTTTTTAAAATAATATTAATATTAGGGAAATGGATTAAAATTTGTTAAGTACTATAAAAAGTCTTCGAAAATTTTAATATTTTTTTCCCCTAGACCAATGTTTTGCGCAAGTTGATCTGGTGTTTGTATTGGATTCTTCAACAAGCGTAGGAAATGATAACTACGACAAAATGAAAAGCTTCGTGACAAAGTTTCTTCATGGTGCAAACATAGACAATGGAGATGTTCGTGTAGGTCTCTTGTCCTACAGCACACGAGTCACGGTTGAATTTAAGCTCAACTCTTATAGCACTAAGGCTGGCGTGTTCGATGCTGTAAATGCAATACCATGGAGATACGGAAGTACAAATACTGCCGATGGTCTTCAAACAATGCATGAAGAGTTATTCAATGAAGCTAACGGTGACAGACCTGGAGTTCCAAATATCTGCATCATTATGACAGACGGAGTATCTAATATAAACTACCGAAGAACCATTCCCGAGGCTGAAAGAGCGAGAGAAAAGGGTATCCATATATACGCCGTTGGAATCGCCCTTAAAGAATTGAAGGAGGTGAATGGAATAGCCAGCGAACCGGCAAGCACAAACGTATTTGCAGTGAACACGTTTGATGAATTGGAAGGTCTTGATGAAAAAATATTTGAAGCGACATGTTTAGGTAATCGTTTATACTTTGTCTTATATCAAAGATATAAGGATGTTATCTAAATTGTAACCATTCAAAATTTTTGCCACATGTTTAAATGATTACGAAAATCTCATCATAGAGACGCTGTTGCAGGATTTGAAATTAAATCTAATTACCAAATTCTTATAAAAAGACCCACTTGGTAAAAAAAACATAATTATGTCTTAAGGTTTTCCTGTCCTTGAACATACGGTTTTAGAGCATTTTAAATTTTAATTCTATTTTAACATTTTTCATCGGTTCCATAGATTACCACGACCAAAAGACATTCACATATTTTTCAAACTTAATATCCTAAATATTTACAGACAAGAATCCAACTTTGCAATAATATTCAGGCTATATTGCAATGTCAAAAATAATTTCTCTTTATTTCTTTTAATTTTGGGGAAAAGAATGTCAAATGACATGTGTATCAAAATCTGCACATGCATGTCCTCTGTCTTTACAAAATATTGTATTGATAATGACATGTTTTGGAAAGTGGAAAAAAAATATTAGCATTGCATAAAACTTTAACCCGAAAATTTAGAAAATACCATTATTAGTGTTAAAATTATGCAATTCGTGCATGAACAGTTTTCTGACAAACTCTGGTAGGATAATACTGGAATTTTGTTCCCTCTGCCGAGTTATCATACAAGGAAGCCAATATCATCAAACATACACCTTTAAACACAATTTCATGTCCTTAATTTTTAACTTTGTTTCCTTCTTTCAAAGTAACAACAACATTGCCGACTACTACAACAACATTGCCAACTACAACAACTACTGAACAACGTGATTCAGGTTATGATGTCATATTCATGCTTGATTCGTCTGTACCAGATGAACGCATTTTCAATCAAATGAAAGACTTTGCAGCCAATATTGCTGAGGGACTCAGTATCGATGACAAAGAATATCAGATTGGTCTAATGCGCTACAGTAGCAAAACAGACGCCATTGCCCAACTGAACAGACTACCAATGAAAAATGACGTTGTACGAGAAATTAAACAAATAACGTACCGGCCAGGTGAGAGCAATCTCGCTGACGCTTTGGATGATGTAAGGCAGAATATGTTCACTGACAAAAATGGTGATCGAGACTTTGCACGCAATCTTATTGTATTATTTACCGGAGTGGATCAAAGCTCCAACCCTTACGATGCTTTCAGAGCTGCTGAAAAAGCGGAGAGGGATCAGATTAACTTGTATACAGTTGGATTTTATTTAAACGACACTTTTGAAATAGACGAGGTATCAACGCATCCTTTGAATACATATCGTTACCTTGTGAATAGGAACAGGGATCTGAATGATGTACCACCAAATATTGTTAGATCGAGTGCGTATTTATTTTTCTATTGTTATTATATTTTATTTGCTATAATAATGGTTTAATGTTTTGATAAAAATATTTTGTCATGCAAATTTAATATGTTGTTTGAATAGTTGATGACATTGTGAGATCAGAGAGGCGAAGATCGTACCCAACGACAACAAGTAAGTTTGGTGTTTAGGGTAGCTTGCGGCTTTACTGCTTGTCGGACATATATAGCATTAAAAGATTAAACAAATCTGAAACGCTAATAAAAATTTAATTTTCACATGTGTACACGCTTTAAAACATGATTTAATTTTAAAATAATACAAATTTCATTTCATTGAGCAAAGAAAAGAATTGTTATGATTATTTAAATTCAATCGATGAAAATGATACATTCTTTTGCAAAACAACAATGAAATGCAATCATATTGTATAAATCACTGCTAAAACAGTTTTTGTAAAAAGCAGATTAATAGGAAGTCAAATGAACTATACTTTCTTAATTGTTTAATAGCTACTACAACAACTACAACTACGACGCCTCTGCGTGATTCTGGATATGATGTTGTTATAATGATGGATTCAAATGTTGCTCCAGAAACATTTGACTCTATGAAAAAGTACACGAGGTCACTCGTCAACAAGTTTAGCATCGACGATAAGGAATACCGAGTAGGACTCATGCAATATGGATCTTCGAATAACAAACAATGGGATTTGAACAGATATGATGATAAAAATGCTGTTTTGTCGGCAGTCGACAGAGTTCCTTTCAGAAGAGACACTTCGTCCGATGCAGCAAGTGCCATTCGAATGGTCAGACGAAGAATGTTCAACGACAGAAAAGGAGATCGAGACTTTGCAAGAAATCTTATTTTCCTTATGACTGCCAATGAGCGAAGTGACGATATATACGCCACCTGGAACGAAGCAGAGGAGGCTGAGAAAGAAAATATCAACCTGTATACTGTTGGGTTTGATTTGGATGATACTACAGAAATCGACGAAACATCAACTCATCCACTTAGAATTTATCGTCATCTCATCAATAGTAGAGAAGGAGACCGCCCAATTGATTCATCAACGAGTAACATTCTTGGACTGAGTAAGGAATTTTATTGTGCAAATATTTAACATAAATAAGCAGTTTTAAATATAAATAAAGGGCATTTTGCTTTCAATGACATTGAAAACATACAACTTAAAAATACTGATGTACAATTTAGAGGATTATTCATTATATTTAGATAAATTAAGGCCATGGCTTTTAGGGCTTTTTAGGGCAAAAAAAATGAAAATATTAATTTCTTTAAAGATCATATGTAACAATTTAAACAGCATTATAAAGCTTTCTTTTAACAACTTATAAGAGGTTTTAACTTATTCGTCATAGACTCATTGCCAATTGAAAATTGTGAATATATAACCAATTTGCCATGTGTAAGTTTTATACTCTCTAATCTTATAATAGCAATGCAAACTTAATTATTTTACACATTTTAAAAATCATTTGCTTTTGCTTTCAGATCTAATCTGAACAGTTATTTTTCCTTTAATTTTACAGGAAAAATAAGCATCACTGTCCACTTGCAAAAAAAATTTACATCCAAGTTTTTCTTTCGAGAAACCAACAATTTTCTTCGACTTAAATATTCAGATATTCTGATTTTGTATCACACAAAAGCAACCAAAGAAGTTGTAAATATTTAATCTCATGGACTGAAGTGAGTTTTGGTGGATAAATTGAGGCATTTTAGTTTAATTGTTTCATATTTAGTCGGCTTCTTACGATAGATACAGTAAAACACGCTTATAACAAAGTGCCAGGGACGGGCGATTTCGCTTCGTTATAAGCGTAATTCGTTATATCCGTTAAGTTTACAATATGTAATAAAGTCACAGGGAATGAAAACCACTTCGCTGTAACCGTCAATTCATTATACGCGTATTCGCTATAACCGTGTTTTACTGTATATGGATTTAGGAAGTTTATTGTTTGTTTAAAGAAAACATGAATTTCGGTGTTGGTGGGTTTTTTTAGGGGTGGGGTGGGGGTTGCAATTTTTTAATTATAAAAATCGGGGTTTTTACGGCTGTGAATATTGCTTTTACTTAATAAAAGCATATTTGATAAAATTATAGATTGAACTAAATAAGTTTAATGTACTCTGTTTTATCATTTGGTTTGTTTAAAACAAGTTTAAGTGGCATTAAGAAATCAGCTTTTGTTTGTAGTGAAGAAGTTAGCTTTCATAGTATTTGTCAATCTCTCGTATATTATCTTGTAAAATTTTTAAAGATTGTCTTATATTTACAAATAAATTGTTGAACATTTTAGCTCCACTGAGCTGAAAGATCAAGTGAGCTTTTTTGATCACTTTTCGTCCGGCGTCAATCCGTCTGTCCGCTCGTAAAATACTTCATCTACAGAACCGATGGACCAATTTCAACCACGCTTGGTACAAAGCATTATTCAGTGAAGGGATTCAAGTTTGTTAAAATGAAGGGCCGTGCTCTAATTCTAATTCATCTTCCTCAAATAAACAAACCATGGATATCAATATCGCTATTTGTTTATAACATTGTTATTTTGTGTTTTTAAAACAAATTTTGACTTCAGGTATTGAACTTTGTAAAAATATGTTTTGAAATTTCAAACCCTGAGTAAACGTAATCCTGAAGGATCTTCTTGAGAACTGCAATGCTCAATATGTGATATGATTATGAAATCATAGAGTTACAAAAGACTCAATGTTTAACATAAGAATATCGCTAAAATATCTTTTTATACAGTGTCTATTTTTCTACATTGTCCAGATAATATACTTAGCTGATTTTATAATGGCTACTGTTGCTCAGGTGAGCGATGTGGCCCTTGGGCCTCTTAATTATGAGCTTAGATAATATTGTATGCATTCAAGTCTTTTGAATCTTCTAAAGGAAGACAATTTAAAATTTTTATGACGATGACAAAGTTTATACATAAATATACCATGGGACAATCTGCACAAATAAAACCATTTATTTGAAAAATATTGATTGTCCATGTGATACAAATCTATTAAGGATTACGTTTACTCAGGGTGAATAAGTTCCACCAATAGGAACGAAATACTACTTATTGTACATTGTAGCCCTACTATTGTGGTGCTGTTTTTCACTTTCAAATAACTAGGTCAATAACCTACTTTTTATGCTAGTGACCACTGATTGTTTATTGAAAAAATTGTCAAAATTGTCCACCCTTACCAAGGTTTTCTTTATTTTGAAATTATTAGAAATAATAAAAGAATTTGTTCGTTGGAACATAATAAAATGTGAATAGGTTTACTAATTTTATATTTCAATGAATCATATTTTCAATTTAATTTAGTCCGAATTTCCTCTATCAATTTTCGAAATTCTACCCATTTTTGATCGAATATTACTTACTATTAACTGACTAATAGGGGTTCCAAACCTATAATTGCCTAAAACTATTTTTATTGCCTGTATGCCGTTGACATTAAACAATACATAGGGTCAATGATCAAATTTTCGAGATTTTCTATCTGAAATTAATTTTATGTATATTTTAGATTTTTCTCATCGCGTGCCAGCCAGTGATATGAAATTAAACACAATATAATACAACAATAAAATATGTAAATTAATGAAAAAACACGTAGAACCTTAACTTTTGCAATTAAATTGCTACAGAAAGTTTTTAAGAGAAAAAAAGAAAATGAAAAAATTAGTCCGAATTTCCCCTGTTTCAATATAAATCTACCTTTGTCGTAGCATATCTTCCTTATATAAATAAAACATGAATATCAATATCGATATTTGTTTATAATATTGTTATTTTGTGTTTTTAAAACAACTTTTGACTTCAAGTATTGGACTTTGTAAAAATATTTTTTGAAATCTCAAACCCTGGGTAAACGTAATCCTTAAGAAAATTAAAAGTCGGGATATAATCACAATAGCTGCATAGGGTTTTATGTGAGAATTTCATCGGAACAAGTCGTGTAGGTAATAAATAAATACATTTCTTTCTTATTTGGGAAACAGCCTAACGTCAAATAAAATGAAATTGTGTTAATAGACCTTTAAAAGATTCAAAAACAGAAGTCAAACTCCACATATGGTTGCTGATGCTTGCATTTCTTCTTTTGTAAGTTGACGAGGATGTAGAGCCACCAAGATCCCGACCAAAACCAACCACCACAACAACGACTACACCTATTCCTACGACAATCATAAGTATGAATAACAACAGATGTCTATATAAGTATAATTAAAGTGGTCATTTACTAATATCTATAATTTCTATAAACAATATGAACAATAAATACACATAGGATCTGTTTTCGATCCCTGAGTCTTGCCAATAGAACAGAAAATACACATCAAGTTGGAAACAAATCATATACTGTCACAAATCAGGAGAGATTCATTTCATCATGTTATACCACGTCTTTTGTTTAACTTCAATCTTTTAGATGAACATAATCATTGTCAGCCGAACAATACATTTACTACAAGACGTTAACAACTTTACGCATGAAAAAGGTTCCAAGTTTAACAAACAAACATTTCATTTTCGAAAATATTCTTATCAGATTATGCTTTTTTTAAAATTTAACTTCACATTTATAACACTACACTTCTCAAATGTATTATTTTGTTGCTTTTTCATTCTTCGTCAATCATCCACATTAAACCTACGTTACGTGTAATTATGACGTAACGTTGGGTAAAAATACACAGTGTAATATCAAATATTTATTACATTATCCACCGCATGTTGAGCTAAATATGTGATAAATATAAAAAAGATTTAGAATTATCGAATCCTTTTTTATCGTAGCTGAAAGCAGAACTTACAACTACTGTCATAACATTTTATCTTTAGATCAATGCTTTGCACAAGTGGACTTAGTATTCGTATTGGATTCGTCCACAAGCGTTGGAAATGATAACTACGACAAAATGAAAAGCTTTGTGACAAAGTTCCTACATGGTGCAAATATTGACAATGGAGATGTTAGAGTAGGTCTCTTGTCCTACAGTACTCGGGTCACGGTGGAATTCAAACTGAACTCTTTCAGTACCAAGGATGACGTGTTCAATGCTGTGAATGCGATTCCATGGAGATACGGAAGTACAAATACTGCCGATGGTCTACAAACAATGCATGAAGAGTTGTTTAATGAAGCTAACGGTGACAGACCTGGAGTTCCAAACATTTGTATCATTATGACGGACGGCGTATCCAATATCAACTATCGAAGAACCATCCCAGAAGCTAAAACTGCACGAGAAAAGGGAATTCATATATATGCTGTTGGAATCGCACTCAAAGAATTGAAGGAGGTGAATGGAATAGCCAGCGAACCGGCAAGCACAAACGTATTTGCAGTGAACTCTTTTGATGAATTGGAAGGTCTTGACGAGAAAATATTTGCAGCTACATGTTCAGGTAAACGTTTATACTTTTGATATAAAGATATAAGGATGTTATCTAAATAAATTTTTTTACCGATAAATGTGTTATCTATGGACATGTTTTCTTCCACTTTTATTATTAATAATTTAAAACACCCTGTCGTTAAATATTATTGTAGCATTCATTGCTGTTGTTTCTTTGAATAATGTGTAGGTATTACGATTGAATCAACAATTAACAACTAAAAAGTATTGACATTGAAAGAAATATTCAATGTGTATAACTATGTGTATTTGAAATAAAATTCAGGCTCTGTTGCATTGTCCAAAGTAATTTCTCTTTCATTCTCTTAATTTTTGGAAGAATTCTTTCAAATGCCAAATGTTTCAAAACATACATGTGTCGTCTGTCTTTACAAAATAATGTCTGGATAATAATAAGTTTTGGAAAATAGACAAATTATATATATATATATATATATATATATATATATATATAGATATATATATATATTAATCGTATATTTTTCTATTATTCAAGCACATTTTAAAATCATGAAATTCGAGCATGAACAGTTTTTTGAAAAATTTTTGGTAGAATATTACTAGACTTTTGTTCCCTCTGCCGAGTTATCATACTCAGAAGCCAATAACATCAATCATACACCTTAAAAACACAATTTCGTGTCCTTTATTTTTAACTTCATTTTCTTCTCTCAAAGTAACAACAACATTGCCAACTACAACAACTACTAAAGAACGTGATTCTGGTTATGATGTCATCTTCATGCTCGATTCGTCTGTACCAGACGAACGCATTTTCAATCAAATGAAAGACTTTGCGGCCAATGTTGCTGAGGGGCTCAGTATCGACGACAAGGAATATCAGATTGGTCTCATGCGCTACAGTAGCAAAGCAGATGCAATTGCGCAACTAAACAGACTACCAATGAAAAATGACGTTGTACGAGAAATTAGGCGAATAACATACCGACCAGGTATGAGCAATCTCGCTGACGCTATGGATGACGTAAGGCAGAATATGTTCACTGACAAAAATGGGGATAGAGACTTTGCAAGGAATCTCATCGTATTATTTAATGGAGTGGACCAAAGCTCCAACCCTTATGATGCTTTCAGGGCTGCTGAAAAAGCGGAGAGAGATCAGATAAACTTATATACAGTTGGATTTTATCTGAACGACACGTTTGAAATAGACGAGGTATCCACACATCCTTTGAGTACTTACCGTTACCTTGTGAATAGGGACAGGGATCTGAGTACTGTACCAGGAAATATTGTTAGGTCGAGTGCGTATATATTTCTATTATGATTATTATTATTATTATTATTATATTTCATTATATATAAATAATTATGGTTTTGTGTTTTGAAAATTAATATTTTGTCATGCAAATTATGATATGTTTTTTGAATAGTTGATGACATTGTGAGATCAGAGAGGCGAAGACCGTACCCGACAACAACTAGTAAGTTAGGTTTTTAGGGAAGCTTGCGGTTTTACTGATTCTTAAACAGCAAAGCGTAGAAATTATTAAACAAATCTCAAACGCCAATGAAAAATAATTTTCCCATGCATATACACTTGAACATGTATATAATTCTAAAATAAAACGAATCAAACAAATTTCAATTCATTGAGCAATGAAAGATAATGTTATGATTATTTAAATTCAATCGATGAAAATGATATATGGTTCATTTAATTTTTTTAATCACTGCTAAAACGTTTTTGTGAAAAGCAGATTAATAGGAAGTCAAATGAACTATACTTTCTTAATTGTTTAATAGCTACTACAACAACTACAACTACGACGCCTCTGCGTGATTCTGGATATGATGTTGTTATAATGATGGATTCAAATGTTGCTCCAGAAACATTTGACTCTATGAAAAAGTACACGAGGTCACTCGTCAACAAGTTTAGCATCGACGATAAGGAATACCGAGTAGGACTCATGCAATATGGATCTTCGAATAACAAACAATGGGACTTGAACAGATATGATAATAAAAATGCTGTTTTGTCGGCAGTCGACAGAGTTCCTTTCAGAAGAGACACTTCGTCCGATGCAGCAAGTGCCATTCGAATGGTCAGACGAAGAATGTTCAACGACAGAAAAGGAGATCGAGACTTTGCAAGAAATCTTATTTTCCTTATGACTGCCAATGAGCGAAGTGACGATATATACGCCACCTGGAACGAAGCAGAAGAGGCTGAGAAAGAAAATATCAACCTTTATACTGTAGGGTTTGACTTGAACGACACTTTGGAAATCGACGAAACATCAACTCATCCACTCAGAGTTTATCGTCATCTCATTAATACTAGAGAAGGCGACCGCCCTATCGATTCTTCAACGAATGCCATTCTTGGACTCAGTAAGAAAGTTGAAAATACAAATACTAGTTATTGTTATGTTTATAGATAAATGCTAGAGAATTAAATCATAAATTCATAAATTTTTATTAGGCAGTAGAGAATACGAAATGTAAAATAAGAAAAATCATTTCATTTTTAAAAACAAATAAGAGAACAATAAACAATCACATACAAACACCATATCTCGGTAAAAAAGAAAATATTGAATAAATCGAATAACACTAAAAATGAAATTAAACTTTTCATAATTTTAATTGTCAAGGTATATAAACAGATATTGGCTATAAATATAATTTACTGTTAAGCTGTGGAGAATAAAGGTCAACAATTTCTACTTGCTTGAATATTACACCACATAAAATTCTGAATTAATCAATATCCGTTAATTGAATATGTTTTCTTTAAAGTATAGAAAATGTGTCATTGAATTCAACACACTCCTGTTAAAAACATGAAATTACAAAATATAAATCAGTATCTTACAGTCTTGAGAAAACAATTGTCATACAATGATGATCATTCCTTGGGTATTGGTTTACCAGTTTAACTTCTAGCATTTGCCAATAACCATATAGTGGAGGACAAACTCAATCACAGTTTAAAACCACCGATCGACAACCGATTATGATAAAATTAGTCTTATTTACCAATACCCTAAAACAAATTATAAAGCTCAACTTTGGACACAACGGCAATATTTATACATTTAAAAACAAAATGGAAATAAAACAGAAAGCAACTCCAACAAGAAGTTGAATACAAGAATATGAATACTTTTCACCGATATTTGTATTTCTCTTTTGATAGTCGATGAGGACGTGGAACCACCAAGACCTCGACCAAAGCCGACAACTACACCTATTCCTACAACAATCGCAAGTATGAAGGAAAAAAAATATATTGTAAAATTGAACGTACTACTGTTCTTCATTTTACAGTAATATTTTCTTTTGATTTATCTACTGTATCATGATAAGACAATTGCTGACAACGCAAGTTAGGTTCAATTATTTTGTAAAATATTCCTGATTAGAAGAAGACGTACAAAAATTTATACATAAAGTTATAATGATCTTACATGCCTGAAATAAAAAATTATCTGACCCGCTCAGGCGGCGTATTTCTCTTCAATTCCGTACATCATCGCACATATCCGTAAGTAGAATCTTTTGAACATTTTCTGAAGTCGAGGTGGCCAATCTGATACAACATTTTTTGAAGTAATTATTAGCAAAGAAAACAAAACATTAAAATGCACGATCCTCAATGCAGACACCCCCGTTGTCATAATTGGATTAAATGTCAAACTTTTTGTTATCTTCTCTACCTTTTGGCCTTAAACAAATAAACAAATTATATTATTCTGATGAGGAAAATTCCTTTTATCAAACTTGCGATATCAATGATCTGAAAATGATGGCTTCGGATGGTAGTGGAAGGGGGTTTCTTTTGATAACGCAGGTAAAAATGCATTAATGATTCTTGTTTAGTCATACCTTTAATTTAAGATACCAATACAATGAAATCGGGTAGAGCAAGATCATTACAGCCACTTCAGTGAATAAGCATGTTATGATCATGTAAATATTTTAAATATAAGTACTGTATGAAATCAGTTTAGATGATCAGATTGCTGGTACAAAAGAATACACCTTTTGGGTAGAAATAAAAATAAAAATATGTTGACCTCTGCTATTCCAAACGTAAATTGTCCTGGCTTGACTATCACATTAACAAATTGAAATACACGGGAAAAAGAAAATACCATTGAATTTCTAATTTGATGATATCTGATTCATAACCATGTGACTGTTAAAGCTCATAGGTATCTAGTTAAAAACATTCGTCATCAAACCAAATCACATGCCTAAGGTGTTTCACGAATGACTTTAAGGAAGCAATCTAAAGATATTGTATTTTTTAAAGAACATTGGGTGCTCGTCTAACAACTATATAACCATTTTTTTATTTCTAGGCCAATGCTTTGCACAGGTCGACTTGGTGTTCATATTGGATTCTTCAACAAGTGTGGGAAATGATAACTACGACAAAATGAAAAGTTTCGTGACAAAGTTCCTTCATGACGCTAACATTGACAATGGAGATGTTCGAGTAGGTCTCTTGTCTTACAGTACCCAGGTCACGGTGGAATTCAAACTTAACTCTTATAGCACCAAGGCTGACGTGTTCAATGCTGTAAATGCAATACCATGGAGATACGGAAGTACGAATACTGCCGATGGTCTCAAAACAATGCATGAAGAGTTGTTTAATGAAGCTAACGGTGACAGACCTGGAGTTCCAAACATTTGTATCATTATGACGGACGGCGTATCCAATATCAACTATCGAAGAACCATTCCAGAAGCTAAAACTGCACGAGAAAAGGGAATTCATATATATGCTGTTGGAATCGCTCTTCAGGACCTAAAGGAGGTGAATGGAATAGCCAGCGAACCGCCAAGTACAAATGTGTTTGCAGTAAACACATTTGATGAACTGGAAGGTCTTGATGAGAAAATTTTTGCAGCTACTTGTTCAGGTAAACATTAAGATATTATCCTACCAGAAAAGCTTCTAATATGAATCACGTTGCAGCTCAGATGTTTTGAAAGTTGCTATGTTTTTCTTACGTCACAATTAATGAATATACATATTTAGTGCGATTGAAATTATTCTATGGTTTTGGATATTACTCATAGCGGGTCAATAGTTTCTCAATATTCATCGGTCAATTTTTTTTTGCAGGTTGATATTTAAAATGTTTCATATCCGTCAAAGTTATAAAGTAGCATTTGTTAATGAATGTAACAGTTTTTTTTTTTACATGTATCCGTGGATTTAATTGTGCTGAAATTTAAAAACACTAAAGAAATAAATGCACAAATATCGATCAATATATCTTCAGTAAATTGTGATGATACACAGTAAAAAGCGGTTATACTTTGATAAGTTCCTATGAAAGAGTTTTCATTTTCCTAATATGTGTGCAATGATTGCATTCTCAATTTATTTCATGTTTTCTGATATGATTTTTATGTAATTCTTATTCAACTTCATGCTATTAAGCCACACCAGTTTCTGACAGTCTTTTACAATGATTGAATAGCTAAGCCCTGTGGCTTTTCTTTGATTGCAAATTGGAATGAGGCTTCATTCATCTTGTTTTAAACGAACATTTAATAGTGTACACCCAATAAATATTTCATCAAAATCAACAGTCAGTGCTTAATTTATAATCACATAATCACTCAAGTATGCAATGAAACTTAAGTCCACCAACTCATAAGGCTAACAAAGTGTATGCATGTACTCTATTCGTTTCTATTGCTGTACTGTTAATCGCCGAATTAATGCTTAATATACTGGATTCAAATAACTCTTTTAAGAGATTTCGCTAATTCATAGATATATGATTCGGACAATCGCCATTTGTATTTATAATTATTTTTATCTCTAGCTTGTAGAATAACCCCATTTACCTTTCTTTTAGGAACTGTAACAAATAAATAAAAATATGCATATGTAAAATGTTGGCTTTTGCTGATGAGAAAGGACCAGTCTATCAAATAAAGTTATAATTATATCTTTATATAAAAGTGAAACATCTTAATATCCCGTAAAATATGTATGCGTTCCATTCAATATGACTAATGTAATAAAAATATTTTTTTCTATTAAGTTACAACAACATTGCCAGATACAACAACTACTAAACAACGTGATTCTGGTTATGATGTCATCTTCATGCTCGATTCGTCTGTACCAGACGAACGCGTTTTCAATCAAATGAAAGACTTTGCGGCCAATGTTGCTGAAGGGCTCAGTATCGATAACAAGGAATATCAAATTGGTCTAATGCGCTACAGTAGCAATGCCGATAAGATTGCGCAACTGAACAGACTACCAAAGAAGAGTGACGTTGTTCAAGAAATTAAACAAATAACATATATTCCAGGCGAGAGCAATCTCGCCGACGCTGTGGATGACGTACGACAGAATATGTTTACTGACAGAAATGGTGATCGAGATTTTGCAAGGAATCTTATTGTATTATTTACCGGAGTGGATCAAAGCTCCAACCCTTATGATGCTTTCAGAGCTGCAGAAAACGCGGAGAGGGATCAGATCAACTTGTATACAGTTGGGTTTTATCTAAATGACACGTTTGAAATAGATGAGGTATCCACACATCCTCTGAGTACATACCGTTACCTTGTGAATAGGGATAGGGATCTAAATGAAGTGCCAACTGATCTTGTAAAATCATGTGCGTATGTTTTTCTTATTTTAAGCTCAGACGAAAAATTCCTCGAGAAATTGATGAAAAATGATAAATATTTTTTTTCAATTTTCAACGGCCTAATAATATACCAAAAAAATCATTATTATTTATTATCATTTTTAAAATGATTTAAATTTATATATATATATATATATATATATATATATATATATATATATATATATATATATATATATATAATATCAGCAATTTAAGTGTATTTTCATTAAGATTGTATATATAGGTAATTGCATATTATCTAGTATCTTGCACAAATGCCTGGTAAGGTAACCTAATTTTTTGCAAGAAAGCATGTCAAAGTAGTAGTAAATCAATAACAAATTCCTGGAAAAGGTTATATAAAATTGAGGTACGTGTCGTCTGACCTTAAAGTATGTTATGAAGAAATAATTGTTCTCCCCGAATGTTCATATATTATCTTCTAGTTACTTTGATAGTTGATGACATTGTGAGACCAGAGAGAGGTAGACCATACCCAACAACAACGAGTAAGCATCGGTTTCAGAAATAAAACATAACATTATAACTAGTAGATTATCAATATTGTTTATGAAAAAAATAATCTTGTATTAACATTTTTAGCTACTACAACAACTACAACCACGACACCAAAGCGCGACTCTGGATATGATGTTGTAATCATGATGGATTCAAATGTTGCTCCAGAAACATTTGACTCTATGAAAAAGTACACAAAGTCACTCGTCAAAAAGTTTAGCATTGACGATAAGGAATACCGAGTAGGACTCATGCAATATGGATCTTCTAATGACAAACAATGGGACTTGAACAGATACGATGACAAAAATGATGTCTTGTCGGCAGTCGACAGAGTTCCTTTCAGAAGAGACACTTCGTCCGATGCAGCAAGTGCCATCCGAATGGTCAGAAGAAGAATGTTCAACGACAGAAATGGAGATCGAGACTTTGCAAGAAATCTTATATTCCTTATGACTGCCAATGAGCGAAGTGACGACATTTACGCCACCTGGAACGAAGCAGAGGAGGCTGAAAAAGAAAATATTAATCTTTATACTGTTGGTTTTGACTTGAATGACACTACGGAAATAGACGAAACATCAACCTACCCTCTCAGAATTTATCGTCATCTCATCAATACTAGAGAAGGCGACCGCCCCATCGATGAATCAACAAGTAACATTCTTGGACTTAGTAAGTTTTTACTAAGATGCAAATTATTATTAATTTATCACTGAATTGTTCTGTTCACATGATGGTTATGGTCAAGATGTAGTAATGAGAGGAACCTGTAGGTTAACAAAAATCAATGATTATAATTCCTTAATAACGATTGATGACATTAGCTTGAATTAATAAGCTTTTTTTGTTTTGTAGATTCATAGATCTAAAAGTCAAAATGATTAAACAAAATATAAAACAACGATTAAGAACTTATTTTCTCGATTGATTTTTGGCATTTATTTCCGATTTGCTTGAGTTTCATAGGAGAAAAAAAATCTATTCTTCGAACTTTAATATTAATTCTGTGTGTGCAAACTTCATCAATTTATCGTTAAATTTATAACATGTTATAATTTGTGTTCCTAGTTGAACAATCAATTTTCATTACGGTTCTTATACGTACAAAAAGGATAATGTCGCGTTGGCGTAATGTACCTTCGTAATGAAAATACATGTAAAGGGGTTTGGTGAAATAATTAAAAACTTTAACGCATTGGTCATTTTTATTGGGTGAATATATGTACTAATTATCTATTCATTTATTGTGTTGAGTAAACTTGATATCGTTTGAGTTGTTTTGAATTTATGATCATAGATTCCAAATGCATTTACCGAAAGAAACAAGAGGCTTCTATATAATTCATTCAAATTACGTTGCTTAAATTGGTCAACATTGCTGTGTTTTTATATGCTATAGCATCTTAACCAAATAAATATCCAAAATAGTTTAGAAATAACATTTGAAAGCATTGTATCTAGCTGAAAAGTTTTTAGGGTAGATTTTTTGGCAAGCATTTAACTCGTGAACTTTTTGAAAGTTGTATTTAAAATAAGTCATACAGTATGTTAAAAAATTATATCCAATCAATTATGACGCCATCATGGATCTATTACCAATGATATAATTTACTAAATCTTGACAAAAGACAAAAGACTGTTTGTCATGATAATAACTCGAATTTCTCCTTTGACAGTTGACGAAGATATAGAGCCTCCAAGATCTCGACCAAAACCTACAACTACACCAATTCCAACGACTGCCATAAGTATGATCTGATTGAAACACAGCTGATTTAAAATGTATCATCAACATAATTACATGCTATAATTCTTCATCATATTTCACTATTTGCCAGTGTAAATTTAATTCAATCATTGATCGATAATTAGAAAGTTTTCGACAAAGTGCTTAAGTTTGCAAATTAAAAAAAATATATATGTATCAGGTTAGGAGACATGCAAATTATTGATGATGCTACTCTACTTGCACAAATGAATGTGAAAATATGAAATTTATGGCCTTGATATCAGGAGCTTGGTGCAAGGATAAATCTTACTTGTCCTGTAATGAATAAGCATTTATTTATTTATTTATTTTCAAAATTATCTACAATAATTCTAGGCATTTCGTAGGCAAAATTAGGGGATGGTTAGCGTAAGCTTGGATGCTTCTACAAGAATTGTGAAATATTTTTTTTTACCAAGGAAGAGGGGTTCCGTGTTTACGGCGGGGCTCCATTTGACATATAGCGAAACGCATTTGTTCATAAAATATCCTTAAGTCTGGGAATTTGAATCATATGTGTCCTTTGGCTTAAACTGTATCTACCAACCAAGCACATGCGCAATATATTTTGCAAATAATTTGGGGGAATCAATTTTTTAACAATATTGAACTTTTTTCAAGGAATCATTTAAACACGTTTTCATTGAAAACTACGGTTGCCTTGTTTTTATTACAGACCAATGCTTTGCACAAGTGGACTTGGTGTTTATATTGGATTCATCCACAAGCGTTGGAAATGATAACTACGACAAAATGAAAAGCTTCGTGACAAAGTTCCTTCATGACGCTAACATTGACAATGGAGATGTTCGAGTAGGTCTCTTGTCCTACAGTACCCAGGTCACGGTGGAATTCAAATTAAACTCTTATAGCACCAAGGCTGACGTGTTCAATGCTGTAAATGCAATACCATGGAGATACGGAAGTACGAATACTGCCGATGGTCTTCAAACAATGCATGAAGAGTTGTTTAGTGAAGCTAACGGTGACAGACCTGGAGTTCCAAATATCTGCATCATAATGACGGACGGTGTATCCAATATCAACTACCAAAGAACCATTCCTGAGGCCGAGATTGCGAGAAAAAAGGGTATCCATATATACGCAGTTGGAATTGCACTCAAAGACTTGAAGGAGGTGAATGGAATAGCCAGCGAACCTGCAAGTGCAAACGTATTTGCAGTGAACACTTTTGATGAGCTGGAAGGTCTTGATGAAAAAATATTTGCAGCAACATGTACAGGTATTTACCTCTATGCAACTTTTCTTGTGCAGTTCTAAAAAGTCATGTCACTTTATTACAAAAATGAAATAGATTATAATCACTTTTTGTTTTAAACGAAGAAAACCAATGTTATTTTTCTCGGTTTTTTAGTTAGTACACCAACAGCAAAGCCATTACCAACAGGTTATGATGTGGTTCTTGTATTGGATTCTTCAGTGCCACAAGAAACATACCAGTTCATGAAAGATCGTGCTAAGAATCTTGTTGATAGGTTTGACGTTGAAAATGAAGAATATCGGGTTGGGTTAATGAGATACAGTACTGACGCAGATGTACAATTTGACCTTAATGAACATTCCACAAGAGATGCCTTGAAACTTGCAATTGATAAAACCACGTATAATCCAGGAGACACAGATACAGCAAATGCTATTAATTCTGTCCGTGAAAATATGTTCCGTAAACCACGTGGTGATCGAAACTTTGCTAGAAATCTTATTTTCTTGTTTACCGGTCAGGATAAGAGTAAAGATACATTTGATGCTTGGGCAGCTGCTCAAAAAGCAGAGGCAGAAGGTATTAATTTGTTTACCGTGGGGATAAATCTAAACGACACAATGGAATTGGACGAACTATCTACTCACCCCATTGAAACGTACAGACAACTAATCAACACAAATGAACCCCCAGCCGAACTTAACCGCACTCTTTCAGAAATTCTTGGACGAAGTATGTATACATGTTACCTAATTACATTTATATAAAAGCATAGACGATGGACAATAAACATTCTGATGTTTTCAGTAAAACCCGACTGTTTTTTCCACACTACATTAATAACTTGCTTTTTAATTGTTCAACCGAACATGTTTACTCTTGTCCATTGAAAAGGTATCGAAACATCCAAAATGTAATTTTATTTTTTTTTTTAAATACACGTAAAGTATTGTATTGAAGGCGAAAATTGTTGACTTAAACTTGTTTGCAAGTTATGCTGAACTTTTGCCAACTATGGTTACCATACCATTTTTTAACCTTGATATTGAATCAAGCTATCATTGAAAATTTTAAGATTTATGATACACTCACAACTAGTATGAGAAGAGAATATTAATTGGTCGAAATTCAAAAGAAGAATTTTACGGTGTTTTCCTGTAGCATTAACCAGAAAGAACATTTCAAAATATATACATGTATAAAGATAAAAATCTAAATATAATTTTGACTTGTATTGTGTATAAATATGAATACTATCCATATGTCGTTTGGTCCTAATAATACAGGGAAATCTTCTCTATGGAAAAGAGACAATTTTGATATTTAATATTACCTGGCCTTGCAGTTATCCATGCGAACAGTAGTTTCTAAGACAAAGCTTAAACCAGTTCATTAAATGAAACACGTCAACAAACTTTTAAACACCCAATTGAACAGATAGAAAAACATGTACAAAAATGAATCAAATGTGACAGAATATTTTAAGCGTTGACCTATCGGTAATAATCGAAGCGCTGTATAGCTTTAGAGCATATTACTAATCGTCTGGGTTTTTTTTATCTGACAACTTATAAACCTGAAATTAGTTGTGTATATTATATGCCTAAAATAAAAGTAATAATTTTCAAATACTAGTAGTCGTTCTGTTGAAAGTCTTGTATGTGATTTAACTGGACACCCTGTATTAAATGAAACATTCAAAGTCAGAATTACCCACAAATAAAGTTATTCAATGGGAGAAAAGTTAAAGAACTCCTCCTGACTTTCTTAAAGGTACGGCTGGCCTAACTCTGTTCATACGTTGTTATAAGGTATTTATGAAATTTAAAGGTTGGTTTCTGTTTTTCGCACAGTCGATGATAATGTTGAACCAGAGAGACCAAGGAAAGGTCCCACAGGAGAAAAAACTGGTAAGATATTCTCTTTCTCTCTCTCTCTCTCTCTCTCTCTCTCTCTCTCTCTCTCTCTCTCTCTCTCTCTGGCGAATAGTTTTATCACGATAATCTTCTGGTTACTTTACGAGAAAAAAGTATCTGATTTTACTACAAGAATATAAATTATCTTTGTTTATTCAGAATTCCAGGGCTATTTAAAACTTCGGTTATTTTCATGACTCTAACATCTGATATACGTTCCTCATTAATGTCATTGTGTTTCATTTAAAAGAGATTGTCTTTCACTGCAAGTGGTTTTATCTCTTGCAATAAATTTACATCGTTAAGATTTTATAAACACTTTCACCTGTGCAGGATCCTGTATATTTCATTTTCTGTACATTGAGAGTGAAGGGTGGGGTAAATATTTGATAGCGACGAGCGTTCTATTGTATAAAAAACAAAGACTTAATACGCCTCCTATTCGGCAAATATAAATCTAATGATAAAATCAAATAACATGTTAAATCTACACAACAATCCTAACTAACACATGGTTTGTATCTAAACACATCGGGCAGTTATTGAGACATCATTGGTAAAAGAATAAACTTGATTTCTATTTCAAGGCAGCGTGCAGTTTCTTTGAATGCTAAGCATAAGCTTGCATCTTTTCATAAAGTGCGTAATGAAGGATTTAACGAAATGAAAAAGCGTTTGATGACATCGAAATGGATTGATTTATTAACTACCTGCATACATATTATGACGTATGGATTATATCAGCAGATTCGATGGATTTGATTGATTTCATTTGTGTTTAGAATTCGTTTATTTTGTGAGTTGTGATATGTTTTGTTGTTTATCTTGAAGATGTAAAATGTTGAATGTAGCTCCTGTTATACTTTTCATCCGTATTTCTACATTTCTTGCAAACTCCACTCACCCAGGTAAGTATTGCAATTTTTAAATGTTTTGTAATCGTTGTACTTAGCTTAATTTTTAACTGCTAGCATTATATTTACATCTAACGTTCACGTTTTGTTTGTGTCTCCTTGTTCACTCACAATGTATTTTGTCTTTGCAGGTGCGTGTTATTACTATGAAGGTTAAATCACTAGTAACTTTTCTTAACGAGCTATGGTTCATTTGTAAACCAATCAAACATAATTATAAACTCTTTGATATCTAATTAATTGCTAATTTTGATGACAACATTTTTTGATGCTTGCATGGTGTAATGCTGAGTTTATTTCCTTATATCAAATTATGTTATTGGAAAGAAAAATGTTATTTCTTGACCTGGTTCCGTGCAAGTTTTAGGGTTTCTGTTACAATCTCATGTGCAGTGTTGATGACAGTGAAACTACATGTGTATTTTTATGTTGCGTGTGCAGTGAAGCCATTTGTTTTCGTCTATTTGTATGTGTGAATGTAAATGATATTTATGGTAACGTATGGTATGTAAACATACATGTATTATTTTTTATTAATAGAAAAGTTCATCCAATTGCGTGACAAAATATGTTACTTTATAATTATTTTACAGTAACTTCATTATTATCGCCTACCTAAATTTAAAAAAACATCCCTTTCTTTTGTTCATTAAAAGATTGTGGATTTGAGAATGTGGATTTGGTCTTCATTGTTGACTCGTCTACTAGCGTCGGACAGGACAACTTCAAAAAAATACTTGATTTTCTGAAAGATTTTCTTGTAAAATATAATATCGACTCTGGGAGTGTTCGAGTTGGAGTCCTTAGCTACAGCTCGGAAGTTCATGACCACTTCTATCTAAACTCCTACCAAACTTCTCGTGACATGTTTGGTGCTATTGACAATATACCTTGGATTTACGGAAGTACCAATACAGCGGATGCATTGAGAGATATGCGAACAAAATATTTCAGTTTCAGAAATGGGGATAGGCCAGATGCCAGAAATGTTGCTTTCATCATTACTGACGGTGTATCGAACATAAATGAAAATAGATTGGAAGATGAGGTCAATTTGGCAAGACAAGATGGCATACATATATATGCAGTAGGAATCGGACTAAGTGATGATACCGAAATCAACCAAATAGCGACATACCCTCCTTCGGAAAATGTTTTCACTGTCAGAAATTTCGATGAGCTAAGAAATTTGGATGAACGTATATATGAATCACAGTGTCCTTGTAAGTCTGCACATTTAAATCAATCCGAATAGTGTAATAACTTAAGTAATTAAAAAAAATCACATATATTATTTTTTTCTTACTTTTTTTTGATAGCATCAACAACTATATTAACAAGACCACGTAAGTCAAATGAAATTATGAGTTAATGAACATTTACCAGTCTTCAATTTTTACGAATATTTTTTGTTGGAGGTTTTGAATGTTGTTTATGATATCGTTTCATTTTAACTTAGCTACAACAACATCAACAACTGCTTCTCCTACACCAACAAGAAGGAGAACAACCACGACTGTTGCTACGACAACAGAAAGAACAAAAGGATATGACGTCGTATTGGTGCTTGACTCCTCTGTCGATCGATCAACTTTTAATTTAATTAAAAGATACGCGAAAGATCTTGTTGATAAACTGAGCATTGACGACAACGAATACAGAGTCGGGGTTATGAGATACAGCACCTACCCCGACGTACAATTTAATCTTGGTAGATATGATAAAAAATATACCATCAAAAATAGAATCGACAATATTCAATACCGCAGGGGCAGAACAAACACAGATGTAGCACTTGATGCTGTTCGGCAGAGAATGTTTAGACCAGGTAACGGAGATAGAGACTATGCTCGGAACCTTATTGTGCACATCACCGGTAACGATGAAAGTTCTGACATATATGACACGTGGGCGGCGGCCGAGCGTGCAGAAAGGGATGATATTAATATATATACTGTTGGTATCAACCTTGGGGACCTGACAGAAATTAACGAATTATCAACTCATCCATTGAGTACTTACCGGACACTAATAAACACCACCATGGGTCGACCTCAGATTGATGGCTCTCTTCTTGGACTTGTCAGAACAAGTATGGTGATCATATAAGGTTTTGTTTTATTTGGTATAAATATATCTTTCTATATTTTTACCTTTCCAATACTTTGTGGGATGGGATTGACCAAGCCAATTTTGACTAAACTAAATACTATCTGGATGTAGATATGAGCTTGAAGTAAAAGATAATATTTTTAAAAAAATTAAGAAATTTAAGTTATGAGAGAAGTGTGATAATACCTTTGCAAAAACTATTTTCATGCCTCGTAATAATTGTAAAAACGTTTGGTGAAATTAACTTCCAGAAAATATTTTTTCGAGTGTTTTTTCTTTTAAATAAAAGTTTGCTATTTAACGTGTACGTATTAATCTTGATTTGATTCCTAGAATATTCTCAAAATTTTCACTTAATTGATACAATTCAAGTCATTGACTTTAACATAGATATATAGCGTCAAACCTGTTTCCATATGGTTTAACAGTATTCATAGAAAACAATATTAATTTTTTGAATTTGTAAAGACTTCAGCGTGATAAATAATATGTAATTCAGAGGTTTTCCTGACAGGAACGATTTCGGAGAAATAGTTATATTTTTGGTTTTTATTTCGGGTGAGTAACGCGTACCGTATTCTTCTCTGAATGCCTATTTCTCAAAATATATTACCTTGATTGCAGTTGATGAAAGTGTGGAGCCATTAAGACTACGACCTAAACGAACAACAACCACATCCACTGCCCCTCCTACAACCACTCCCAGAACTACTGGAAAAGACGTCATCTTTATGCTGGACTCCTCTGTCCCTCCACTGATATTTAACTGGATGAAATCATATGTTTCGAACATGGTTAAAAAGATGAGCATAGATAATGAAGAATACAAGGTCGGATTGATGAAGTTTGGGACCTATCAAACCCCCGAGGCACACTTAAACGCAAATAGAGATAAAGATGACGTTCTTAGGAAAGTAGACAGAATGCGTTACTCGCCGGGGAGAACGAATACAGATGGTGCTATCGATTATGTCCGACGATCTATGTTTACGTCTTACAACGGTGATAGGAATTTTGCTCGAAACATTGTTGTCCTTCTCACATCCAATGAAAAAAGTTACAACACTGAGCGTACGTTGGACGCAGCAGAGAGAGCCGAGGAAACTGGTATCAATATCTATACCGTCGGTATAAATCTCAACGACACGGAAGAAATTGATGAAATATCAACTCATCCTTTGTCAACATACAGACATCTTGTCAACACAAATATGAACCGCCAAATGATGGATGATTCAGTGAAAGAAATTTTGGGATTGGGTATGATGGCATTTTTACAAAATCATATAAATTTATTAAAGAAAGTAAAGCAAATCACTGGGGGAGGGGGCGTTTTTGCAAAAACAAAATAACTTAGTTAAAGGAGTACTTTTTTCTTTAATGGAAGTATTATTAATTGCAATCATATAAAAAAAAAACCAGATTAATCTTTTGACAACCTTTTCAACCACCCATTAGCATTTAAATTAGCATTTATATAAACTTGTTCATTAGGTTAGAATACGCACTGCTTTGTGCATGGTGACCTGATTTTAAAGTTGTTCCTCCCGGTAATTTTTTTAACAAATGCCAAAACAAAGTCCGAAGTGGTTGATATATTTGCGACATCCACTAATGCTGGGCACTGAACAATAGTGATTCAATAGATATATGCATAAATGTAAAGAAAGTGAATTTATTTGCAGTATAACTAGTTTTTTCTGAGGATGCAAAATTTTTCGTAATGATTCCAAAATAGATACATGTTCATCTCTGTATGCGATTCAATAATTATAATTTAAGTAAAATATAAAAATTTATTGTGTTTTGTGGTATTTTTCGGTTTTGATGAAACCGCTAAATTTAGCAAATAAATAGCACTCGCGGCAAAATCAAGTAACATTTTTTTTTATCTTCAGTGACTGAGGATATTGAACCAGCTCGAAAACGCATTAGACCTACCACGCCTCCACCAACAACTACCTCCACCACCCAATTACCTTTGGGGGGCCAGGACATTGTCATTGTCATGGATTCCTCGGTTAAACCTGGACAATTCCGTACATTCAAAACGTTTGTTCAAAGATTAGCGGAAAATTTGAACATTGACAGTGGAGAAGTCAGAATTGGCCTTGTAAGCTATAGTACCCGACCAAGTTTACAATGGAACCTACGAGACTTTAACAGAAAGGACCAGATTATAAACAGAGCAGAGAGAATAACGTATAATGCAGGACAACGGAACACAGCTGATGCAATAAACTTTGCCAGGACAAGAATGTTTGTCAGAAGTAATGGAGATAGAAGCTATGCAAGAAACTTTATTATTCTTCTAACAGGCGAAAAAGAGAGTTTAGACAGGTATGACGCATACGAAGCAGCGTACAAAGCTGAAAGGGATGGTATCAACCTGTTTACTGTTGGCTACAATTTGGATGATACAGCGGAAATTAGTGAAATTTCTACGTACCCATTGCGAACATACAGGCATCTTGTATCAGAAGAGAGTGAACTCTTAGAACTGCCTGGAGTTTTGCAATATGCGTTCAACGACAGTAAGATTTGTCTGAATATTTCATTTTGCAAATACTAGTGGAATAGAAGTCACTTATTTTATTTTGAATTACGTTTTTCTATCCATACTTTAGTGGGAGAAAACCCCGAACGAGCACGCCAACGTCCCAAAAGACCAACAACGCTGCCTCCACCCACTACTACAAGAAAACCGGGTGGTAAGAACTATCAAAGGAATCGTGGTTATCAATAATAATCATTAAAGGCTGTTTCATAAATCTAAAATATTTAAAGCATTTGAATAAACCTTTTGTGTTTTATCTCACTTATCCCTAAAAACTGTTACATGTATCCATGAATAATATATAAGTATGATATTTTGGTAAACTATTCATTAAATATTGGTTCAATTTTAGATTGCAAAGGAAAAGGTGATGTTGTATTCATCCTTGACACATCTGGTAGCGTTGGTCGCGATGGTTTTTACAAAGTTTTGAACTTTACGTACCAAGCCATTGCGGACCTCGACATTGATAGTGGAAACTTCCGAGTAGCTGTAATAACCTTCAGTAATTGGCCACGTTTAGAATTCGATCTTTCTGAGTACGAATTTACTATCATATCTTTAACAGTGAAACACTTAATATTTATGCTGAAATAGATATAGAACATTACAGAAACAAATACCAATGCAATCAAATATTGAAACTTGATTAAATTCGAAGTGCGAAGTAATTACAGATAAAAAAAAAAAAGCACCAAAGACACCTGTAAAGATCAAGTTCTTTAATTCAAAATAAAATCACAACGTTATTGCTTTTGAATTAAGGTCATCTGAGCCGAAGGCTCAAGTGAGTTTTTCTACTTTAAATGTGTCGGTTGTCTGTCGTCGTCGTCGGCGTTGTCGTAAACTTTTCACATTTTTATGTTCTTCTCTAGAACCACTCAGCCAATTTCAACTAAAATTAACACAAAGCATCCTTGGGAAAAGGGCTTGCAAGTTTCTTTTAAATTGAAGGGCCAAGTTCTCTTTAAATGAAAGTTAATCTAGTGTTATTGAAAACTGGGTGGTATTTTAAAAAAATCTTCTCAAAAACTAATTGGCCAGAAAAGTTGTAACCTGTGTGGAAGATAGAAAATAAACTTGTTTATTCTCAAATACTCAATAATTACAATATATGGTATTACATGTACTTATATGCAAGCTCTGGACTTATGTTGATTCTCAATTGTTAGACTTTGGCTCCTGGACAATTTTGGGGCTACAGAAGGGGTTCAAAGTTTGATGTAGGCTTATATTTATATGAATAGTTGATCTTCTTGATCTTCTTGATCATGACCTTCTTGAGACCTGCAATGCTCAATATGTAATATGACTATAAAATCACCCAGTTACAAAGAGGCCTCAATGTTGAGCATAAGAATATCTGGAGAAAATTTTGGAAATCTTTATTTACAGGACATATTTTATTACATTGTTCAGATATTTTGTATATGACTCCATTAGGCTGATTATATCATGGCTGTCGTTGTTCATTGAGCGATGTGGCGCATGGGCCTCTTGTTTATTGAAGGGCTCAAGCTCTATCTAATGTTTACGTATTTTGATGTGTAGTACTAAGTCGAAACTTTTATGTAAAAATAATTGTAAATGCATTTGTATCATTACTAGCTATTCAACACAATCGGAAATAGAGAAAGCTTTAAAACGAGTCGAATACGTGTATGGAAATACCAATACTGCTTCTGCACTCCGTATGGCCAGGGAACAGGTGTTTGTATCAACTAGAGGAGACCGAGTGGGTAAGTCTCTATTCGTCTGTCAAATATCCTCTCTCTCTCTCTCTCTCTCTCTCTCTCTCTCTCTCTCTCTCTCAACTCAACTCAAAATAATTGATGAAATCTTCTTCTTGATTACAGGAGCACCAAATGTTGTAATTTCCATAACCGATGGCGAATCCAATGTTAATGCGGATGATACAATACCTGAAGCTCTTTTACTGAAAAGAACAGGTACAACTTTGCTGACGGTTGCAGTTGGATATACTCATCGGGAGGAGGAATTGATTGGGCTAACTTCACCACCTGTCAAGGAAAACCTCTTACGTGTTGAAAACTTTGATGCCCTGCATAATTTTGGATCTACATTAGTTAATCCACTTTGTAACGGTAATTGCTAGGTTATGATCTTTATCTCCGTTTCTAGTACATAAAACTCTCTATGATAGTTTAGGTGTTTAATGCCTGTAAGTTTTACTTCTTTGTAAGCTACAGTTTAGAGATGTTTATTATTTTTAAAAGAATTAACGGCATCTATTGATAAAGTAAGTCAATTCATAACGGTTTAACATTTTTTCGGTCACGATCAGGTAAATTCGACTGGTAGAAATTAATTTTTATATAATTTCGACAAAGATTCAAATTTCAGTTGGTCCAAAAGGTGTTTCATAGGATTTATAATAGTGAAAAGAAATTGATTTTGTCTTCTAGTCTATTAAAGTATATTTTAGCTCATGCAGTATAATATACTATAGTAAAGTAAAGTATACTGTTGTATAGTGTAGTGTAATGTAGTGTATTGTAGTGTAGTGTAGTGTAGTGTAGTTTGAAGTTTACGTTTGAAAAGTTAATCAAGTGAGAGGTTTGAACAAGCTATGTGCAACCAAACATTGCTCTACAATGTATGGTTGTTCTTAACTAGTTCTATTGGTTGGTCATTTATTGTTAAATCGTGACATTTTATGTAGATACATGTATCTATCTTGGAGCAAATGTCTGTACACCCAATTTCTACCCTCACGTGTCCTCGAAAAAAGGGACTAGTAGTATCATAATAAATATATATATATATAAATAATATTGGGTGCCGTTTGTCATGCCTTCCATAACTCAGGCAGTCATACATTATGTTGAATGATACGGTTCTATTTTGTTTTGATATGGTTTTATCAGGTCAATTGCAGGATTTGCAGTTGAAAATGTGAAAGTGGGTTTTGTTTGTAGTTTGCATAACAATATAATGAATTTATGTTAAGTGATTGGTAATGCTTAGGCACAATATGTAATAAAATCTATTTTTATGCATGTATGATAGCTTACCTGATCTACTGTAGATGCAAACAAATGTGCCTCTAAGCCTTGCCAGAATGGAGCATTCTGTATTGATGGCATTGGATCCTATCAATGTGTGTGTACAAATGGATTCCATGGCCAAAACTGTGATAAAAGTAAATATGGTATTCTCTTTGTCGCAAAATAGAGTATTTTTAACACTCTTCCTGTAGTTTTTTTTTATTATTAAATCCCTCCTAAATCAATCATACATGTGTATATAAAGCAAAATATTTTGGAGTAACTTATTACGCAAAAGGTTAATGTTCACTGTATGCGTACATAAATCTTTATGTAGATATCTCATTATAGTTTGTCTCTCTCTTTTGCAGAATGCGGAGATCCAGCTGACGTTGTGTTTGTCATGGACTCCTCTGAAGGAATTGGGGAGTATACCTTCAGGCGCATCAAAGGATATGTTGACTACCTCGTACGACAGATGAATGTAGAAGAATGTGACATTAGAGTAGGGGCCATGAAATACAGCTCCTCTCCTATGGTACAGTTCGATATTGGGCAATACCAAGACACTAACACAATAACAAGAATGGTGGACCACATTGGTTACACAAAAGGAAGAGCAAATATGGCTGGTGCGTTCAGGAGCCTGCGCATAAACATGTTTAACGGCAATGGAGATCGACCGAATGTGAAAAACATAGCATACCTTATAACAGACGGTTCAGTGGATGTCAATGAGGATACTACGTTACAAGAGGCTGAGTTAGCGATTGAGTCTGATATACAGATTATCCCTATTGCTATACAGATGCGAAGAAGAGATGAGATGGAAAACATAGCGCTCTCTCAAGGACTGAAAACAATGGAAATAAACGACGAAACCCAATTGTATTCCATGAAGGATGAAGTTTTAGAACCTTTATACGAAAGTAATTTTCATCCAACATACATTGATCTGTCTACATGATTAAATTTGAAGATGTAAAAAAAAATTGCTGCACAGCCCTGTAACTGCAATTTTCAATCTGTTTATGGCGATATCGTTATATCATCTATTGCAAATTTGTTAAACTATTGCATAAAAATTCAAGTTAATGTGTTTCGTTAGCATCTGACAACATTTGCGTCATATAAGTATATTTATATTTGTGTTAAAGCATTTAATTTTCACCATAAACATAGGTTGGCGTGGAAAAGTCAATGGTCTTTGAAGGCATCAAAATCGCTACCAAATAAAATTGTCAATTAAACAAAATTACTAATTTAGACTACTTTAAAATTACATTTGCAACAATTATAATTTCAAAGGTGTGGACTACTGTGCCGACAGTCCATGCAGAAATGGTGGGCAATGCAAAAATAATAACGGTGGATTCCTTTGTGAATGTAGAGCTGGATTTTCAGGAGACGTCTGTCAAAAGAGTGAGAATCATATTAACTTGGTGGAATTGCATTATTATAAATATCATAATTAACATTTTTGACATATAATTTTCATGCGTTCATTTAATTAAATGTAAAACCATGCAATACTTTTTTTTCATTAGGATGTCCGTCAACTGGGGACATAGTATTTGTCGTGGACGCATCTCGCCATGTCAATCGAAAAGAACTCAGGGATATGAGAAAGTTTATTAAGCAACTTGTACGAAGAATGACCTTCCGGAAGAGTGGTTTCCGTGTAGGAGTTGTACAATTCGCCGGTAGAACTCTTGTGCGCCTTGACCTTCATAAAGGTTCACGAAAGAAGGCTGTAATGTCTGCAGTGTCTGGTATTAGGTAAATGTACAGTGCAAGTATGCATATAGATTTTAAATATGAAATTCACCAAAATATGATTTAATTTATCGTTAAGGCAACTTATCTGATATTCAACTTTCCATGTTACGTCTTTGAATAAAATCTAAATTTAGAAAAATATTTGTCACTTGTGAACAATTTTGGTAAAGCATTCCACCTTGATTTTATGTATGATATTTTGGATTTTGTCGGTTCTGATATTTTCAGACGCATTGGTTCTGATCCAATGCCAAATCTAAATTTTAAAATAAATATTTGTCACTTGTGAACAATTTTGGTAAAGCATTCCACCTTGATTTTATGTATACTGTTTTGGATTTTGTCGGCTCTGATATTTTCGGACGCATTGGTTCTGATCCAATGCCAAATCTAAATTTTAAAAAAAATATTTGTCACTTGTGAACAATTTTGGTAATGCATTCCACCTTGATTTTATGTATACTTTTTTGGATTTTGGGTTCTGCTATTTTCAGACGCATTGGTTCTGATCCAATGCCAATGGAAGCTTTGCAAAGAACACGTCTTAGAATCTTTGGACAAGCTGGAGATCGCAACGATGTACCCAATACTGTTATCTTCATAACAAAAAGCATGCGAAAGGAGTCGGAAATAATGAGAGAGGCTGGAAAACTCAAACTTGAAGGAACCAGTATAATCGGAATCGGTAAAGAAAAAACTTAAAGAACATAGATTGTTTTATTTCTCCTGCAGTTTTTTAACCAACCTGAATTTCTTATGTAATTCATTAGATTTATTTTGCTGATTTGCAGGAATGGACCTCTCAGACTCTGATAAAAACTTTTTAAAGACGGCTGTTTCTCCTCCAATGGTGGCTAACGCGTTCTTCTTATCTGATGGCGAAACTTTGACAAGTCTGACAGATACAATTATGTCATATCTTTGCAATGGTATATTTCAGATTTCTCTTATCAGTCTTAAAAAAATCATGAAATTTAAGGAAATAGATACTCAGCGTGTTTAGGGTGGGAATAAATAAAAGCATGTTAAATTGACGAATAATACTCATGTGTTGTTTATCAATTTTCAGAAAACACTGCATGCAGCGACAATCCATGTCAGAATAATGGTACATGCACAAGTTTATCAAGTACGGAATACACTTGTTCGTGTACAAAAGGATACGCAGGAAAGAACTGCGAAGAAGGTAATAAAATCCAAATCGCGTTCCTCATTCGTATACGAGAAAAAAAGGTTCATCAGTCTTATTACTCGTTTTCTTAAAGAGACATGGTGACGCATGATTTAGCAAATATCGAATTTTTACACGATTTCCACATTTTTTATTTATCATATTCAACGGTGAACTTTTGAAAAATTACAGTAAATCAAATTAAAAAGACAAAAATAGAATTAAGTGTTGGGCGAACAAAAAATATTGAGTTTCGATTCCGCTTCATAACCACACAAGCGCAGGGGAATATAAATAATGCAGCGTGGCATATATCATGAGCTAGTGGACTCTCATTGAAACCTGATGTCTTCAAAAACTCTAGATTTATTTAGATGCATTCTCTTTGAATGCATATTTCTTACCAAATACATCGAATAGCTTCACATTCAAATTATTTTCTCAGTGTGTCAATCCCGCTGTAACTATTTTTCGACAGCAATCGCAATATCGTGACACAAAATACGTATAGATAATAATATATCCAAAACAACTCGGTTTGTTTACATGTGCATTTTCCGGATGAATTTTATTGATTTGTAAACTGATATATGATGACTTATGATGCGTGAAACCTTCCATATGATGAAATTACGTATATTTCTTCTGATTTCCGTTGGCGTAATCAAAAAGTAAAACATGTATTTTGAGTCACCGTGTCACTTTAACTTATGTACCTGTAACTTATCACGGTCCAGTTCATTCATTCATGCAAAAAACAAAATTTATAATTTCATCTCAATGTTTTCAGTTAACGGCAACGTGGCAGACATTGCATTCCTCGTTGATGCATCCGGAAGTGTTGGACTTGACAATGTGGACAAGATGAAAGAGTTCGTTTACTCAGTGGTAGAAAAGTTATCTATCGGTAGGACAGATGATCGTGTGGGTCTCGTATCCTACAGCTCAGATCCTCAACTAGGATTCCATCTGGACAGTTTCTTTACAAAGAAAGACATTATCAATGCTATTTCCGCTATGCAGTATCGTTATGGCAGTACAAATACCGCTGCAGGATTGAAAATGGTCCGACAAGAGATATTCAACAACAAAAATGGGGATAGATTTAATGTACCCAATACATGTACGTAGATTTTTTCCTTTTGTATAATATCTCACTAGGTTTCAAGGAGCTTAAGTGGTTATAATTGATCAAAATACAATCATCTTCAAACATATTTACTTCATTGTTCACAATTGAATCTTAGCACAGTAAAAATAACTGTCCTTCTGCTAAAATGCTTATTTAATTCCAGATCCGACAAGGTTAATTTTCAAAGTATTCTTTGTTGGGAGATAAAACAATATGATAAAATAGCCACAACCTGTTTAAATAAGTTTCAAATATATTCATTATACATAGGTATTTGAATGATGTTGCAAAATTCTTCGTAAAAATACGTTATAGGTAACTCGAAGGAATTCTTAAACGTGACAACATTCCTTGAATTATGTTATTTGATTTTAAAATCATTGACCCGACCAAGCAAGAAAAGTTACTCCCAATGACATTTATATTCCAATACAAATTGAAATGACTATTTCATACAAAAGACAGATAACTCGTAGAGTTTGTCATACAGATTAAGCGGAAATCAGATATTATTGCAGATGAAATGAAAATATTCGGAGTCTTAATAACAAACAAAACGACATTACTGGAGATGAGTTTATTGGCGATGATGGTCATGGCTTCTACAAGTATATATTTTATATATAGGAAGGTAATTTGCCACACTGGGAACAGGCGTAAATCTCTTGGCGGCGAATATTTGAACTTAGCTTTTCTAATATTAAACTGTCCATATAAATGTTCTGAAATTAAACCAAAATAAATACTATTTATCTGATTGTCTTTGCATCTTATCAAGTCAAGATTTGGGACCTGACACTATTGTTGGACACTAGTAATATTATTCTTACATTTGTAAACGGATGAATTTCATTTCAGTAATCATGATCACGGACGGTAACTCTAACGTTAACAGTATCGATACAATACCCGAAGCTATCCGACTGAGGGAGGCTGGCGTTCACATCTTTGTTATTGCCATCAACTTCGCCGGTGATATGTACCGACAGGAAATGGATGACATTGCCTCCCAACCCCCGGATCAAAATGTCTTCTGGGTCAACAGCTTCTCAGAACTTCCGGAAGTCGGAAGTGCTGTTTTCAACAAATTATCCTCACCAGGTATAAAACATTAATTACAATTGTTACATCATAGCTTTAATGTTTATAAAATTCAAAACTATCTAAAACAACTTGTTAAAGATAGATGTAGTTTTAATTTTAAAAATATTTCATTAATGATTATTATATCCTACCATTATAATTTTAACTGTGGTATAGGCGTAAACCCATGGGTCAGTCTTGCAGATATATGTACCTGTACTCCGTATGCGGGACTGGCAGTAGGCTCCCGATGATGTTTATCTGGTTCTGTCCAACATATTATAGTAGTTACGAGGTGCATATACAATACCGGAGATGCAATCACGTTTAACATATGGTGAAAAAATGACAAGATCATTTCAACGAGAAATGGGACGATATATACTATACTAGTTAAACGAATTAAACGTTTAAAACTTAAGATATTGTCACTGTCGTCACTTTAAAAATTTGAAAATTTGCAATATTAAAACATAAAAAAAATATACAGTATGTAAAATTATTTGACAATGTGATAATTGTGAAAATCTTACTCGGATTCAATACAAATTTTATATACTGACGGCTTGGCTGACTTTATTTTAACTGATTTTCATATGTGTGGCATTTCAGATATGAATAAGGACATATGCGACACCAACGAAATAAAATGTAAACATGGTGGCCGATGTGTAGCTGCAGCAATCACTGGTTCCTTCCGGTGCGAGTGTATTCAGGGATTTACCGGCGAATTCTGCGAGATCGGTACGTGACTATTCATTGATTTATCATTTACTTCAGATAATCACTATTTATGATTTATTTATTTTTTTGAGGGGGTGAATAAAAATTTAAACAATGCAAGTTCCACTGACAGACGAACTACTCTTTGTATCTTTAAACATCAACTAGCTTATGATAGTACATACATATATTATCTGTGGCCAGTTCAGAAGAGTGGGTGCTGACCAGCGCTCTTCTAAATTAACAGGCCTCAGAGAAAACTTTTACGAATGCCCTCGTTGATAAACAAGCCTAACAATTCAATATAAATATTAAGATTGAAAAAATCGCTACTGTATTTGTTTATTTTATAATATAAATATATATAAATCTACAGAAATCATAATAAATTTTTTTCATTGTACCATGAAAGGTATTCTTGGTATTAATTAATGAAAATCATAAGGTTGTGATTAAAATATCTTACTTCCTTTGAAAAAATAAAACTTGGTAAATCCTCTTCATAAATTGAACCGAAATAAAATAAGTGGGCTTCGTTTTGTCCCTTTATCCAGTTTCCATTAAAATTCTTTAACAAACGAATCAATCTGTGTCATAAAAAAAACTTCAGATTCAAATATCCAATTTCTTTTTTTTTTTTTTAAATGAAGTCACACTTGCAGATGTTTATATTTCTTATTTATTGGCTTTAAAGTTTTCTCATTAAAATTTAAAGAAATTAATGTTACTTCTCTGTATATTCGCCACACGTAAAATCGATTTTAAACAAAAACACTTGCATGAAAGGCAATGTCATCAAAAAGCATTGAATAGTTTCCTTACTGCAATTTAATTTTAGTTCTATTTAAAGATGTGCCTTTTATCTGTTGCCCATAAAATGGGTTAAACTGACTGAAAATCTTTTAAATGCAATAATTCAAATATTTTATAAGCTTACTGAAGTTAAAATAAGGTTTTATGACTTTGTACTAAGAAATCTTAATAACCTTACCTTTGTACTGTGCTTTTACTTCTTGTGTCATGGTAAATGGTAAAGTAAATTGATATAAATGTGTTTTATATGCTAAGTAAACTGTTACAGTGAGATGTACATGTATAATAAAAGTATGATCGGAAATTCCTAAATATAACACCCCCTCCCTTCCTCCATCATCCTAGTTTTGAACTTTTGTATCAATACTTTTCTGTTTTAAAACGATATAAATACGGATATTGGTTTCAAAATATGTCAAAATATAAACATTGACGTTCCAGTGTTTCTTTTGACATGATTATAGATACGGGTACTTGACGACGTAACATACATGTATCTACGATAACTACACAAAGTAAACATTAACATAACTCCGTTTTGTTGGATTACAATACAGAGTAAAAATCGTATAACAATGTTTGTATCTTAAGTGTTTATGTCCGAAATTGGAATAGAAAATATCCTAGTGCATGCATTAGTTACAGAATAAAACATGTACACTATTAATGTATTTCTATTTTTAAAAAACTCCTAGAAGTTGAGGTATAAAATGAATTCGGTAGCTCTTACTGACACCTAAAAGACTATGGCATATTTTTTTTTGAAATCAGAACAATATGTAACAAAATAGTAGTAATCTCACTGTACAGGTAGGTCTGAATGCTTGCTCTCGTGTCTATTTGTACCATGTAGAAGTGTATCGCCTAACAGTTTTCAGTTATGCACAGTCTGATTTTGAGCCTGATATATCTCTTTTGTGTGAAAATGGTCTGACACAGGTGTTGTAATATGATATAAATTTTAGAAGAAAAAAAACCTTCTCCTTGGGAATTTCATGTGAAGTTTGATGTGAGAGAAGTTTCTCGTTTTCGCTTTACTAAGTTTGGTGTTTTTTAAATGAAAATAAATTACAAATGTATAGATGTTAGCAATTGTGTAAGATTTTGTTTCTTTTTAAGTAACTGAATTGCTTAAATACGATATAATCGATTTCATATCTTTTATTCTAGAGTTAAGCCATCGTTATATCAACGCAAGCGTATTTTGTCTTCGATTTACATGTAATGATAAATGACCAATTAAATGCAATATTTACTGTAAATAAACCAACACAATGCAGTTTCATTGGTATGTGACACCATCCTAAAAGTATTGTTGCAATGGGTATTTTACATAAACGAATCTTTGTTCTATTTCATTACTAAATCTTTTTTCTATTTTGCAGTATGTCCTAACAGATTTGATGTTGCGTTTGTCATTGATTCCTCTGCAAGTGTTGGGCCACACAACTTTGGACTCATCCGAAACTTCTCCAGCTCTGTCGTGGAAAAACTGTACCAAATCTCTAGAAACAACAAATTTGCCATGATCACCTTCAACTCGGAAGCCAATGTTGCTTTCAGTTTCGGACGTAACCCAGATTTAAATGGCCTCAAAAGTGCGATTGCGGGTGTAAGATACAAGCCAGGCGGCACCAACACTGCACTGGCGCTGAAGACTGCATATGGTCTTCTGCAAAACGACTATGGAGCCAGACGATCGGCGAAGGACGTGGTCATTCTGGTCACAGATGAGGCGTCCAACATAGACGCCCAGGAAACGCTTCCAGCAGCCAAGGAATTGAAGGACGCCGGAACCCACGTGATAGCTATCGGAATGGACCTGGATACCGCCGGACGGGCTGCGGCCCAAGAGGTTAAGGACATCGCCTCTTCCGACGATCGCGCCATGATTAAACTCAACAGCTACAGTGCGTTGAAGGGAATTGAAAGTGACGTCATTAACCAAATGTGCGAGTTTGGTGAAAATGGTAGAAAATAGTCTCATAATATATTTATTTTTCATTCCATATAGGGTAACTTAATCAATTTGCGTAGTACCGGTATTTTGTTACTGAGTTCAGCAGCACTGTTTTATGTTGTTGTGAGATTGAATAGTATAAATTTTGTCTTTACAAAATGTGTATTTTTAAAATTGTGTATATGTATGTGCTGATTAGTTTATTTTTTATTGTAGATAATATTCATTAAGAGAGTGACTTTAGTTTTTCAACATATGCACATTCTGTGAGATTATCTTACCATCATAAAACATTTTAAGATGTCAAAATGAATGATAATCAATAATCAAATCATCTATCTATTGTTGTTTTGCATGCCATATTTATAGATTAATTTTTAAAAATGATTTTCAGTGGTAAGTGATTTTTGCAAGGCAAATAACTTTTGCACTACAGAACTTTGTAATAAAATTATTTTTACGACTTGTGTTTTTCTTTTTTCACCATCTGCTTTCAAAATAACGAATCAATTTATACTGAGATACATTGAGCTACACTAAAGAACCGACCAAGCATGAACATAGGTATGAAAGACCTTTATACGCATTGGTCAACTGAATCTTGGAATGAAATATTGTACTTCGAGGGTAGCTAAACCATCGTATTGATCGACCCTCCCCCTCCCCCCAAGCAATAATTGTTTAATAACATGATTCAGTGACGATTTGATACAGACATAACTAAATGAGTGTTATTAAGCAAACAAAATAGTGGGAGGTCATAACCGAATAAGTTGAGAAACGCGATATTTCATTGGACGACATGAATAATGACAAGTATTTATTTCAACGGAATGATCGGCCTGTGATATCATCGGTCAGCTTCATGTTAATGTAATGCAAACGCATTTCATGCAATAAACATGATAAATTTGATATATCACACCATTTTGTAGATATCCGAAATAGCAAGGAATGAATAAACTTTACTCTTAGAAGGCGAAGTGTATATTCGATTAAAATTCTGAATCATGTAAAGAAAAACTTAATGTGAAATATCATGTAACCGTACAAATGTTTTTATCTCAAAGCAAATGCATTAGAATAATGCTTTTAAGTAATCTACATGTAATTAAAAATTTACATGAAGCTGTCACTGCATAGTAAGCAAGATAGTGCAAAGCGCGAAGCGTGCGCAAATAGTAAAATTTTCCGGATGCCTCATTCGGCCGAACCCGATCACAATAACTAATCGTAGTATTTTTGTCAGTTTAGCGAGTTTTATTTTTCTAGATTGTTTGATATCAGCCAATCAGAGAGCTAGGGATTAATCAATCTTATAAAAAAATATTTATGACATTGACCTTTTAACCTTGACTTTTGACCTCTTAAAAATATCAAGTCACATTAGTATGCAACAGACAGTATATTTGTGTGTATGTATTGAAATCACCCACCTATTTCTCCGTGGGGGGGGGGGGGGGGTAATGGTGACCTTGCCTTTGACCTTGGCCTTTGACCCCCTTAAAATTGATTGTGTTATAGGAGTCTACAAAATATATCAGATTCATATGTACAATCAACACCCCTGACCCTTTATTTTCTACATTGATTGAATCCCTATATACTAAGTATCCTTGTCCTTTGATGTTTGACATGAAATGATTATTTCTTTTTTAAATAACATCCAGCAAAGTGTTACAATAGTTTGATAGTTTGTCAAAATTGTGCAAAGTCTGAAACTCTGACTGCTCTGTCACTCCACGTTTTAGACCATGCCTCTGAATAAAAATTCCAGCTACAGTAAAATTCGTAGAACTTGGCGAAACTTCGGTGGATTGTTCCTTACACCTGAATCAAAATGCCTTCCAAATTTGAAACGAAATGAACGATATTGAAGAAAACTAACAACTCCAACGGCATAAAACCATTATCCCGAGCAACAAATTTCAACGCTTCGATCTTTGTATCTAATAAATTCATGCTCAACTTACTAAAAAATCTGTGTGTTTGCATTTTTATCAGCAACCTGAAACGGTATTTTGTGAAGTTCTACGAAGGATATATCTTCCTTCCCAGACCCCGATTTTATTTGAAGTTTGTTTTTTTCCGACTTGGCTGAAATACACAACTGGCCTTAGTTCATTTTAGACTTTTTATTCTTATAATCCACAAATGCAAGGTAATTTTTTCAATTTTTGACCTCATGCAATTCAAAGCAACAGGAAAATATCAAATGTGGCCTTTCCAACATCTTAAATTAACCTCTCACGACAAAAATTTTACCTGCCGTATTTATTTCATAGTCAACGTTCTCTAGCCACATTGTTTATAAGCAGCACTGATTTTTCTTAATTAAATGATAAAAATACTGTCATGTCAACCAGTCACTAAACGCCAATCCTTTCATTACGCATCTCAATGTTGGAGTATCAATTTTCATGTAAACTCGGCGAATTCAAACATACTTTTGTGTATTGTATTGCATCACATCACATTAGCCTAGAATCTTTAACATGCAACTATTCGCTGTGACCGAATGGTTAGTGTACTGGGTATGCAAAGCTAAGGGTCGCGCGTTTGAAACCCCTTTTGGCCGTTTTTTATTTACTTTTATCTAAGTTCAAAATCTATTTTTCTCTGATAAGGAAGGGGTCTTATCTGGATTTCGACTTGTCAAATGTATATTTGATTACATTTTCATTTAAAAAAGATGAAAGGAGATTAAAAGATCATATTTTCTTTCTTTCTTACTATTATACAATTTGGCATAGAAATAGCAACCAGAGTTTAGATTCTAACAAGGACTGTATTTTTGGCAGAACACTGGCGTAGGAAATTATCACAATTTTTTGTACTCCTAAATTACTGTCGATTTATTTAGCATTTTCAAAACAATAACATTAATGCTTGATTTTTCAATTAATTAGAACTAATAATAAGATACTTGACTTTCAGAATGTGTTTTAAAATATGATTTTCCTATCAAATTGCATTTTGTAAGCTTTTTAAAAATGCTTATTCTATAAAAAGATTTTGTGTAAAAAATCACTATAATAATTAAATTTTCTCTCTTACTAAATGGTCAAAATTTTATCTTTCCTGTCAAATTATATCTTTTTGTAAAGTCCTCATAATATGTAAAAATCAGAATTATTATTGGAAATAATCAAAATATCTTCAAAATTAAAGACAATTAGAGGAAATGCGGGTTAGGCAATATCAATTTTAGTTTAAATTTAATAGCATAACATAACATAAATTAACAATTACAAATATGAGTATTTAGTTAAACAATGTGAATAATTGTGGAAATAGAAAACTTATGCTAAATAACGGACCAACCATTTCTTTCACTCTAAAGTGTTATTTGTATATTTCAAGATAGGTTTTTAATTCTATACAATACACGATCTAAAAATGCATTGAAATATTAACGAATTCAATTTTATATTAGTTATTTCAGTTAAGGTAAAACCCACAAGCTTACAATTATCTAAATCCTTTATGCATTGCAAAATGTTTAGTTACCATATCAAAATTTCAGCAAATATCACACATTCTGATATTGGATTGGGATTGTCATATCAATTTTTAGATGAAGAAAGATAATGTAAAAGAATTGAAATATTGAACATACGAGGGCTGTTCGGAAATTATTGAGACATTTACTCTTATTTCCTTGGGGGAAAAGATAAACCCTTGAAATTCCACCAAAACGTACACAAGGATAGAATGTATCAATGTGAAAAGTCTCTTATCCATTGCATGATTAGATGATTCCTGGTAAACTGACCAACATGCCTTCGCCCAGTGACCCTGAGCGACCGCAAACTTATCACAACGTTATTTTAACGCTTCTCATTGCTACTATGTTTTAAACACCTTACAAACGAACGGAATTTAAAATTCAAATCTTAATTTCTCACCTTTTGTTTACATTTCAAGATGTCAACATTTGCATATTCTCTCCATTCTTGATTTTTGTGGAAAAAATATCGAGTTTTTTCTAACCAAATGACAAATTATTGTGAAATGTCTCCTACAGTCGTTTTGTGTACATATTTCATAATGGAAAGGGTTTGTTTTAGCTCCCGTTAATTCTTCAAAAGCCTTTTTATTGTTTACATTTCTAATTATTATATTTATTTTTTACATTTCTATTATTTTTCGACAGAACCAAATTACCAAATGTGCAAATGATAGACAAATAAATAAAGTGAAGGGCTAAGTCAATTTCAAAAGGATTTAAATATTAACAAATTGTGACAATGCGATTATTTATCACTTAGGACAAAACAATATTTACAGCAATTTTAATTTTTGCAACAGATTGTGAAAACCCTGATGGCAATGCAATGAGTAAAACGATAATTATTTGCACCATAGTTATTGCATGTGTTAACACAACTAATATTTAATAAGTAAGAGACATCGAAATCTTTAATTTAAGTTTACTTTCAGCTTGCACTGCAAAAATTGATCTAGCCTTCTTCTTGGACGCGTCGACGAGTGTTGGCCTTAAACTTGTTAAAACTTTTGTCAAATCGTTTTAGAATTCGCTGAAATAGACTCAGGAGATATCCGATTAGGTTTACCGATATTTAGCACACAAGTAATATCATATTACATATGAACACATTTAAAACAAAACGAAACATACTGCAGTTGACAGTATTCGTTGGTTGTTTGTCAGTTCTAATACATCGGAGGCTCTGAAAAGAATGTGCGATACAATGTATTCTTCTATTCACAGAGATAGAATTGACGTTACAAATATTGCTATTGTATAAACTGACTTTCTTTCATATGTCAACGGCAGTATTTGAAGAACATTAGCTAAACAGAAGAGCATTCACATAAATACAATGGAAAAGTGTCATTCAGAAACAAATTGAACATTTAAAAGATTTATCTAAGATTTTCTAAATCGCAATATATTGAATATGCATGATACAATCTTATTTACAGTATGCAAGAAATTAGTGACTTAGGATATATTTTTAGACATTTTGAACAGAATCCACCAATGTATGAACAGAATCCACCAAGAAGTGTACAAAATCCAGAGGTGGATGACCGACTTCCGGTATACCTAAATGCAGTGAATGAAGGTTGTGTTCCTCCAATTTCAATGCATCAACTTCTAATTCAGTGAATCCAGTTTGTGCTACGTTGATTTCAGTGCCTCAAGTTTGTGCTTCTTTAAATTCAGTGGTTCAAGGATGCGCTCCTTTAAATTTAGTGTCTCAAGTGAGTGTTCCTTAAATTCAGTGCATCAAGTGTGTATTCCAAATTCAGTTAATCAACGGAGTACTCCATTGAATACAGCGTTGTAAGTGTTCGTTCCTTCAAATTCAATGCGTTAAGTTTCTATAACAACAAATTCATTGCTTCAAATGATTACTGCTCCAAATCTTGTAGCACAACGGACCGACAATGGCCGACTTTTCAAAGTCTTTGCTGCGCAAGGATTTTCTACTCACAAGATTCACAAACTTTGATGATTGTCCAGAAAGTTTCAATTCTTGTAATTCTTCATTCCGGAGTGTTATACTAGAACTTGGTGTCACAGAGTTTGAGGAAATGGATTTACTTGTGAAATGGTTGGGCCCAGTGTCGTCAAAGTTTGCACGTACACTTCACTCCGCAAACGCCCAGGATCCTAGTCTATGTGTAAAACGTATTTGGGATAGACTGAACGATATATATGGGAGACCCGAGATGGTGGATCATGCTCTAAAGAAATAACTACATTGTTTCCAACCCTCACAAATAAAGATCATACCAAATTGTACGATTTCGTGGACATTCTCACCGAAATTGAATCGGCGATGACTAATCCAAAATACGAAATTTGTTTGAGCTTCTTCAATTCATCTACTGGAGTACTACCCATAGTTACCAAAATACCCTCATCCCTACAAGACACGTGGACCTCTCAAGCTGCTGGATATAAAAATGGAATGATGCAGCATTTCCTCCACGTTCCTTTTTTGTCAATTTCATCCGTGAAATGTGTGAAATCCGAATGAACCTGGACTTGTATGTCAATAGTCCACAAACACAAACGTGGCATACAGCAAACCTAGACCTACTGGTGCAGTCACTTCTCCGAAAGTTGAAATCGTATCATCAACTCTGTCAACACGTTGTCCCATACACAATTCTGGACATTCACTGAATGAATGCCCTGCCTTTAAAAAATCACTATGTGAGCGTCAAAACATTTTACTTGAAAAGAAATTTTGTTTCCAATGTTGTGCCTCACAAAGTCATGTGTCCTAATATTGTACAACCGACACTAAATGAGATACTTGTGGTAATTCGTATCATGTCAGAGGGGTGCACATTGATCGTCAATGATTGGGCCTTCTGTTAAGGACCGCAAGTTTATAACTCTCATGGATACAAATTTCCACAAAGATACTGATGGTAATTAGTCCATGCCATTGCCTTTCAAGGAATCGAAACCAGTGATGCCCAAAAATTATTCATAGGCATTGAAGCGTGCTTTGATCCTCAACACGAGTTTAAAGAGAGATCATCACAAACGACAACACTTCTTTGCATTCATGTCAAAAGTCTTAGCTAGTGGGGCAGCAGAAGTTACTCCTTCCGACATACCTGAGGAATGCTGGTATTTACCCCTTTTTGGGTGTACAATTCAGAAAAACCGGATCAAATCCGAGGAGTCTTCGATTCGTCGGCTGTGTTTCAGAATGTTTCATTGAATAGTGTGTTAATGTCTAGACCAGATTTAACAAACAACCTCTTTGGAATTCTTTATGCGTTTCCGTGAAAATGCGATAGCTATTGGGGGTTTCATTCAGCAAGTGTTTTATGCATTTCGTGTTTATGAGGAACATAGTGATTATCTCAAACTCTTTTGTTATGAGGATAATGACTTTGAGAAACCACTGATACAATACCGAATGAAAGATCACGTTTTTGGAAACACAACATCTCCAGCTTTTGCCACCTATGGACTTCGAAAAGCATCATCTGTTGGTGACGATGATGTTCGTAAATTTGTTTACAACTTTTACGAAGATGATGGACTGACGTCTAAATCAGAAGGAATCAATGATGAGAAAAACACAAGCAACACTGATAAGCAACGTAAACATTCGTCTTCACAAAATCGCTTCAATCAGTATATATGTGATGAAATCATTTCTTATAGATGACCTAGGAAGCGAATTGAAGGAGCTAAATCATTGTGTAGACATATGAAACTTACCTGTTCAATACATTTTAGGAATGATGTGGGATTTGAACTGTAGAGTCCTTCTATCGACAATTAACAGTATCTTTCGTCCAAAGGGATCCAATGGGATTTATTTCTCCAGTCACAATCAGTGGAAAAATTCTACACCGTGAACTTGTATATCCTGCTAGTCACTGGGATGAACCACTGAAGGGGGAACATTTGAGAAGATGGCGAATCTAGATTGATTCATTACAATCTATCAATAACTTCGGAGTTCCCCGAATGATTGTATCCACCTTCATATCTCTGGCACGTCACGTAGATGTTCATGTGTTTTCAGACGCATCAGAACATGCAATAACTGCGGGAAGACAAACCTCCAGCTGATGTTGCAACAATATATTCACATACAGCAATTACCACATCTCTACAGCGCTGGATAACTGGACCTTAATGGTTGAAAAATTCTTCAGATATGATCAAAATGTTTTATCCTCTCATCAATCCTGAAACCGACAAAAAACCCCGCAAATATGTTATTTCTAGCAAAACTCAAATTACAACTGAGATTGTCTTGGACTCCCGTCGTTTTGCAAGATTCTCTACCTGGAAAAATCTCGTTGTGGCCTTTACGACTTTGAAACTTTGTGTCAGAGACAAATTTCTAGTGAACTGTAAAAGTGAAGACGAACCAGATATCTACAGAGAAACCGAAATGTTCATCATTAAACAAGTTCAACATGAATCGTACAGTAAGGAAATAGAAAACCTTAATAGTGGCAAACCAATTCCCAGAAACAGCAAAGTGTCGCGACTTGACCCATTTCTTGATTCATTCGAAGTTTTGCGTGTTGGAAGAAGACTTGTACTAAGTCCAGAGTTACCCCTGGGAGAGAATCATCATTCCAAACCAAAACTACATTGCAAGACTTCTAGTACTTCACTTCCGTAAAAGTGAAATTATTCGCCATCAAGGACGCCATCTGACTGCCGGGGCCATAAGAGCTGCAGGATATTTGATAACAGGCTGTAAAAGACTTGTATTTTCGATTCTATCTGATTGTGTTAAGTGTTGTCGACTTCGTGGCAGCCTTGCTTCTCAAGAGATGGCAGACCTACCTGAGGAAGGATTATTTCCTTGTCCTTCATTTAACTACGTTGGTGTCGACTGTTTTGGACCTTGGGATGTTGTCACAGGTCAAACACGTGGTGATTCTGCGAACTCTAAACGATGGGCCGTATTGTTTGCATGTTATCATGCCATGGTGTCCACATAGAAGTAATCGAGGAGATGAGTACTTCGCCGTTCTAAAGTTATAAAGGCCAAACTCCTCAAACTTTGACACAATATATCTAGAGAAGGATACATAACCTGTTAACCATTTAGAAAAGAACACATGCAGGTTTGTTTTGATAATTCTAATCGAGTCTTTTAAATCGAAAAAAACAATATCTGACCCCATTAAGGATATGCATGGCTTGCCCCTAAAATACTTGTATCTCAAAAATGTTCAATAAGAGTAAAGCCTTGGGAGATAAACATTAAGCAGTGATGATGCTTTGGAAAGAACAAATAATGACAGTTATTATCAATATAGTATGTGGTTGCAATAGTCTTAGCGGGAATTTCGTTCCGCAATTAACAATATCTGGTAGATGTTGATATATAAACCAGTTTTTCGTGTTTTGTTCTCTAAAGTTTGATAATTAAAAACTTGAGTTCACCCATACATATAATAAGAAGATGAAGTAGGAACCAAATCGGCATTCATGCTGTTTAAAGAAATTTTTAATCATCTGACGACTTTAAAATAATCAAAGTCACTGGACAAAACTGTCATATCTTAAAAGAGAAACATGACATCATCTCAGTGTGAATGATTTTACCGACAACAACGCCGATAGCATGATTTTCTTAGTATTCTTAATATACACCATCACAATTATTTGTCAAAAGATATTTATGTGAAATATCCCTTTTAAATGTATTTTAATTTCTTATAAACGATCGAATATAATTTACTTCCATTCAATGAAAAGCGTCGAGAGAAAATGGTATTGTTTAAGTGAAACCTCGGGAGAAAACGTTGAACAATGAGTTTTTTGTCGAAAGAAATCTGAGGACAGTAAATATCTGTATATTATATATGCTTGATTTAGTCCTGGCTGGGATTTCTTTATCCACAGTTACTTCCGTCTGTTCTATATAGATAAACATGTATAAATATGTCTTTAGTGTTCTGCTTTAACAAGTTTGATAATTTTACACGTGAAATGACTCCTACATATTTCATTTGTTTACTAAGCGAAGAAGGAACCCAATCAATTTTATCAATAAAAAATAATCAAATTTTACAGTAAATGCAAATAAATTTTTAGTACACAAGGTGAGATGTCTAACACTGTCTGAAGGCATTGAATTTCTATAAAACAGTTGTTAACGCTTTACTTAATTATAAGTGTCTAAAACAATTTAAACACCAACAACATTGACTTCTATATGCCTAATACTATATGCTCCTCCTACTTTCATGCTATCGGATTTTTATGTATAAAACATGTATTTTTTACACATAAACTAATGTTAACATAATACTAATACAGCCAGACCGAGTAACGTGCGTGAGCAGTAACTCAACTAGATCAACAACCTTTAATACACATACATGTGCATCATATCTCAATATTATATTAAACTCTCTTGGTTTATTATAATCAAAGAAAGGGATATCACCTAAAGTTCTACTTGTAACATGATAGATAGCCGGTCATGGAACATCGTACTAGGCTCTTTATATTTCTAGTTTTACTTCCTTGTCACGTGATCATTGAGCTTGCGCCTTCGCTACGCCACACACACTTAACTCCTCCCTTATTTAAACTTCCAAGCAACTACATTTACAGCCTGTCTACATCTGTCTTCTCAGACGGAGTAATACTTTACAATAGTTATTTCTATACTCATAAAGTTATATAGTTTGACCAGAGCGACAACACCCTACTATGGTGTCCCTGTCCGGGCACTCCGTGTATCACCTCAATGTCCTCACTGTGTGGTTTTGTTTGTTGTCAGTCTCTAAAGCGCATGGTAAGTCAGCTTTATGTACATTTCTAAAAACATTGCTATGTAAATTTTCCACATGAGGTTGTTTGGGATTACTTTGCAAGAAAGGCCACTAGCAATACTTTGGTCAATTAAAAGAATAAATTCAACAATTTAAAGTAATTATCTAAATTCCCAGAAAATACTGATAAAAAAAATAAAACGATACCACATTCTATCACCAATTTCCATTGGTGGTCCGAGCTTTCCCCCTTTTTAACCTCTTTTACATGTTTTTTAAAAAATATTCAACTTTTTTAAAACATCTTTCGTGTAGAAAAAAATCCACGGACTCATTTTCGTAAATTGGGTGAAGATGTTAGTAATCAAACAATCATTGGTAGGAAGATTAACAGTTAATATAAAGACAGACTTTTGTGAATTCTAAGTAAGAATAAGATTCTTTAATTGTTAAACTATATATTTATAATTTTTGAAGAGGGATGCTACTGCACTCATTTGAAAAATAAAGGTCGTCATTAATAGTAATTGTAATGTCATAATAAATAGTAATTGTAATGTCATTGCTTTGCATAAACAAAACACTCTAACAGAAAATATCCAACACACGATTGGAATAAGCACTTAATTATTCGGGTATGGTTGTTTGGTAAGTGATTTATATATACCAAAATAGAGGAGGAAAAAATACAGTAATTGAGTATACATTTAAAAAATTTTCTAAAACAAAATACTTTACAGTTCCTGAAATTGCCAATCCATCAACAATATTATCAAGGCTGAAGCATAAATGAGAAATACTAAACAGCTTTTTCGCCTTGCAAATTCCTTCCAATAAAGGAGATCCAATACACTAATTAATTCATCCATTTATTTTGAATGCATCATACTTCTTTTCATATTTTGTATAGAGATAATTTATATATTGCTGATGATGACTGTACGGTGGTTTCATTTGTTGATGTTTTGTACATTGCCAAGCGATACCCCAAACTTCTGAAAACACGAAAAAAAACGAGGTGATTCGAAATACCCCAAACCACACTATATAACTATAAATAATATTTTTTCAAAAATTAACCGCATGATTTTTAAATAATATGCAATTTTGTAATTATCAAATATTAATTTGAAAGGTCCTATGAATTCAGAAAAATAAGACCTTTTATAAGACACTTTTGTTTTAACGGTTATCATTTGTTTTTTTTTTTAAATGATAATCTAACATAATGTATTTTGGTGCCAAGTTAAATAAATAACAGTGTGTGAGATCACGTTTCATTTTGTTAAAATTTGGCTGTATGTTGGTTTTTTTTAGTAAGTTTAAAATTCACAACAACAAAAATTCAATACAAATTTCTGAAAAGCTAGGTCCTTAACGTACTACAATGATTTATATGAAAAGAAAATCATACATCATTGAAATCTCTTTCTTTCTCTTTAATTAAGGTCTTCCGTCTTCAATTGTTTCTCTTTCATTAGATTCTTCCGCCTTCATTGGAAGACCGTATTATTATTCTATTGTTTCTTTTTCACTTTTCTTATTTAGATTTTCCGTTTCCAACCCGGAAGGGTTTAGACAAATCAAAATGTTAATACGTTTAACTGTTTTTCTTTGACTGACTTTGACCTTATAAACAAAAATGTACATGTAGCAAACGTACACAAAATACTGGGGGGGGGGGGGGGGTATGGAGCACCTCCGCTCGTCCTTGTACGGTCCCGAGACAATATTCATTGTTCCTACGAGATCTCCGAAACGGTAAACACTTGAACATCCAAACTGTGTGGGATGATTGACCTTGGTATGTAGATGTGTTTAAACTTTTCTGTTTCATTCGTCGCATCTTCCTGTGGTCACAGAAAGTACAAACCCTGACACGTACTACTACACCACACACTCGCTGCATGCTCACTCACGCTCGCTAACGGTTACACGAAACGCTGAACGGTTTACACGAAGTGCCACATGCTTTGCCCGAAACGTTAAACGGTTTGTACGAAACGATGAATGGTTTACATGAAACGATTCTCGCACGAAACGGTTTGCTCGTTTTGTACATGCTTTAGAAACGCTTAAATTTCTGTTTCAATCGGGTCCTCTCGGATTTTTCCTTTGGTGGTAAGAATTGTTTTAAAATGGCACGATATGATAGAAATACAAATATTTGATAAATATATCTATATTTTAATCGATATAGCAATAATGACATTTAATTTTTAAAAAATTCATTCACAGACAGAAATAAAAAAGAAATTGCTGCAGAACATGCACGTACATGTATTTATCACTCAAATGAAATATTATTAGTATCAATGTCGTAGAAAAATAAAAATTGTTCCATAAAAATAAATAAATGCAGGAAAATGAAATGGATTAAATCATCATTAAAATTAAAATATGTATAATTACAAACATAAATCGATTCATTTGTTATTTTGCTTCTTTTTAACATTAAGAATTGTTTTGAAATGACGAAATAAAATTGTAATATATGATAAACATTTATATATTTACAATGATATTATTGACAATTATATAGAAGTAAATCATGGACAGAATTTTAAAATGGCTATGCAATCAAACGACTATTATTTCTAATATCGCGTCAATTGCATTGAAAAATATTTTCCGTACATAAAAACAGAGAAAAGATTAAGGTGATTTGCATACATGAAAAAGTATGTCTCACTATTTAGGATTTCTTTTTCTAAAATTAATTCAAAACAATGTTTTGGAAAGAACAAAATAAATGAATTAAATTTCAGACTCAATATACGCATAAAGACTTATTTACCAAAAACTTTTAAAAATTACTTCCATACATATTCAGACTCCTAGAATGTAACAGTACATTTTTCACTCTATTCTTCTTTATTTTGTTCATTAAATTGTTTAACGTTATATCATTAAAATTTAGTCAGTCCTTTATCAAATGCTGATTCCGACTGCTTTAAATTCCTCAAATTTTCATTGGCTGTTGACAAAAAAAAGAGACGCGTGACCATCCAATAAAAAATACACAGAGTTCGATTGACAGGTTTAGCCAGCTGCAGATGATACCCGATGTCCGAAGTTATGTGTGCTAAGTGAACACTGCCGAAAAGTTTCAGTTATCGATGTAAAAAAAAAAACTACATGCTTAATACAACTTGCAGTATCATTAAGAGTTGATTTAAAAAAAAAAAACATGAGTATACCTACATAAGTATTTTGTTAATAACAAACTAATCCGGGAAGTGTCAAACTCGGGTGCCATTTTGAAACAATAAATAAATGAGAAAAGTTCCGAATGAAATCCGATGAACAGTTTCACAGGATTCTCGCACGCTTTGCTTGAAACGCTTAACACGCTTTGCCCGAAACGCTGCACGCTTTGCCCGAAATGCTAAACAGTTTACACGAAACGCTGCACGATTCACACGAAACGCTAAACGTTTAATTGGTGTAGTGGGACGTCTCAGGGTCTGTACTAAAAAAATTATATTTTTCTATTTCTTTGAGCTCGCCTAGGCACGAAAATTTGGTACGAATTTTGAATCAAAATATTCTAACGTTTTGATCTGTATATCATTTTATCAGTTTATATTTTGTTAAAAGACATATAACAAAAGTGGCCGAGATATACAATTTCTTGCCTACGAAGTCGAGAAAAAGAGGCTGGACCCTTTGATTAATGGCCAAAAGACGCGTAAAGTTAACTACAAATAACTAACAAAGGATCAAAATTTTGTAATGCATTAAAGTAGCAAAATTGTTGATCGTAACAATTAACAATATATGTTTGAAAACTCATTGCCACACGCATTTATAACGTAATTAGAGATTTTTAGGGGCAAATTCTTCAAACTTTGACGCAATATATCAAGAGAAAGAGACATACTTTGTTTAGCATTGTAGAAGAGAAAAAGTTTATATTGATGATTCTATTCGATTCCACTAATCGCCACACCAATATTTGTCTCCATTAAGGATCTACAGCTCTGGTCCCTAAAATGCTCAATCACATTTATAAAAAAAAAAGAACAACAATTTAGATAAGTGTAAGAACAACAAATGTTAGTATTCTTGAGACATTTCGCTTGATAAGAAGAAAAGAGGGCTTGCCCCTATTTATTTAGGGTCCAAGATACTCGTATACTCTATTACAAATAACTTAAAACTGATCAAGATTATGCAATGTATTATAGAACCAAAGTTGGTGATGGTTACAATATCTGTTTAAAGAAATCATTGCTTAACCCATTTATTATGTAATAAGGGATTTTAGGGACCAAAGTCCTCAAATATTGACGCAATATATCTATAGAAGGAGACATATTTTGTTAAGCATTGTAGAAGAGGAAATGTTTGTATTGACGATTCTAATCGATTACTCTAATAGAAAAATCAATTTCTGTCCCCATTTAGGATCTACATGGCTGTCCCCTAAAATATTCAATCATTTGTATCTCAATAATGAACAATACTTTTAGAAAGGTGTAAGAACAAAAAATGTAGCAATTTTAAAGACCTTTCCTATGATGTAAATAAAAAGGGGTTGGCCCCTTTATTTAGTGGCTAAAAGACAAGCAAAGTTTATTAACAAATAATTTTAAATGATCAGGATTTTGTAATGTATTATAGAAGCAAAGTTGTTGATCGTAACAATATCTGTTTTAAAAAAGTCATAGCCACACCCACGTATGACGTAATTAGGATTTTTAGGGTACTAAAAGATTTAATTATTAATGTGCCGTATGTTAAAAACAAAACTCTTTATTGAGAAATATGAAAGATATTGGCACTCCTGTATATTATCTGAAAGTGTGGGGAGGGGGTTCTGAAATTTAATCGATTTATCATTGTATCGTTTTTAAAAAAAAATCGGACAGAAGACCTACTCGTTACTTGTAAAGGGATCGTATCTAGTTGGTAAAAAATGTAATTAAATTTATAATGATGTTATCCCTGAAATTCAAGATTATCTGACCCGCTCAGGCGGCGTATTTCTCTTCATTTCCGATCGTCATCGTGCATACTCCGTAAGAAGAACCATTTGAACATTTGCTTTGAGTCAGAGTGGCAAGTCTCAAACAAGTTTGTAGTAATTTTTAGCAAATAAAACAAAACTTGAATTATACGATCCCCACTGCTGACACTCCAGTTGTCATAAATTCGATTATCTGTCAAAGGTGTTAACTTCTCTACCTTTTGGCATTAAATAAAAACACAAACAAATTATTTGTTTCTATTAAGGAATGATCCTTTTATCAAACTTGCGATATCAATGATCTGTAGATGATGACTTCGGATGGTAATGGAAGGGGGTTTCTTTTGAAACTGGTATAAATGCATACTTTTTCAGAGTTTTCTTACTCTTAATTCCCCGTCATATTTGATAACTTCGAAGGGGTTTTAAGGTACCACATTATTATTTACTATTGAGAATATTATTTAATTGTCCTGACATGATTATCACATTAACACATTGAAATACACGGGAAAAAGAAAGTTACCTTTACAGATATCTGTTTTATAACCATGTGACTGTCAAAGCTCATAAGTATCTTGTTGAAAACATTTGTCAACAAACCAGATTCTACAAATTCAATATGATCGAAATTACACGTAAGGTTGTGTTCTGTTTGGATATCATTCCTAGCGAGTCAATTTTTAAATATTCACAGGTCAATGTTTTTCATACGGATTAAAATTTTAAATGTTTTCTATTCGTCTATATAAGGTTACACAGTGCCATATGTAACGGAATGTAACTGGCTGCTTTTTAACATGTATCCATGGGTTTTTATGACGCTGTTATTTCCAATTGATAATCAAATTAATGCACAAATGCCCAAAAAAGATATCTTTAATAAATTGTGAAAGATACATAGTAAATAGCGGCTATCTTTTGATAAGTTTCTATAAAAGAGATTTTATTTTTTTTTCAATACCTGTGCAATGATTACATTATCAATTTATTTTATGTTTACTTCATTTTTATCTACAGTAAAACACGGTTATAGCGAACACGCTTATAATGAATTGACGCTTACAGCGATGAGATTTTCATTCCCCGGACTTTAGGCTGTAAACTTCATGGATATAACGAATTACACTTATAACGAAGCAAAATCGCCTGTTCCTGACACTTCGTTATAACCGTGTTTTACCGCAATTTAACATCATGCTTATATGCCACATCGGTATCATACAGTCTTTTACTTTTATTGATTAGCTAATTCCTTTATCGCAGACAGCGAATTGCAATGCGGCTTCATTCATGTTGTTTCAAACGAATATTTAATATTGTACACCCAATATAAATTTTTCATCAAAGTCCAAAAGTTAGTGTTAAATTTATAATTATTCAAGTATTCAATGAAACTTTAAGTCCACCAACTCATAAGAATAATGAAGTATATGTCTGTACCCATTCGTTTCTTTCGATATACAGTTTATAGCTGAATGATGCTTAATATGCTGGAATCAAATAACTGTTTTAATGAGTTTCGCTACTTCATAAATAACTGATTTGAACAATCGCTATGCGTACTTATTAGTATTTTGATCCCTAGTTGAAAATAAATCTCCATGTACCTTTCTTTTTGGGACTGTAACAAATAAACTGATGCAAATGTAAAATGTTGGCCTTTGTTGCTGAGAAAGGACCAAAGTTTTAAAAAAAATTTAATTAAATCTTTATTTAAAAGAAAACACGTTAATATCCTTTAAAACCTGTCTGTGTTCCATTCATTCTGACTAATATGATTAAAAATCTTTTAAGTTACAACAACAATGCCAGATACAACACCTATTAAGCACCGTGATTCTGGGTATGATGTCATATTCATGTTCGATTCGTCTGTACCGGATGAATCCATTTTCAATCAAATGAAAGACTTTGCAGCCAATGTTGCTGAGGTGCTCAGTATCGATAACAAGGAATATCAAATTGGTCTCATGCGCTACAGTAGTAATGCCGATGAGATTGCGCAACTGAACAGACTACCAAAGAAAAATGACGTTATTCAAGAAATTAAACAAATGACATACAGCCCAGGTGAAAGCAATCTCTCTGACGCTATGGATGACGTACGACAGAATATGTTTACTGACAGAAATGGTGATCGAGATTTTGCAAGGAATCTTATTGTATTATTTACCGGAGTGGACCAAAGCTCCAACCCTTACGATGCGTTCAGAGCTGCTGAAAATGCGGAGAAGGAACAAATCAACTTGTATACAGTTGGATTTTATCTAAACGACACGTCTGAAATAGACGAGGTATCCACGCATCCTTTGAGTACATACCGTTACCTTGTAAATAGGAAAGAGGATCTAAATGAAGTTCCAACGGATCTGGTAAAATCATGTGCGTATGTTTTCCTTATTTTTAAAGTATGTTATGAAGAATAATTGTTTTCTCAGAATGTTCATATATTAACTTTTGATTATTTTAAAAGTTGATGACATTGTGCGTGCAGAGAGAGAAAGACGATACCCAACAACAACTAGTAAGCATCAGTTTTAGAAATATAACAATATAACTAGTAAATTAACAATGTTATCGATGAAAAAATGATCTATTATTTACATTTTTAGCTACAACAACAACTTCAACCACGACACCAAAGCGCGACTCTGGATATGATGTTGTTATAATGATGGATTCAAATGTTGGTCCAGAAACATTTGACTCTATGAAAAAGTACACAAAGTCACTTGTCAAAAAGTTTAGCATTGACGATAAGGAATACCGAGTAGGACTCATGCAATATGGATCTTCTAATGACAAACAATGGGATTTGAACAGATACGATGACAAAAATGATGTTTTGTCGGCAGTCGACAGATTTCCTTTCAGAAGAGACACTTCGTCCGATGCAGCAAGTGCTATCCGAATGGTCAGAAGAAAAATGTTCAACGACAGAAACGGAGATCGAGACTTTGCAAGAAATCTTATATTCCTTATGACTGCCAATGAGCGAAGTGACGATATATACGCCACCTGGAACGAAGCAGAGGAGGCCGAGAAAGAAAATATCAACCTTTATACTGTTGGGTTTGATTTGGAGGATACTACAGAAATCGACGAAACATCAACTCATCCACTTAGAATTTATCGTCATCTCATCAATAGTAGAGAAGGAGACCGCCCAATTGATTCATCAACGAGTAACATTCTTGGACTCAGTAAGAAATTTAAAAATACAAATACTAGTTAAATCAACGAGTAACATTCTTGGACTTAGTAAGATTTTACTAAAATGAAAATTATGATTAATTTATTAGTGAGTTATTTTGTTTAAAAAGATGGCTTATGGTCAAGATCTAGTAATGATAGGAACTTGGAGGTTAACAAAAAGTAAGAATAATAATTCCTTAACGATGATTGATTACATTAGCTTGACTAAATAAGATTTTTTGAGCTGAAGTATTGGGGAAACAGGGGAAAATATCATTTTCAATGCAGTATGAAAAACTTCAGTTACAAATATCTTTATAATATGTTTTTTTTTTTATAACCGACGAATAAAATATTTTTAAGGTAGCTCGCGGGTTGCTAACGTGGTAATAGGATTCAAACTTTACTTGTTACAAAATTCGAATTCCAAAATAATATAAAAAGGAGAAAAAAATGAAATAATTAAAAAGCTTGAATCTAGTTTATACAAATATTAATTATCAAGTGATAGAAATTCAAAGACGCTATTATATTCATGTTGTTTTATAAAGAGGGTCTATTTGATTTATTCTTTTAAATTATATACTATATTGCTATAACAATAAAATGTTAAATTTGTTCTCAAAGATAGATTCATAGACCTAAAAATCAAAATGATTAAAATATATTTGCAAAATATAAAACAACGATTAAAAACTTACTGTAAATGTATAATATTTAGCGGGTACGATATTTGGTGGAATATGATTTTTCAACAAGATCGATAGCGTGGATTTGATTTAGCGCATTTCTGAATGTACCTTTTTATCTCCTTTGGCGATGTACTTCATTTAGCGGACACCGTTTTTCGCCCAAAACGCTAAATAGAATACACAGTCAAATGTAATTCGTTTACAGTATTCTGTCGATAGTTTTGTGGCATTAATTTCCGCTTTGCTTTGGTTTCATGGGAGAAAAAAATTCTACTCTTCGTAACTTAGTATTAATTCTATGTGTGCATACAATAGTAACTTTCACACCTCATCAATTTATCATTAAATTTATTACATGTTCTAATTTGTGTTTCTAGTTGAACAATCAATTTTCATTACGGTTCTTATACGTACAAAAATGATAATGTCGCGATGGCGTAGTGTAACTTCGTAATGAAAATTCATGTAAAGGGGTTCGGGGAAATATTCAAAAACTTTGAAGTTGTTTTGCGACCTAGTCAACCTAGTCCATATGTTGTTCATTTTTATTGGGTGAATATATGTGTTGAGTAAAATTTATTTTGTTTGATTCGTTTTGAAATTATGATCATAGCTTCCCAATGCAATATCTACCGAAAGAAAAGGCTACTATATAATTCATACAAATTACATTGCTTAACTTGGTCGACATTGCTTGGTTTCTTATATTCTATAACATCTTAAACAACTAAATATCCAAAATAGTTTAGAATTAACATTTGAAACCAATGGATCTAGCTGACAAATGTTTAGGGTAGATTTTTGACAAGCAATTAACTCGTTAACTTTTTAAAAGTGGCATTTAAAATAAGTCATACAGAATGGTAAAAGAGATATATCCAATCAATTATGACGCCATCATGGATCCATCACCAATGATATAATTTACTAAATCTTGACTTTAATAAAAGACGAAAGCCTGTTTGTCGTGATATTAACTTCAATTTCTCGTTTGACAGTTGATGAAGATATAGAGCCGCCGAGATCTCGACCAAAACCTACAACTACACCAATTCCAACGACTGCCATAAGTATGATCTGACTGAAACACAGCTGATTTAAAATGTATCATTAACATAATCACATGCTGTAATTCTTCATCAGGTTTCACTATTTGCCAGTGTAAATTCAATTCAATTATTGATCCACAATTAAACAGTTATAGACAAGGCACGTAAGTTTTCAAATCTTAAAAAAAATATGTATCGGGTTAGGAGATTTAGTGTGTATGTGTAATGTGTATATATGCAAATTATTAATGATGCTACCTTATTTGCACAAATGAATGTAAAAATATGAAATTTATGGCCCTGATGCCAGGAGCTTGGTGCAAGGATAAATCTTACATGTCATATAATGAATAAGCATTTATTTATTTATTTTCAAAATTGTCTACGATAATTCTAAGCATTTCGTAGACAATAAAAAAGGGATGGTTAGCGTAAGCTTGGATGTTTCTACAAGAATTGTGAAATGTTTTACCAAGGAAAAAAGCGTTCCGTTGTTACAACGGGGCTTCATTTGACATTAAGTGAAACGCATTTGTTCATAAAATATCTTTAAGTCTGAACATAGTATACACTATACACACTGGAAATTTTTTTGCTCAATGTTAAAGAGTATTTGCTTTAGGGTGTGGCTTTCGGTTATATTTGGAACTTTAATAATTTTCCTTACATCTTAGCATCTACATCGGATAATTTAAATGGATGCGTGTTATATACCCAGGTGAAAGTTGAATCCTATGTGTCTTCTGGCTTAAAATGTATCTACCAACCAAGCACATGCGCAACATATTTCACAAATGACTTTGGGGAAGAAATTTTTTAACAATATTGAACTTTTTTCAAAGAATCATTGAAACAAATTTTCATTGAAAAATACGGATGCCTTGTTTTTGTTACAGACAAATGCTTTGCACAAGTGGACTTGGTGTTTATATTGGATTCATCCACAAGTGTAGGAAATGATAACTACGACAAAATGAAAAACTTTGTGACAAAGTTCCTTCATGACTCTAACATTGACAATGGAGATGTTCGAGTAGGTCTCTTGTCCTACAGCACCCGAGTCACGGTTGAATTTAAGCTCAACTCTTATAGCACCAAGGCTGACGTGTTCAATGCTGTAAATGCAATACCATGGAGATACGGAAGTACGAATACTGCCGATGGTCTTCAAACAATGCATGAAGAGTTGTTTAGTGAAGCTAACGGTGACAGACCTGGAGTTCCAAATATCTGCATCATTATGACAGACGGAGTATCTAATATAAACTACGGAAGAACCATTCCCGAGGCTGAAAGAGCGAGAGAAAAGGGTATCCATATATACGCCATTGGAATCGCCCTCAAAGACCTGAAGGAGGTGAATGGAATAGCCAGCGAACCCGCAAGTGCAAACGTATTTACAGTGAACAATTTTGATGAGCTGGAAGGGCTTGATGAAAAAATATTTGCAGCGGCATGTTCAGGTATTTTTCTTTTAAATTAGTGAAAAAATGTGCAGTTTTAAAAAGTCGTCCTATTATTACTAAATTGAAGTGGATTTTATTCAAACAAAGCTAATGGAATTTTTCTGTTTTTCGTTTAGTTAGTATACCAACAACAAGGCCATCACCAACCGGTTACGATGTGGTTCTTGTATTGGATTCTTCAGTGCCACAAGAAACATACCAGTTCATGAAAGATTATGCTAAAAATCTTGTTGATGGGTTTGACGTTGAAAATAATGACTATCAGGTTGGGTTAACGAGATACAGTACTGACGTGGATGTCCAATTTGACCTTGATAAATATTCCACAAGGGATGCGTTGAAACTTGCAATTGATAAAACAACGTATAAACCAGGGGACACAGATACAGCAAAAGCTATAAATTCTGTCCGTGAAAATATGTTCATTGAACCACGTGGTGATCGGAACTTTGCTAGAAATCTTATTTTCTTGTTGACCGGTCAGGATAAGAGTAAAGATACATTTGATGCTTGGGCAGCTGCTCAAAAAGCAGAGGTAGAAGGGATTAATTTGTTTACCGTGGGGATAAATCTAAACGACACAATGGAATTGGACGAACTATCTACTCACCCCATTGAAACGTACAGACAATTAATCAATACATATGAACCTCCAGGCGAACTTAAGCGCACTATCTCAGAAATTCTTGGAAGAAGTATGTATAAATGTTACTTATTTATATTTATCTAAAGGCATACAAGACGGGCAATAAACAGTTTAATATTTTCAGTCAAACCCGACCTTTATTTTCCACAGAAACGCTACATTAATAAATTGTTTTTTCATTGTTCAATCGGACATGTTTACTCTTGTGCATTGAAAAAGTATGGTAACAATCAAACTGAAATTTAAAAGATCTACACGTAAAGTAGTGTATTGAATGCGAAAATTGTCGCCTTAAATGTTTGCAAGTTTCGCTATACTGATGCAGACTATGGATAGCATACCAGTTTTTAAACTTGATAATGAATCAAGCTAACATTGAAGATGTTTAGAGTTATGGTCCACTCACAATAATTGGTAGGGTAAGGGAATACTATTTGATCGAAATTCAAATAAAAGAATATTGACAGTGTTTTCCTGTAGGATTAATCAGAAAGAATATATCAACCTATATGAAAAAATGACAATAACAAACCGTCAACCATCTCAAAAATCCATAAAACGAAATACAAATTCAAAGCAGAGCATCGCGGACCTCCAAAAAGATAAAGGTAGAATCAGGTGCCTAGGAGGAGTGAGCATCCTCTGCTGACCGGTCGCACCCGCCGTGTGTTCCTTGTCACAATTGGGCATGTCACAATCGAGGTAAATGTCATAATAGGGACAAAAACGAAACGTTGATAATTTGGTTTGTTTGTGATGGTCAAAATACAAACCTTGAGCAAACACGGACCTCCATTACATTGGAGGTAGGATCAGATCCTAGGAGGAGTGAACATCCTCTGCTGACCGGCCACACCCGCCGTATGCTCTTTTTCGTAATCGGTAAAAACGGAAAAGTCCGTAGACAATTAGGTGATAAATTATGGTCTAACAATTAGTATGAAAAACGCCAGTCAGCATGCGTCCCAGTGGATATATATATATATATATATATATATATATATATATATATATATATATATATATATATATATAAAAGACTATTAACACCATTTTGACTTGTTTTGTGTATATATATGAATACTACCCATATGTTGTTTGGTCCTAATGAATACAGGAAATTCTTCATCTGTGAAAAAAGACAATTTTGATATTTTATATCAACTGGTCTTGCAGTCATGTATACGAACGATGTCAAACTAGTTTCTAAGACAAAGCTTAAACAAGTTCATTAAATGAAGCACGACAACAAGTTCTTAAACACCCAATTGAACAGCTAGAAAAATATGTACAAAAATGTTACACAATTTTTTAAGCATTGACTTATCCGTAGTAATCGAAGCGCGGTATAGATTTACAGTATGTTACTTATCATGTTATTTTTCTTTTCATCAGACGACTTTTAAACCTGAAAGCAGTTGTGTATATTATATGCATAAAATAAAAATAACAATTTTCGATTACTAGTAGTTGTTCTGTTGAAGGTCTCGTATATGATTTAACCTGGCACCCTCGTATCAATAAAACATTCAGTCAAAATAACCCACAAATGAAATTTTTCGTTTGGGAAAAACAATCTTATAGGTACGACTGACCTAACACATGGGTCATGATATAAGGTAATAATGAAATATAAAAAACTTTTCGCTCGCACAGTTGATGATAACGTGGAACCAGAGAGACCAAGGAAAGGTCCCGCAGGAGAAAAATCTGGTAAGATTCTCTCTCTCTCTCTCTCTCTCTCTCTCTCTCTCTCTCTCTCTCTCTCTCTCTCTCTCTCTCCAGAAAAAAAAATTTAAGCGAATAGTTTAAACACGATAATCTTGTGGTTACTTTACTAGAAAAATTTATCTGATTTTACTACAAGAATATAGAGTACATTCGGAATTACAGGACTGTAAAATTTGGGTTATTGTCATGACTATAACATCTGATATACCTTCCTCATTAATGTCATTATGTTTCATTTAAAAGAGATTGTGTTTTATTGCAAGTGGTTTATCTCTTGTTATAAATTTACATCGTTAAGATTTTATAAACACTTTCACCTGTGCATGATCCTGAATATTGCATTTTCCGTGCAAAGAGAGTGTAGAGTGGGGTAGATATTTGCTAGCGACGCGCGTTCTATTGTTGTATAAAAACAAAGACTTAACGCGTCTCCTATTCGGCAATAATAAATCAAATCATAAAATCAAATAACAAGTAAAATCTACGCAACCGCGACAACGATTGCCTTATCCTTTGAATAACACATGGTTTGTATCTAAACACATCGGGACGTTATTGAGACATAATTGGTAAAAGAATAAACTTAATTTGCATTGCAAGGCAGCGTGCAATTTCTTTGAATGCTAAACGTAAGCTTGCATCCTTTCATAAAGTGTGTAATGAAGGGTCTACTAAAATGAAAAAGCGTTTGATGACGTCGAAATGGATGGATTTACTAACTTTGCTGCATACGTAATATGACGTATGGTTTATATTGGCAGATTCGATGGAATTGATTGATTTTTTTTTTTTTGTATTATTCGTTAATTTTGTGAGTTGGGATATGTATTGTTCATCTTGAAGATGTAAAATGTTGAATGTAGCCCCTGTTATACTTAATCCGTACCTCTACATTTCTATGAAACTCCACTGATCCAGGTAAGTATTGCAATTTTTAAATGTTTTGTAATCGTTATACTTAGCTTAATTTTTAACTGCTAACATTAAATTAAAATTTAACGTACACGTTTTTGTGTGTCTCCTTGTTCACTCACAATGTATTTTGTCTTTGCAGGTACGTGTTATTTTTATAAAGGTTTGACCACTAGTAACATTTGTCAATGAGCTAAGTGAGATTTTTGTAATCCAATGAAACATAATTATAAACACTTTAATATCTAATCAATTACTAATTTTGATGTAAAAAAAACATTTCTTGATGCTTGAATGATGTAATGCTGAGTTTATTTCCTTATATTTACATACACCAAGTATGATTCCCTCTATTTCTTACGGAAATGCTTTCTTTTAGGATTCATGCGGGTTATGAAGGTAGCAATCATTGCAGAAAACAATTACATAACCCGTTAACGCTGGTCATGTATTTTTCTGCAAAGTCGTTACCTTGATATCCCGCATGAATCACCAAAGAAAGCATTTTATCGGTAAAATATCAAATGTATGTTTATTGGACAGCAAAATGATATTTCTTGACCTGGTTCCATGTAAGTTTAAGGGTATTCCAAAATATACTTCATTTTCTGAAAGATTTTCTTGTAAAAATCTTATATCGACTCTGAAAATGTTCGGGTTGGAGTACAGTACAAATGATTATGACCACTTTTATCTGAACTCCTAACAAAATTCTCGTGACACGTTTGCAGCTATTGACAATATAACGTGGAATTATTGAACTACCAATACAGCAGATGCATTAAGAAATATGCGAACAAAATAGTTTAGTTTTAGAATGGCAATATACCCAGATGCCAGAAATATTGTTTTCATCGTTACTGACGGTCTATCGAACATACATGAAGCGCTCTCTCTGCTGAACACGCCTCTGGATACGTGTGACATCGTGTTGCTGCTCTATTTTATGAAAAGATACGCAAACGATCTTGTTGATAAATTGGGCAGAGTTGGGGTTATGAGATATAGCACTTTCGCCAACGTACAGTTTGATAAATATATAACAATAAATATTTCATTAAGAATAGGATCGACAATATTCAATATCACTGGGTAGAACAAACACAGATTAAGCACTTGATGCTGTTCGGCAGCAAATGTTTACCCCAGGTATCGAACAGAGACTATGCTCGGTCCTTATTGTGCACATCACCGGTCACGATGAACGTTCTGACAAAAATGACACGTGGACGGCTGCTGAGTGTGCAGAAAGGGATGATATTAATATATATATATATACTGTTGGTATCAACCTTGGGGACCTGACATAAATTATCGAATTATCAACCCATCTATTGAGTACTTACCGGACACTTATAAACACCACCATGGGTCGACCTCAGATTAATGGCTCTCTTCTTGGACTGTGTGATGATACCTGTTTTTATGTTTTTATAATACATTGTATTTGGCTTTTTAACGTGTGTTTTTATGTTTTTATAATACATTGTATTTGGCTTTTTAACGTGTGCGTATTAATCATGATTTAATTTCTAGATTATTCTCAAAATTTTTATTTATTTGATACTATCCATCTCATAACCGTCCACATAAAGATGTAGCTTCAAAACTGTTTCCATATGGTTAGTGAACAATATTAATTTTAATGTGAATTGTAAAGACAAAATATGTAAATTTATATTGTAAAGACTACAGCATGATAAATATTGTTATTTAGAGGTTTTCAATAGAAAAACGATTTCGGAGAAATACTTAAATTTGGGGGGTTTTCTCGGGTGAGCAACGAGTACATTGTGCTTCTTCTATGAATGCCTATTTCTCAAAAAACTTTTCCTTGATTGCAGTTGATGATAGTGTGGAGCCATTAAGGCTACGACTTAAACGAACAATAACCACATCAACTGCCCCTCCTACACACACTCCCAGAACTACTGGAAAAGACGTCATCTGTATGCTGGACTCGTCAGTCCCTCCACAAATATTTAAATGGATAAAAACACGTTTCGAACATGGTTAAGATGAGCATAGATGATGAAGAATACAAGGTCGGATTGATGAAGTTTGGGTTCTATCAAACCCCTGAGGCACACTTAAACGCAAATAGAGATAAAGATGTCCTTAGGAAAGTAGACAGAATGCGTTACTCGCCGGGGAGAACGAATACAGACGGTGCTATCGATTACTATATAGTATGTCCGACGATCTATGTTTACGTCTTACAACAGTGATAGGAATTTCACTCGAAACATTGTTGTCCTTCTCACATCAAATGAAAAAAGTTACAATACTGAACGAACTGTGGACACAGCAGAGAGAGCCGAGGAAACTGGAGTCAATTTCTTTACCGTCGGCAAAAATTTCAACGACACGAAAGAAATTGATGAAATACCAAAGCATCCTTTGTCAACATACAGACATCTTGTCAACACGAATATGAATAGCCAAATGATGGATGATTCAGCGAACGAAATGTTGGGATTGGGTACGATCACTGGGGAAAGATGCATTTTGCAAAAAACAAAAATTGTTAAGTAAGTATTTTTTTCTTTCACGGAAATGTTCTTCATTGCAAACATATAAAATAAACTGATTAATTCTTTTGTCAACTTTTTCAACTACCCAGGTTAGCATGTATATAAACTTGGACATTAGGTTGTAATAAGTCCTGCTTTTTGGTAACCTGATTTGAAGGTTTGCCCTTCCGGTATTTTTTTTTTTTTTACAAATGCCACTACAAAGTCCGTGAGCGGTTGAATTATGTGCGACATCCACTTACACTGTGCACTGAAAAGTAGTGATTCAATAGATATATGCATTAATGTAATGAAAATGAATTTAATTGCGGTATAACTAGTTTCTTTTTGCAGATGCAAAACTTTGCGTCATGATTCCAAAATAAGTGCAAGTACATTTTTGTATGCGATTTATTAATCATTTAAGTATAATATAAACAGCTTTTGTGGGTTTTTTTACTTTTTTATGAAACCGCAAAATGTAGTAAATAAAAAGCACTCATTGCAAAATCCAGTAACAGGACATTACATGTTATTTTTTTTTTTCGGTGACTGAGGATATCGAACCATCTCGGAAACGCATTAGACCTACCACACCTCCACTACCCAACTACCCTTAGGGGGCCAGCACATCGTCGTTATCATGGATTCCTCTGTTGAACCTGTAACCCTGGACAAAACGTTCAAAGTTTAGCGGAAAATTTGAACATTGACAGTGGAGAAGTAAAACTTGGCCTTGTAAGCTGTAGCACCCGACCAAGTTTACAATGGAACCTACGAGACTTTAGCAGAAAGGATCAGATTATGAACAGACAGAATAAACCAGAACAAGAATGTTTGTCAGAAGTAATGGAGATAGAAGCTATGCAAGAAACTTTATTATTCTTCTAACAGGCGAAAAAGAGAGTTTAGACAGGTATGACGCACACGAAGCAGTGTACGAAGCTGAAAGGGATGGTATCAACCTGTTTACTATTGGCTACAACTTGGATGATACAGCAGAAATGAGTTAAAATTCTACGTACCCATTGCGAACATACAGGCATCTTGTATCAGAAGAGAGTGAACTCTTAGAACTGCCCGGAGTTTTGTAATATGCGTTCAACGACAGTAAGAGTTGTCTGAATATTTCAATTTGCAAATACTAGTAGAATAGAAGACGCTTGTTTTATTTTGAATAACATTTTACTATGCATACTTTAGTGGGAGAAAACCCCGAACCAGCACGCCAACGTCCCTAAAGACCAACAACACTGCCTCCAGCCACTACTACAAGAAAACCGGGTGGTAAGAACTATAAAGGGCAATGTGATTATCAGCAATTAAAGGATTTTCATAAAATCCAAACTATATAAAGCGTGTGAATTATTCCTTTATGGTTCATCTCACTTCTCCCTAAAATCTAATATCGATAAATAATACATGTCTGATATTTTGGTAAGCTACGTGTATTCATTAAATGCATTAAATTCATTAAATTGAATTTAAGATTGCAGAGGAAAATGTGACGTTGTATTTATCATTGACACATCTGGTAGCGATGGTTTTTACAAAGTGTTGGACTTCACGTACCAAGCCATTGCGGATTACTATCACTATTCACTATTGTGAAACACTAAATATTTATGCTGCCATAGATATAGAACATTACAAACACAAATATCAATGCGAACAGATAATGAAACCTAATTAAATTCGCTGAGCGGTAATTACAGATAAAAAACAAAACACCAAAGAGATCTATAAAGCTCAAGTTATTTTATTCAAAATAAATTTACAAGTGCCTCTGAAGTTTTTTTTAATGAAAGGGCTAAAGCTCTAACAAATGTCTACGTATTTCATTGTGTAGTGATAAATCGAGACTATTATCCAAAACTAATTGCAAGTGTTTTGTATTTTCACTAGCTATACCACACAATCAGAAGTAGAGAAAGCTTTAAAACGTGTCAAATACGTGTATGGAAATACCAATACTGCTTCTGCACTCCGTATGGCCAGGGAACATGTGTTTGTACCAACTAGAGGAGATCGAGTGGGTAAGTCTCCTCTCTCTATCCGTCTGTCAAATTTTCCTTCCTTTTCTCTCTCTCTCTCTCTCTCTCTCTCTCTCTCTCTCTCTCTCTCTCTCTCAAAATAATTTATGAAATCTTATTGATTACATTTGCACCAATGTAATCTGGTGCACATCTGTAATTTCCATAACAGATCGCGAATCCAGTGTTAATGCGGATGATACAATACCTGAAGCTCTTTTACTGAAGGGAACTGGTGCAACTTTGCTGACGGTTGCAGTTGGATATACTCATCGGGAGAAGGAATTGATTGGGCTAACTTCACCACCCGTCAAGGAAAACCTTGGAAACTTTGATGCCCTGCATAATTTTGGATCTACACTAGTTAATCCACTTTGTAACGGTAATTGCTAGGTTATGATCTTTATCTCTGTGTCTAGTACACAAAACGAAAGTCTATGATACATTATCAAAGTTATATCCGCCATGCAGTATCGTTATGGCAGTGCAAATAACGCCGCAGGATTGAAAATGGTCCGACGAGAGATATTTAAGAACAAAAATGGGGATAGGTCTAATGTACCCAATATATGTACGTAGATTTTTTCCTCTTGTATAATATCTCACTAGGTTACAAGGAGCTTAACTGGTTATAATTGATCAAAATACAATCATCTTCAAACATACTTACTTTATTGTTTACAATTGCATCTAATTAGCACAGTAAAATTAACTGTCCTTCTGCTAAAATGCTTATTTAATTCCAAATCAGACAAGGTTAATATTCTTCAAAGTATTCTTTGTTGGGAGATAAAACAATACGATAAAATAGCCACAACCTGTTTTAATTAGTCTCAAACATATTCCTTATACCTGGTACATAGGTATTCTAATGGTGTTGCAACATTCTTCGTAAAGGAAACGTTATAGGTAACTCAAAGGAATTCGTAGACGTGACATCATTCTCTGAATTATGTTTTTTTAATTTTAAAATCATTGACCCGACCAAGCAAGAAAGGTTACTCCCAAGCAATACAAATTGAAATGAAACTTTCTTACAAAAGACAGATAACTCGTAGAGTTTGTCATGAGTCATATGAAATATGAGCATACGATGTTGACAAATATGATTAAATCAAAAATATTTAAGCATTTAAATTATCTTTATACCACAAAAACCAATTTTACTATATTTGCTTCGAATTTGTGAAAGAAAAGAGACAATATAAAATAAAACCCAAACAATCACGACGTTATTGCTTTCCACAAGTCGAAAATTTATTAGAAATCGACGTATTTTGTATAATCATATGTTGTTCGGTATAATAAAACATTTATTGCATGAATGTTCGGGAAATATGAAGATTTATTCCCCCAGAAAAATCATATTTCCCTCGGGCATAGCCCTCGGGAAATATGATTTTTCTTGGGGGAATAAATCTTCATATTTCCCTCACCATCATGCAATAAATGTATATTGTCACTGGCATCACTTAAAAAATTGGAAAATTTGCAATATTCAAACATTAAATACATATGTAAAATTATTCGACAATGTGAAAATTATGAATACCTTACTCGGATTCAATACAAATTCTATATACTGACGGCTTAGCTGACTTATCAATGCTGCTTAACGTTGTTTAGGGAAAGGTGGATGCTTTCACATCATTGTATCATTTTAATTGTACATGAAAATAATAAACAACAAAACACTGGACAACTGTTTATTTTTACTGATTTTTCATATGTGTGTCATTTCAGATATCAATAAGGACATATGCGACACCAACGAAATAAAATGTAAACATGCAGCAATCACTGGTTCCTTTCGGTGCGAGTGTATTCAGGAATTTACTTGCGAATTCTGCGAGATCGGTACGTGACTATTCATTTGTTGATAATTTTCTTCAGATAATCACTTTTTTGATTTTTATTTTTTTTTGGGGGGGGGGAATAAAAATTTAAACGATGCAAGTTTCACTGACAGACGAAGTACTCTATGTGTCTTTAAACATCAACTAGCTTATGATAGTACATACATGTATTGTCTGTGGCCAGTTCAGAAGAGTGGGTGCTGACCAGCGCTTTTTAAATTAACAGACCACAAAGAAAACTTTCACGAACGCCCTCGTTGCTAAACACGCCTAAAAATTCATTATGAATATTTAGATTGAACGAATCGTTGCTGTATCTAACGTTGTTTATTTTATAATATGAATATAATATATATATCTACAGAAATCATAATCAATTATTCTCTTTTTTTTATTGCATCGTGAAAGGTATTCTTAGTATTAATTGATGAAAATCATAAGGTTGTGATTTAAATATCACATTTCCTTTAAAAAAAATAAAACTTGGTTAATCCTCTTCATAAATTGAACCTAAATAAAATAAGTGGGCTTCGTTATGTCCTTTTATCCAGTTTCCATTAAAATCCTTTAACAAACGAATCAATTTGTGTCATGAAAAAACTTCAGATTCAAATATCCAATTTCTGGGTTTTTTTCTTTTATCAAATGGAGTCATACTTGCAGATGTTTATATTTCTTATTTATTGGCTTTAAAGTTTTCTCATTAAAATTTAAAGAAATTAATATTACTTCTCTGTATATTCGCCACACGTAAAATCGATTTTTAACAAAAACACATGCATGAAAGGCAATGTCATAAAAAAAACGCATTGAATAGTTTCCTTACTGCAATTTAATTTTAGTTCTATTTAAAAATGTGCCTTTTATCGGTTGCCCATAAAATGGGTTAAACTGACTGAAAATCTTTTAAATGCAATAATTTAAATATTTTATAAGCTTTCTGAAATTAAAATAAGGTTTTATGACTTTGTAATAAAAAATGGTAATAACCATACTTTTGCACTGTGCTTTTACTTCGTGTGTCATGTTAAATGGTAAAGTAAATTGATACAAATTTGTTTTATATACTAAATAAACTGTTACATTGAGATGTATAATAAAAGTATGATCGGAAATTCCCAAATATACCCCCCCCCCCCCCCTTCCTCCATCATCCTAGTTTTGAACTTTTGTATCAATACTTTTCTATTTTAAAAAGATGTAAAAACGGATATTGGTTTCAAAATATGTCAAAATATAAACATTGACGTTCCAGTGTTTCTTTTTACGTGATTATAGATACGGGTACTTGACGACGTAACATACATGAATCTGCGACAACTACTCAAAGTAAACATTAACATAACTCCGTTTTGTTGGATAACAATACAGAGTAAAAATCGTATAACAATGTTTGTACCTTAAGTGTTTATGTGCGAAATTGGAATAGAAAATATCCTAGTGCATGCATTAGATACAGAATAAAACATGTATACTATTAAAGCATTTCCATTTTTAAAAAAAACTCTTACGGTATTAAATGAATTCGGTAGCTCTTACTGACACATACAAAGACTATGGCACATTATTTTTGAAATCAGAACAATGTGTAACAAAATAGTAGTAATCTCATTATACAGGTAGGTCTGAATGCTTGCTCCTGTGTCTATTTGTACCATGTAGAAGTGTATCGCCTTACAGTTTCCAGTTATGCACATTCTGATTTTGAGCCTGATATATCTCTTTTGTGTGAAAATGGTCTGATACAGGTGTTGTGATCTGATATGAATTTTAGAAGGAAAAAAAACCTTCTCCTTGAAAATTTCTTAATGTGAAGTTTGATGTGAAAGAAGTTTCTCGTTTTCGTTTTACTAAGTTTTGTGCTTTTTAAATGAAAATAAATTACAAATGTATAGATGTTAGCAATTGTGTAAGACTTTTATTTAAGTAACTGTGTTGCTTAAATACGATGTACGATAAATACGATATAATCGATTTCATATCTTTTATTTTAGAGTTAAACCATCGTTATATCAACGCAAGCATATCTTTGTCTTTGATTTACATGTAACTGTCAATTCAAAAATGTATAATATTTACTGTAAATAAACCAACACAATGTAGTTTCATTTCAGCATTGAATGCTTATTTTTGGATGGCGTTAGCGCGGTGTGATAATTAATGTATATCAATGTATATCAATATATATCGTTTCAATTAATCATACAAAAATAAATATACTCAAAACACGTGAAGACGTTAATATCTGTGCTCGTGGCGCATGAATTAGCAAAGTATATTCATAGAAAATTGAACGTCAGAGATTTCCAATGCAAACATAAGGAAATATAAACTGAATGTAAATATTTGTATGTGAAACCATCGTAGAAGTATTGTTGCAATGGGTATTTTACATAAACGAATCTTTGTTTGTACCGCTTCATTACTAAATCTTTTTTTCTATTTTGCAGTATGTCCTAGCAGATTTGATGTTGCGTTTGTCATTGATTCCTCTGCAAGTGTTGGGCCACACAACTTTGGACTCATCCGAAACTTCTCCAGCTCTGTCGTGGAAAAACTGTACCAAATCTCTAGAAACAACAAATTTATGATATATATATATATATATATATATATATATATATATATATATATATATATGTGTGTGTGTGTGTGTGTGTGTGTGTGTGTGTGTGTCCTGATTAGTTTAGTTTTTATTGTAGATAATATTCATTAAGAGAGTGACTTTAGTTTTTTAACATATGCACATTGTGCGAGATTTTCTTACTGTCATTATCAAAATGAATGATAATCAATAATCAAATCATTTATCTATTGTTGTTTGACATGCCATAGTTATAGATCAATTTTTTAAATAATTTTCAGCGTTAAGCGATTTTTGCGAGGCAAACAACTTTGCACTATATAGCTTTGTAATAAAATTATTTTTACGAGTTGTGTTTTTCGATTTTATGTTCCATTTGCTTTCAAAATAACGAACCAATTTATACTGTGATACTTAAAACTACACTGAACAGCCGACCGAGCATGAATAGATGTATGAATGACCTTTCTACACATTGGTCAACTAAATTTTGAAATGAAAGAGGACGATAAAAGCCAAAGAGCCGCTGGCACATCAAAGATGTCAATTAAAGCACATCAAAGCTCGAGAAATTCTAATGTTGGCAGGATATCTGTCTTCTCTATGCAGGTAAAGAGAGGGGGAAGCCTTGTTATGGCAGTCCGATGAACCGTGGTTTAAACCGTTTCTAATCCTTTCTTTTAAAATTGCCTGCAACTACAAACCCCTTTATAAATTGGCAAAGTTTCGACATTTCTCCTGTTTGTTTTGCACGTTTTGCTGCCTTGATCAGTGGAGGGGCATTTGACATGAATTTAAAATTCCCTTTATTTGTCTTACTTTCAAATGCACTTTCGATTATTAACAAGTGTGTTGCTTACTTAAGAGTGCAGCCGTGTGATGTTTACTTTAAATTCCAGGGCTGTCGCCTAAATGGACCACTCGTATCATAACTTTTCATTCTTGAATATATCCAAACACGATTATGCATTTACAGTAAAAATACAATGTGAGACAAGAAAGGGACAATATTTTGGTAGTCAACCATTGGTAAATATTGACATTCGTGAACAGCAGACAAGTATCTTAAAACAAAAAATGAACCCCTGTGACATCGCTCCCTGTGCATGATGTGTATTTTTGGTTTAGAAGGACGTTTTACCTCTCAACGTCTGGTTCCATATTAAAGCGTTATCCCAAAATCAATACAGAAAGTATTTTACGAGATAGACTAAGCCTGGGTTATATGACAAACCCAAATATTTCGTAGATTTCACACGCATTTCCTAATCATTGCAAAGTATAGAGATTTTGCATTTTACCCACAATTAATATATTGTCATTTTTTTTATTTCATTGATTTGACCATGTAGTGTGTTTGAAGTGCATTGGTTTTCCTAAAATTTCAGTCACCTTGACCTTTCTGGGCATATTAATCGGTATATATATACCGCTAGTTTATAGAATATAAAGGCGGTAACATATGGCTTTTCTGTATATTTGCATACGAATTAACTTTAACATAAACAAGTAAAAATAAGATAGATCATGGATAAAATTGCACAAAATATAGTCCTTGGCAAAGTAGCGTCAGATGCTGCTAGAGAGTTCATTTCCGTAGAGGGAGATTTCGTGCTGGTGATCACTTCCTCTGGCGTCATAATAAACAGACACTGTTCCACCCTTACATTGCTGTTTGCGAACTCTGGGTTAACACATACATAATACTGAGATACAGGCATCAGTTTATCTATCACGTAACTTTCCCTGTATGCTGGTAAATAATTTGGTTGCGAGTCAAATGGACACACGTTCGAATCCACACATTTGATGGTCACGGACCAGTATAACTGACCTCCCTTTGAGTATGGCCACGAGACATTGACTGACCGGGACAGTACATTTGAAATAGTTAGATTCATAGATATAAAAATGTCTTTATCAAAATTAAAATTCACAAATCTTTCCAATGTGTTACATTGTAAAGAAAATAGTTTTAAGGAATTAAGGGGACCGACAAAATCCTTAGCATCTATCACTGTAAATTTATTTTTACCAATGTCGAGTTCCTGAAGATTTGTTAGATCTTTCATAGCGGTATTAACCACTTCGTCTATTTCATTATGGGCTAATCTCAGCACTTGAAGAGATTTCAATTCCCGTACCATTCCATATTGTAGTTTGGTAAGTTTGTTCTTTGATAGATCCAGCACAAATATAAATTCGTTGAAACTGTCAAATGCTCCTGTCTCTATGCGCGATATTTCATTAGAACTAAAATCCAAATAAGCGATTCTTTGCACTCCACGAAACGAGGACCTCCAAAGCTGGGTTAACTTGTTACTATTCAGAAGCAGCTTGTCTAAAGATAACCCGAGAAATGCACTGTCGTTTATTAGTTCGACATTATTTTTACTAATATTCAAATTCACAAGATTTCCCATGCCCCGAAACACATTGCTAGTTAAGGTCGACAATATGTTTGATGATAAGTCAAGCTCCCGTAGACTAAATCGTACCGCATCCAAATCGGTTGCACGCAAAACAGACAGTTTATTGCTACGAAGACTTAGCTCCTTTAAATTGACTAGTCCACTAAGACTAAATGACTGTAATGTGCGAATTCTGTTCTTGGCTAACGATAACAGTTCTAGGTTTCTCAAATGTGTAAAGGTTCCATCATGGATGTATTCAATGAGATTATCTGAGAGATCCAAAACTCGTAGTTTCGTTGTCTTGGAAAATAACAAAGACGGGATTTCATTTAAATGGTTGTCGCGGAGATAAAGCTCTTCCAAGCTTAAAAGATTTTCAAAGCTAGTATTATGTACATCCTCTATTTTGTTTCCATCTAATCTAAGAATTTCCAATTTTTCCAGAGAAGTAAATAATCCGGAATTGATGACAACAATGTTATTTTCTTCCAAAAACAACTTTCGTAGTTGTGTCAAAGGCACAAACACTTTTGGAGAGACACTCCCAATAGCGTTTCTTGCAAGGTTCACACTTGTAAGCTGAGGGTGACCGTCAAAAATCTTTTCTGGGAGGTAGGAAATGCTGTTCAAACTTAAGTCCAAATATATGGTCGTTGTTGGGGTATTAAGTAGAACATCACCTAGATGGTTGGAGGTTAAGGAGGCATTGTCACAATACGTGTACAACTGTTTATGACAGCGACAAGGTGGAGGGCAAGAAGCAGTTTTCGCCACGATGCAAAACAGAACAGCGGCCACCACAACGTCAAAATAACGAAGCTTCATCTTCAATGGACGATGTGAGCATTTTCCGATTTACCTGCGAAAAGAGGAGACTTTGCTTGTATTTTTGCATACACATACAGACGAGACACCTGTCTTAAGTATTTAAAAAGATTAAAACTTCCATTAATGCGCGGACACTTTTGTGCAATAAAAGAAATGATTTTATGGGTGTAAGATAAGACGAGAATTTAAAGGCATAAATCTTAATCGAAAAATAATGCAAAAATGCGCTTCATCGGGATATCTTGATGAATAGCCGCTAAAATTTACGTGTTAACTTACAACTAAAGAGTGTTTTGTTCTACAAAGCTGCACGTTCTGTTAAAAAATATCCCATATAAAAAAGCTGCCCGTACAGGATCCTAGGTGAAAAGATAAATGGACGCAAAAGCTATTCTAGATGACAAGATCAGACAATGGCTTACACAGGTGACAAAGGACAAGACAAGACCCAGTCTTTGATCTAGCCAAAGCCTGCTAAATATCTCAAGTAATAGCTAATTTGTTTTAAACCGAAGCCTTTCTTTTCGAGCCGAAACGTTTAACACTTAATCTTTTCATACCTGTTTACCAGTCTTCTGAACTCAATTTTCAAACTAATTGACCATATGTTTTGGTGCTTTTGTACACATTAGGACACCATTCGGTGTAATTAATTGACAATGTTTGTGAGGATGACAAGAATACGGATTTTCAAACGATCTAGGAAACCAACCTATCTGAAAACAGTCTGTGCCCCTAACAAGGGGAAATGGTTTACTGAAATTGACAGCATGTCCACTTACTGAAATAATAATTTTTTTTTCCAATGTTAATTTGGAACTTTGCCATTTCTTAATTATAAGGAAGAAACATGTTTCCAGTTCTAAAGTACAATTAGGTGATGACACTTCGATGGGATAAATAACAAATGGATATATTGATTAATGGTACCTGGGTGTAAATATGTCGTTAATGGGCCCTCGGGGTCACAGGTAAATTATATGGTTTAATTACCAGGTATGTTTAATATCTAATCCGAAAATCGTCCACCCGTACACAACCTATCGGGGAACAAGAGAAGTTCAAGCTCTTTATCAGATCATAAATCACGGACACACGGGCATTATGGGGAAAACAAATTCGTGATGACTATCTTAAGCCATATCAGATGGTGTCAATTGCCAATGAAACCTGAGAGAAAAGGCTTAACCAGGCGTGACCAGATAATTACTTGATCCCAATCTACCGCTGTGTGATTAATATCGCTTTTTAAAGTCGCTTTTAAACAATATGTTATTTCATCCAGGATTTTGACAACTTTAAAACGTCAATTACCTATTGGATTGTATGGTACCATGCATTTCAACAATCCCCCTTTACTCCCATTATGATTTGCCCAGTATTCTAACTTTCAACGTGAAAAAGCAGTACATTCTGTGAAAAAGAAATTGTGAAAATAAATTATGTTCAGATGATTTTAAATGATAGCGTCTTTTCCTTTGGATGCTCTTGTACAAAACCCGTCAATAACTTTGTGAGATAGAGGAGCCAGACAATATTCAAATGTCAAACTTTGAGCAGACTTCCAGGGGTCGTTTTCAAGGTCTCTCTCTCATTCCAATATTATTAACATTAAAATAAAGTAAAATGAAAACATTCCAAGGTGTAATGGTTTCAATTGTAAGGCCCGTGAAGCAATGCACAATCAAAAGCATGGTGTTCCAGGGTAGACCCGAGCATGCATGACGAAATCAGATTCGATAACTTAACTCAGTAAATGTTTCCTTTATGCAAATCAAAATGTTTTTTAAACCCCTTAAAATGTATAAATTAATCATAAATGCTTTTGTAACTAACCTTCTTTTGTTGCGTACATAAGGAATCTATGGACCCCTGGAGATATTTCTACGTCTAAAGTTGCTTTGTCAAGTTGCACGAGTCAATCTGCAACGAAATAAACAGAGTGACTGTATTTCAACCCCCCTGAATTTAAAGAGGGCAAATATTTCATAAAATTTTAATTTATGGCTTGGTCAATGACTAAAACAATATCAAACATGGATTATTTACAATCACTCCAGGTCATTACTAGTTTTTTCGATCCGGCTGACAAGTTTTTATTGACAAAATGATTCCAAGGTGTGAAAATCTATATTCCACCATGGCTCTTCGCCCTACAGTAGATACATGCACACGTATATAGCAGACGATTTATATCGGGTTTACCTGGAGATACATCTTACCTTCAGATGTTGGGTACAAACAAGTTCTAATCAAGAAAATCCCAAACTTTCCTTATGCTTTATGGCCGTGTTTATACCTCTGGGTTTGTCATTTCGTGCCATAAAAATATCCCAGCTGAAAGCTTACCTAGAAACATGGGCAAACTGGGAAGGAAAGTAGGAAAATAAAATAAAATACCTGTGAACGGTGAACCAGAAGCACGGCTGTTGATCCATGCAACGAAAATGTCCCCCTACACCTTCGACAACATGATTTTTTTCACCTGCACGTCTGTGTATTGTGGTGTAAATGTCATTCATGAAACCAGAGCCCGTTGTCCAATACGCGTCTTCGAAGCCCAGCCGATCATTTCCTACTAAACTATTAATAGTGTTCATACCTGTACTGGGTTTTAGGCATTGTAAACACTTACGCTGCTCTAATCCAACAATATTTGACTTTCCTGCTTTGTCTGGGGCTGATCCCTCTGTCTCATTTAAATATCTATTTCGTCCAATATTTACATATGTACAATACCACTAATCTAGCTAATCCATGCGACTTTAAACCCTGACTTTCTGATGTAAATCTCCATGGGCTCATAAAGTTTTTAATATGATTGTGCATTAACTTTTATATCTTATGGCACATTCCTGAATACAGCTTAACACTTACCTTGATCGGCAACTCGTTTCAACTGTGACATTGAATATGATTTTCTGTCTTGTTTTTGACAATGACAAAAACATATGCATACTATAAACGAATTATAAGATTATTAAATATAGATACACGTTCTTTCTTTTTTGGATCTAAATTAGAGACAAATGTTAGATAAAAATAGCAATCATTTATTGTAATGTACATGGTAATGTGATATGGTTATTCTCTTCAAGTAAATGGAAAAGCAGAGTCTTTATCCTTGTATACAGACTTTGCCTGTAATATATACACTGTTTGCGTTTGTTGCTATTGTAATGAGAGAGAGAGAGAGAGAGAGAGAGAGAGAGAGAGAGAGAGAGAAATACATGTTTTTCAATGTGAAGAAGGAAGATGGTAAATAATATGGATAAGATCTAAACAAAGTATTATTCTAAATGTTGCTGGTGCCGTGTTGTTGCAAGTTATGTCGAGTACATTCCTAGGTTTCCCCTTATCGGTGACACGACACGATCAAACCATCAGTGTACAAATAATGACCAAAAAAGATAAAACTCAAGTCAATGACGGGAAAGCAAAACACGAATCTCAATTCATATCCTGCTTTAATATGTTTTCTTTGAAGTGAAAGCTAAAACACGAAAAAATCTTAACAATTCCATAAAATCTAATACTTTAAGATATCCAAGCGCTGACTCGTAACATTGGGGTCAGTGTTCAGAAATTTTGATCTGGGACTCTTACGACCAATCAACTGGTTTGGAGGACTAGGATTTATTTAATTCAGGTACATCCAGGTGTACATGCAATAACATCGTCTATTTTAATTGGTGAAAGGTCTGGCATTTGAAACCAAACATAAATTCATTTAATGTGTGTATAAATTTCCTTGTTAACCCACTCTATCGTTGACTTACGTGAAATCTTCTTAAGAAGGATAAGTACACGGAAATGAATTTAAAGAGAGTGCAAACATGTTTCTTTTTAAGACAGTCACATTTACTTCACTTTTATGTCTCTTTTCATTTTGGCGTTTAATTAGATATCAAATGTTTCTAAATTGACCCGGTGCTGCTGCACAAAACATGTCACAAACATCAGAAAGGTCACAAAAACATTTTTTAACTGAAAATTTAGATACATAGGACCATATCATTCAAGAGAAGGCGAGTTGATTTTAAAAAGAAAAGAACTGAATAACATGCATTCATATAAAAATATTATGAAAACTACTGTATGAACACATGTATACTTGATACATACATGTATATCTCCTTCGATCTTGTGACTATCACTATATAAAGTATATAATTGAATACAAATCATTGTATTTGAAAAAAAAAACCCTGTTCATATAAAGTTGTATACACTCATATCATATAGTTCCCTATACACCCCTCTAATTACCTTTACTACAACCATATGCATGCAGTTCCAATAATACAACCATAACCAGGGCCGTAATTAAAAAATATACCTTGGTAGGCAAAGATCAGTAATGAGAATGATTTTTTCAATAAAACTCAATTCTAGTTCAAAAATTACAACTATGCGTTAGTTTTAACACAATTTGCATTTCGCTATGCGATGTTATATACAGATTGGGTTTGTTTTCATCAAGTTCTTGACAGACACGTAGCATCTTTTTTGAAAGTTGACTCATAAAAAAATCTTGACAAGCAAAAAAAAAAAAAAAACAACTTCCAAAAATCATGAAAATCTTAATCCGTGTTTCAATTTCACTCTAAATTTCCTCGATTTTTTACATACTCCCCAAAAAGGGGGTGGGCAGCTCCATGATAATTCAATTTTTTATATGTAAATTTAAGAAAAATGTAAAATGTTTGTTGCGAGAAAAAGTAGGGGAGCCACCAATGATACGTACCTGCTTGATTTTTCATGAAATAAATGGGTAAGGACATCGGGATCGGGGATTGCTAAATTTATACATCCGGGACTTTGTGGGAAAAATGGCAGCACCCTGTGCTTCGGCGGAGGTGCATTTTGCACAAAAACTAGCCGCAAATGAAAAGAGAACGAGGGACATTGCATTTAAGAAACTGAAGAAATGGCTCCAGTCTCGAACAAGCGATGGAAAGGGTAAATTCTAATTAAATTTAACTATGGAATTAAATATTTTGCTTTGAATTTGGTGTACCACGTGTGTTTCACTTTAAATATTTCACACATGTGGAATTAATGTTGCACTTTGATTTTGTTTGTAGTTCAGCGTTATTTATAAAAAAAAAATTGATATAGTTAGTTTTAAATCTGAAATCTCAATATGAAAGTAATTTTTCAGAGGCAGACTTTTTGAAAATATGGAAAGGGCTTCATTATTGTATGTGGATGCAGGACAAACCAATAATTCAGGTATAAATAAACCAAATCATTTATCTACAGGTTTTTATGCATCAGAATTTGAAACTCTGTATTTTATTTCACAAAAATTTTAAAATATTTCTTACATTAAATGCAATCAAATGTCTCCTTTGAAATTATTTTGCAACATATTTATCAGTTGAAAAAACCACCATTGGTCTGTACTAATATTAGCCACTTTAGGTAGTCCATCCATAACTATCATATTTCATATCTAATAGATTGTGTAGCCGGTCAGTGCCATGTATTATATTTAGGCTTTTTATCAGTACTTCGCATTGTGTTTATTTTTGTTTTGAGACTGAATTTGGTTGACCTCTACATTAAGAATTAAACTTACTAACTTCCAAATATTATGTGAAAACGACTCTACTCTCAATATAAATGAACCAGATATAATAAACCAAACTCAGAGTAAATGAAAACCAATATTAACAACCCTTTATAAATTTATTATAACAAAATAAGAACAAACAAGTCAATAGCAAGTACTTAAAATCCCCCAACCCTGAAACCTAACTTTAACATTAACAGGGACCAAGTTTAGACAGACGAGACGGGGACTCAGGAGAAAAGAAGCTAGCGAAACCAGCTGTCTCCCTCGTCAAATATGAAGATACACGACTTTATATAGGAAACAGAACAAAAGACAACTTTCATTAAAGTTATTGGCTATCGAATAAAGTGGGCGTTACCAAAGTAATAGAATTAAATCCCATCGGGATCGGAATACTAATATAAATAAATATAAACGAAATCTACCACAATTGCAAGTTTGATCACTAAAATCTTAGTGTGATTTTAAGGTGTTTATTAAATAAAAAAGATTCACCTTTGAAATTTTGAAGAAAAAAAATGAATATTAACAAATTTATCATATGTGGAAGTTAACATTGAAGTCTATGGGAAAAATGCATTTTTAAATACATTTTTTAAGTACAAGTAATTTTCTCACATTTCTCTTGGTAAAATGTTGCAAAAGCTTTCCCCTTCTTCGAATATGCTAAAATAATTAATAATTTATTATACATATTTTCAGAAAATGATTTTTCCTAAAGGGCAGACAACTCTTTAAAAAAGTTTTAAGTGCAAATAGTTCATTTAATTGACTACATATATACTCCCAGGTTTGGTTAATGTCAGCCTCATAATAACTTTAAAATACATATTTGATGTAGTATAGATCAATTAAAATTAATAAATTTGCCTTAGTTATGGATGGACTACCTTAATTATTCTTGTGTTCAAAAGACAATTCTTGTTACCTCTAATTACTCTTATTTCATATGATATTCTCCTATAGAAAAAGGGCAATCAAAAACTTTGTTTTTGTACCAGTATCCCAGAAAGATGGAAGATGTTATTTACAGATGTACGTAAATTTGTATTGTGTATTATGATTGCAGGAAGAACTTTCAGACAACATTTGTAAACTAGTTCATGTGTTTGGCAATGTGGATATTTCCTTGCTGTTCCTGGGAGTTTTCTTCCAGACAGAGTCGAGAGAATGGAGTGGAATAGATAGGTGGAGGATGGACAAATTCATGATGGTAATGAACAAATGACACATTAAACAAGTCCAGTACATGTGTAGATGTACACTCCACCTGAGATGATGATAAATTCACAACTGTAATTTCTGTGACAGTTAAAAACTGATTTAATGAGACTGATTGGGTGGACTCTGGTATAGACATGAATATCTTTGTCAAAATATACCACACATTTTCCTCTTGTACTAAGCATACATGAACTTTAAATTTTTCTTGAAATATTCCACAATTATATGAATTTTTATAATTCATATTTGATGTCACTTTTTGACCCTCCTTTTACATGTTTTAGCTTTCCAGAGAAATGCTTGGTCAAGGTTTAGCTCTTCTAAAGAAATCAAAGTGGAAAAAGAAATACATTGAATTGTTCTGTCAGATCCTAAAGAAACAAGTTCTAATGGCAGAAAATGATGGATACAAAATCCATATCACTGACATTTATCTGGATGAGATTGAAAAAGTAGGAGTCAATGTGGTAAGTGTGTCTCATTAATATGTATACTATTAGTTTTTCACAACTTTAATAAAATGCAAATTGAGTGATATAAATATATATTAACTATAAATGTTTATAAAATGATTTACAGTGAAGTTAATCTCATTTTTTGATGTGATGAAAATATGACATGTCAAGTTGTGAATATAATTCTTGATTTGTGTCTGGGTTTCTTTAAGATCTAAAGTTTTGGGCCTTTTTTCACAGCTTACCTCCAGCCAGATCGTTGATTTTCTAGAGCCATTTTCTACATACCTAGCAGAATCTAATAAGTAAGTTGTAAACTTCAATTTTGTTTAGCTTATTTCAATAATGCGTTTTTCAATTGTGTATGCCAGGTAATATTTATCATCTAACAGATGTAAACCTTTTATATTTTAAGTACGACTCTGGTGAAGCGAGTAATTTCTAGAGTTTTTGAAGCCATTATACAGCAGACAGTTGATGATGCAAAGCGGAGAGCAGAGCGTCTCATTCAGGTTCTTCTTTTCCTCTCTCCATTTTATAGTGTATCGAAAAAGTTTTCATGTAAAATGCAACCTTCCAATATTTATACACTCATTTGATTTAAGTAAATTCTGAAAATTGTAAAATTGCAATGCTTTTATGTTTAAGCTTATTTATTGACTGTTTTTATTTGCTATGATGTACAAATTTGAAATTGCAATGTTTTATTGACAGAAAGAAGATGAAGCAAACAACAATGGAGTGGATGAGGACGACTCTGATGAGGAGGATGATACACCTCCAAGGCTTGATGTGAGTTTGGCCAAGATATCTGACATTTCTTTAGAAATTATCTAACATCTACAAATCAACTGTTGTCTGATAGGCAACACTACAGTCATGTGTCCATGCTTTTTCCCTTCATTTTTGCTTCCTAGAATTCTACATTGATTTATTTTCTTTACATTTAGTCTCTAATGGTGTCTTTTCTGAGACAGATATTTGTAGCTCACTCTGGTATAATGATATAGCCCTGTGTGATGAAGCATTACATTGCCTGACTGTCTGTGGAGGCAAATACTGATTTAATGAGTCTGAAGGGCACAATCATGGTTTGCTTATCCGGTCATAGGTTAACATGCTATAGATTAATGATTTGTTAGCATTTATTCCCATTTCAGAATGTGTTTAATTAAAGAAAAGGGACACTATATGCTAGTACATGTAGCACATGTTAGATTCTCATGAAATAATTAGCAATAGGTAGAAATGCTAACTATACAATGACCTATATTCTTTTTCCACTGCTTCTTGGTGTATATTTAAAGATATTAAAATATCTATTAGACAAGAATGATAATGATAAACATAGACAAAAATTTTAGATATCATAAGTGAAATGATTTTATTTGATATTTTTACCAGTAGGCTTACTAGGCAATTCTCAATACAAGGGATGGTATTCATAAATGTTCTGACAATAGAGTGCTTTAATATCATGCTTCTACAAATTGGGCCAGACACACTTTAATCGTACTTTACTAAATATAATTTGTTCATTATTATTTACATTTACTGGTATATCACATCATACTAATTTTGAGCTGAGTAAGAATATTATGTGATTGAGAACTTCCACTCTAGTTCTAAAGTGATAGCCCTGTGTGATGAAGCATTACATTGCCTGACTGTCCGTGGAGGCAAATACTGATTTAATGAGTCTGAAGGGTATCACAGTGAGTTCTATTTCTTGGGAGAAAGATATAAGTATTTGAGGTGTCAGCTAAGTGCTCCTATCATTCGAAACATATTTACAGTCAAAGCTTAGTTACATTCTAAGAATGACCATTTATATTAAAACACAATTGAATGTCTAGGTTTGGTCATTGTTTTAAGTACAGCCCACTCAGTGTCTGGAAGAAATACATGTAAAGGCCAGACTCATGTCCAAGATAAAACTGCATTTTTCTTGCTGCACCATCAAACAAGATAAAACTGCATTTTCTTGCTGCACCATCAAACAAGATAAAACTGCATTTTTCTTGCTGCACTATCAAACATGTGTTGTGGATATTATCGCAGATAAATTTATTATCTGTCACATGTATATTTACAGAATGAGATTAATTGTAACTTCTTCAGGCAACATGTTTTCAGAAACATAGCTTTTGAAAAAACCAGGAAAAATTCTCAAGTGAAGTAAGATTCAGTCTTCACCATGAATTTTTAGGTATCTGTAGGATTGATGATCAGCTATTAAAATTTGCTCTGTATGATGTAAATCTTATTTGCCTGACTTACCATGGAGGCAAAAGACTGATTTAATGAGACTGAAGAGCAACTCTTTAGGTACACAAGAAATGTAGATACCTTATCCACTTATGCCAATATTCCTAATTCCATAATGATTATGTCTTTCATGCAGTGTTTTTGTATAATTTTTTCAGTTTGACTATGGAGCTATTGCAGACAGGTTGTTTGAACTTGGGAAGAGTCCAGGATGTTTGAGTCGCCACAGAACTTTAATATACAATGTTGTTAAAAAGTAAGATCTCCATACCTCTTCCTTCTGTCAAATGATACATGTACCAGAATGTTATATTTTGGACCAGGAGTCCATTGATAATTGCTCTGTTTTTAGATAGTTTTATTTTTTATTAATATAAAAGAAAATAAAAATGTTTCTGGAGGAGTCTTCCAATTTATGTATAGGTGTAAAGTATGAAGGAGATATTTAAGTACAGTACACATTTTTAAACTCTGTATACTGATACATGTACAGGTTTTAAGTACATGTACTGTATATACTTTTGTTCTAATAGTGAGCATGTAAATTTCAGGTTTAGAGATATAAATGAAGGTGTGTTACCAATCAAGGAAAAGGATTACTCTGATCTAAACAAGGGTTACATCAATCGAAAGGAGTTTGCTCAGTCAGTCAACAAGCTAATTTCCATGGAGACAGAAGTCCAGAGACGGAAAAAGAAAAGTCAGAAACGAAAGAAAAACCGACAGAAGGGTACATTTTTTTCAGTTTTCTTTGCACCAATAGTCAAAAAACTGCACAGAGCTATGATAAGCATAGATTTATCTGTGGTTCCAGTACTTTAATATGAAATATTTATGATGTGTTTTGTTTACACAATTTATGTTTGTTGTATAACTTTGTACAATGTACATACTTTTACATTAACATTGTAAGACATGCATTTTGCTTGAATTCATTCTATAATGAGTTATGATATTTATTTAGAGAACAATGATGAACCAGTTCCAAAGAAAATGAAGAAAGAGAATTCAGCACCTGACACTGGAAAGCAAGGCACAGATGAAAAGGCAAAGACTGAGACTGTAGTTAATGGGAAGACAAGAAAGGAGAAAGGACTCACAAAACTAAAAGACAAGTTACTGGGAAAACGTAAAAAAGAAACATCATCTGCTGAGCCTTCAAAAAAGTCCAAACAAGCAGATTTGACCTCTGCAACTGCAGGTGTTGATACGCCAGTACATGTTGGCAATATAAAGAGTAAGAAAACACCAACAGCTGCTAAAAACTCAAATAAAAAGGATGCTGCGGTATTGACTGTTTCTTCAACATCAAAAAAAGCAAGGACTTTACAATCAACTGATAGTGGGGTGAAAGACTTTGATACACCAGAATTTGAAGTAGGGGAAAGTGCTAGTGTTCATTCAATTAAAACGACACCTGTCCACAGACATGTTGGATTGGACACACTGGAACTCAAACATATTCATGACCAAGAAGGAAGCCACAACAAAGAAGTAAAGAAAAATGCCTTGGAAGAGGAAGTGGAGGTCTGGGTACCCAATAAAAAATACACAGGGAAACTGAAGGGAATTCATGAACAACTACTGAAAGCTACAGAGGGCAGAAAGTTTGCTCAATTTGAACATGGAGTCCACACCCCTCCAGCCTTCATTAGGAGGTCATTGGCCAAGGTGGCAGCACCAAACACAGACCCAGGGAAGGCATCAAAGGTAAGCCAGGAGTTGCATTAAAAAAAAAAATGAAGTACTTGTTGTCCTAGTAACGGTCTTGTCCTTAAACAGGAATGAAAAATTTTCCATTTGTGTCAATTTATAGTGAGGTATAATTTTTTTTTAAATGGCTCATTCATTTTAAGTTAATTTGGATTTTTGAAAAATTAAACATTGAACAATCTTGCAAGGTCATCAAGAAATGCAACATACATGCTCTTGAACATATCATCAATGTATGAAAATGTTTTTTTTAATAAACGAAACAATTCACTATTTACATGTATAAGATACCTCAAATTTGGTGACACATGTAACTAATATGAATTGAATTTCTATTCTAAGAGAGTATTGGGGAGTGATGCAGGGAGTCGTACCTCTAAAAGGAAAGTCACATTCGACATGAAGAAAAACAAAGCTGTTGGTTAGTACCTTGTTGAATCTTTTTAATGTTTGTATTGTAGCTAAGTATGCTGATATAAAATTCTTTAAAAATTTGAGTTGCAAAACAAGGGAATAAATCTGATAGTTTTAGGTTCTGCATGTTTTATTTCTAGAAGAAATTATCGTTGAATGAGACTTAAAGACAAAAGCATTGATCAAAATGATATTTTTTTTCAGATTTTAAGAAGAGTATTCAGTTCAGCCCTGCTCCTTACAATCCGAACAAGAAACCTGAGCAAGGAATACTGAAAACACCAGACAGTTCATCCCAAAAAACTCCAAAATCAAAAGTTACTATAGCAACACCTGATGGTGTGACAAGTGTTTCATCACATAAGATATTGCGACAGGCAACCCCGCATGTGAAAAAAGTCAGGGTGGTGCAGAGAACACCGTCTAGTGTTAAAAAACTGAGAACACCAGTGAGTTCAAAGAAATATACAGGAACACCAGTTCCTAGAAAAAACACTCCGGTGATGAGTTTAAAGTCCACCCCTCGCTCAAAGGCAGCTGATTTCTTTTGAGTTAAGATACCATCATATTTGTATATTTGAGGTTGTCAAAATTCTTACATATAAATTTAATAAATTCTAAATTGCTGATTTAGATGAACTGGAATCGGTTACATTAACTGTTTACATAAAGTTTATCTGGTGGTCTTTATGTGAACTACATCTTTAGCTATCACAGGTTATTGATGGTAATGTAATTCATTTTGGATACTTTCATTGCAGCCAGATATTAAAATTATTTTTTAAAGCTTTATAATTGCTATTCATTAATTCTTTTAAAGGTTTTCTCTCCTTTAGACCCAGGTTTACCTACATGTAAATCAACAGTAAAATCATTTTGTATAAGAAATATCTACTGGTATGTACTTGTAGATGACATTGTACTAGTTTACATTTTATAATGGGTTTTCATTTTCAAATCCAACAAAGGTGTAAATGAAATATTTATTTTGATACAGATGACATTTCGATGCTGTAACTATGTCATAAATAAAAAGTGAAAGATAATACATGTGTTGTATTTATTTATGATTGAAACGTCAGCACACAACAAACATTAAATACTACATGTAGATGGGGCCGGGGTTTGCACTTGCAATTAGCATGTCATAACTAATGCATGGTTTCCATACATTTGAAATTCATGTTGCACACCCGAACACTCTCCTGAGTGTCAGCAGAGAAAGACACGGTATAAACTCTCAAAGATTATTTAAAAAAATATGTAAAGTTGATCTCACTATGTTGATAATTGTATCAAAATAGAAAATAACTTGATAAATATTCTGAAGATATTTTAATATGTTTTTAGTAACACATCTCTAAAACAGGAAAGAGTAAATAAATATATATATAAAAAATAGAGTAATCATGCATGTAAAAAATAAGTATTATTAATATTTTGACCATCACAAATGCAAAAATTCAATCATTTCAGATTGCATGTGATTTTATACTAGTAGTATAAACGTGATAAGTTAAGGAAATAAAAAAAATCTTGACCAAATGCTACCTGCCTATACCATGACCTTTTTGTTAAACTTTGCAATCTGATTTTTATATCTTTTTACTTTGGTCGCCATAATTTTTTTATGGAAATTCCTTATAAGATGTTTTTTATGCTAGCAATTTTATCCAGGATTTGGATGTGTTTCTAGATTTTAACTTCTGGACAGAAGAATGTAAAAAATATAACTATCTATGCATTGGTATTGGACTAAAAATAAGACAGAAAGCAGGTGATCGTCTAGAGTACATCTCAACCGTGGTCACTCTAAATCAGTTATTGACAACCCAGACTCCTCAAATGGCGAAACTTTCTTCAAGCGTTCAAGTCTCTATTCTCTATTTTCAACACAGTTGCTTTAAATCTTCAGTAAAAGCGAATTCATGAGTGTAATTGCAGTAAAATCTGAAAATATGAAGGAAAAGAAAATTGAATCATGCAGAGCAATAACACTTTGATACGATGGACAGGATATAATACGATAACCGTCAGAAATTAGAAAAGATAACACTCACACACTACTGAAAACTTGAATTGTTTCGGAGCACTGGAGGGTGTACTTGGATTTGCCTCCGGTGTAAACGTTACTTGAGCACCTGTTGTGGGTGCGGGCGTTGGTCCCGGTGAATCGGAAACACCTGCAGTGGAAAGCGTTGTGCTGGGCGAGTCAGATAAGCTGGATGAAGGAAGAGATGAAGAAACGGAAGATGTGGTAGAAGTTGGAACTGCATCGCTTGACGCTGAAATAATTGCATTATTTCTAGAGATGCGTGCGTAAAGTTGCATGTATGCTTAATTTATCAGTTGACCGCAGCAAACCTTGAAGTAAAAGGATTGTGAAACGCTCACCAAACTATTCAAGTGCAACTTATTAAATGATTTTCTGTCAAAAAAACTATTTTAGCATTGCATTGATGCATGCGCCGTAATAAACAGCAGTATAATACACACTGCTGTACTATGTGCGCAAATGAAAATTTATTGCACATAACATTTCAAGAAAATGCTAACGCTTTTTTGTGCCCGGGACGAACCTTCGGTGTAATTAACTGAGGCAGCAGTAGTTACAGGGAGTGAGGTGGTACTGCGTGGCCCTAAAGATGTTGTACTGTAGCCCCCCTCACCACCCTCGACCGTAGAAGCAGAATCGCTAGCGCTCGCGTGCGACGTACTTAACGCATGCGTTGTATCTTTTGTTGTTTCTCCAGAGAAGCTTGAGTCTGCAAAGCGTAAAAAATTATTATGAAAGACTAAATAAAAAAATAAGCAACAAAAACAATTATCAAAGTAAGCAATTTTCTCCCTTAATACTGGGATTATTTGAACGTTTGCTGATATGGTCATTCCGATGACGTTGTGTTTGTTGTCATGCACTCCATCGTCGGCAGTGGCTGTTATATTGGTGTTTGCTACTATTCCATTACCTGTGGTCGTTCCAAACGAAGAATTAGGCTCAGTTACCACAGTCACCGTCCAGTTAGTATAATTAACATCAGTGGAGGACTCTTTGGTTGTAAAAGATGTGTCGTTGGTCCAAGACGTTGTAAGCGTTGATTGATTTTCATTACCAGTTTCAGCGGTTGATGAAAACGTTAGATTTCCAATGTTATGCTCAGTGGTTGTAACAAAAGTTTGGTTTTCCATACCAGGTTCTGTGGTTGTCAAAGTTTGGTTTCCAATATCAGTTTGGTTTTCAATACCAGGTTCTGTGGTTGTCAAAGTTTGGTTTTCAATACCAGTTTGGTTTTCAATACCAGGATCTGTGGTTGTCAAAGTTTGGTTTCCAATATCAGTTTGGTTTTCAATACCGGGTTCTGTAGTTGTCAAAGTTTGGTCTTCAATACCATGCTCAGTGGTGGTGACAAAAGTTTGGTTTTCCAGAGTAGTTTGGTTTTCTAAACTAGGTTCGGTGGTTATCAAAGTTTGGTTTCCAGTATCAGGTTCAGTGGTTGTCAAAGTTTGGTTTTCTATACCAGGTCCGGTGGTTATAAAAGTTTGGTTTCCGATTCCAGGTTCGGTGGTTGTCAATGATTGGTTTCCGATTCCAGGTTCTGTGGTTATCAAAGTTTGGTTTTCCATTACATAATTTGTTGTCAAAGTTTGGTTTTCTATACCAGGTTCTGTGGTTATGTACAAATCGCCAGATTCTGTGGTTGCAATCAGAAGTTGGGTTATACTGTTTATTGTCTTTGAACTCATTTACTAAACTATTTTTATGTAATGATGTTATTTTTGTAGAGATGAACCTCAAAATAAGCATAAGTACATGAAAAATTATTATTTCATTACAGCATTGTAAGATTTAAATGTGTATACTGGTCTGCCTGTGTGCTTCAGAATCAAAAATTAATGTCGTGTTTATGTATCTTGTGATAATAAATGAATTTAAAAAGTTGTTCATGCTTATTCATTTTTGTGCTTATGTTTGTTATGCATTCGCTTTGACATTTCTGGTTAATAGCGCGCAGCAGAAGACAAACAATTTAGCAGTGTCTCTAAAGGATATATGTTTCTTAAAGCAATTCAATCGATTAAAAGACACCAGCAGTTAAAATAATGGACCGTGTTCAATACAAACAGAATGAAGTTCATATTACTGCAATTGTATGTTAAACGCACAAGAAATATACCTGATCGTATTGTGTATGTTTCCTCGAGAAGACCATCCACACACGTTCCATTCCCACCAACCATACACAGGAAGGTGGCGCTGTCGTTTGTTTCCAAATGATATTCAAAAGAGAGTAGGCGCCGATTATTGCATGCTCCGGACGCCATCACTCCGGAGTCAGTGATACTGGAGATGTTGAATGGAACATATCCTGTGCTGTTCTCGGAACCATCAAGATAACATAGTTGCACTGGTTCCGGTGTTGATCCAACCGTTGCATTACACGTCAGAGTTACTGTAGTATTGGCCGGGTATATACTTAAGGAGGCGTTCGAAAAGAGTTCTGGTTTGGATGAATATCGTGAAAAAGAAACTTCATTTGGTCCTTCTGCAAATGGAATCAAATTTAGTATTTTTGAATGCAGTTTCATAGATGCAATGTCATTTTTCAAGCAATTTGAGGATGGGGATATGTGAGCTTACTCATTTTTTCTCTTAAAAGAAAAAAAATCTAGCATATACATGTTATCATCTGTGCCAGTGAGTCATACCTAGGACAGTTATTGCCGCATCCCGATGTTGAATTAGAGGTGATCCTAATCTCGTCACAGAAAATTCACACCGATAGGTGGCGCCGTCCTCACATAGAACATTGGAGGCGGGAATATGTAAATGAAGGATTGACGACGAAGGCGAGTCCACATTGCCGGAAACGTTGGCTCTCCCTCCTATTCCTGAGTGTTGCCAAGATATTAGACCTGCATTTGAACTGCGATCGTAAACTATCGAGACTATTTTGGAATCTTCTGATCCGAGCAGACCGGAAGCGTTGCTGTACATTTGGATGGAGTTCACGTCGGTTATGGCGGTGTCGCTCGTATTATACCGACAAGCCACGCCCATTTCATCACGCCCAATGGTCACAGAAGGTGGCACTGTGATTTGTACTTCTGCCAAAGCTCCTGCAACAGTATTTATTTAATTTGGAATGCATGTTCTCTGAAAATCATTTGCCTAATTATGTAATTTCCTTATATTATTATATTCCTTAATATTTATCAAGAATTTCATGGTTTTGGATTTTCAAAATGAAAAATGGCCAATGGACATCGAGATGCATGATATTAGTTATGTGTATACAACTGATGTTTATTAAGTGATTTGACATGTGCCTGCAAGTAGGCTAATGTAAAATAAAATAATCAGCGAACAGCCCCTAACAGATTTATGATATGTAATAGTAATTTACAATTTTGTACTGAAAGGCTTGTGTCCTCTCCAATTTTCAAACTGAATATACCTTCAGTAATTTTTATCAGTTTTTACATTTTAATGACCTCTTTACAAACTTTCCGCCCATGTGTCAAGTGCTGTTGATATGTTCATGACAATTATCCTTTTGATTTGGTTGTTAAACAGATTTATTATGCGCCAATTCCATGTACCCAATTTCGAAACGCATAATACAAAATTTCAAGTCTTCGTTATGACTGTCGATTCTTGTTACTTTTCAATGCTTTTCATTTTGTAAAATAACTTCTATGAGACACAATAAGGTCAAAAATAAGGATTTTATTCAATAATTTGGATTTTCTCTTTTGTTTGAACTTTCAATTATTCTCATTCATAAAATTATTCAGCAAAGAAGAGTAGCAAATTTTGATATTAATATATGTCTGAAAAATACATGATTTTAAGATATTAGTGAGATTCAAATGCCACTGATTTGGTTCATTTGGATGTACATGTATTTTTAATACAAGTGAATTTCTCAAAGTTCATGTTACAACATTAAGAAATTACAATTTCAACTAAAATTGTATGTACATTGTATAACGTTGAAATGTTAATCACTGCTTAGAAAATTAACAGACTTTTAAATAACATTTAATCCATATTTTAATAAAATATTGTAATAGGGAATTTATAAACGTAGTTTTTGTTAAAAGTTTACATAAATAACATGATGATCAAGTATGAAATATAAAACCTGACACGTGACGACAGTGTATCATGATTACTAGAGCATGTTTTCTGTCAATTTTAGTTATTGATATATTATATTTGCAACACCGTGAATTTAAAATCGCTTTTAATTAATAATAAAGTATACGTGCGATTCGACTGAATTCCTGCAGTATATTTTGGATATGATTTCTTCGGTATATTTTTTCTTTCAGATTCCACATGTCATGAAAAAAAATTCTAACTATAAATTACATGTACTATTAAAATTGAAATATTGATTAGAAAATTATTTAATATATATTCAATCTATATAACTTTCCGGATTTAAAGAAAAGTCAAACTTAAAAAAATGTTTAAAATACCTTACCAAAAAATGAAAGGAATAGGAGGATATAAGCAGCCATCGCTCTTTTCGATGTCCAGTAAAAGATTTGGATGAAAAGTACTGTTTTATCAAATAGTGATAAAACTTTTATTGCACACTCTTGATTAAATAAATAACACTTGAACTTTCAGGTCTAGTCTTGAGTTAATCAGACCTGCATTACCTGACCATATTTCAACAGTACATGTACGTCCACTTTCCGATACTTCTTGCAAATATTTCGAGATGTTATTCGTGTTGGAACCAAATAAAGCAATTTGGATAAAATGCACATGTAATAGTCTGATATTATAGAAAATAAACAAAGACAGTTTATGGAATATTTACAATGTGTAAATGGTTGAGCAGGCACGTAGCATCGTTGTTGAAAGTTGTTTTTTTGTTTTTGTTTTTGTTTTTTTTTTTGGGGGGGGGGGGGGGTGCAGACTCATCCAAAAAACTTTGACAAGCAAAACAAAAAAAACCCGGTAAAGGATTTTACAGGTGTTTTGCCTTGACATTTGACCTAGAAACTTGTCTAAGGTTAGTGAGCATCCCTTATTTAAAGTCGTTTGGTACAGTCCGAGCAAAACTGGACCAAGGTAATACAAATTATGGTAAAAAACTGTATTTCAAATATATCTTCATTGTACTTCGCTCGACGCCATAAAAATGGGGTACTCTATATGCACTATTTTGCAAAAAAAAATAATTAAGTTCAACAGGTAGTATATTTTTCATTAATTTTCAAAAATCAAACTGCAAGTAATATGCACAATTCTGATATATGTACAATTGATCTGGAAAACAACTTCCTCTCTTGAAAACTGTATAGTTTAAGAAGTATTTTATTCAGAAATATACAGAGTATATAAATGAATATGGATTGAACAACAGGCAAAAAACAGCCTATATAAGTTCTCTCAATTGAATACTGTATGAGGAGTTATCCGTACAATAGGGGTACCCTTTTGGCAGTCACCCTCCAGACCGCCTGCCATTTTCACCATTTCAATAACCGGATTTTCTTTCGGAAAACCCAGTTAAAAATTCCAAGACAACTTGCAAGGATATAACAATTTTTATTCAAAACAAAGAGCATACACTACATACATTCTTGAATTTGGTTTTCTGTTGTAAAACAGTACATAGATCAACGAACAAGCAATAAATATTATTAAAGAGATACAAGCTTTAACAGCTGCCAACAACAGACTGCTAAATAAGCCCAATACTGAGAAACATTGTTCATTAAAACAAGTATTAACAGCATTTCAAGAACACTAGTCAATGTACATGTATTTTCTATACGCACTGTACACATGCTCCATTGCTCATTTAACTAGAATCTATTCTTCGCCCATCATTTAGATATGCTATCTGTGTTTAAAGCGGTAAATAGATAAAATGATGGTTACACCAGACAATCCATTCCAGCTTACTGAATCAGGTACTCAGTAACTTGTTTTGCTTCAAGCAAAGAATTAAATTGATTTTATTCTTAGTTTTCTCTCTAGCAAACTTTTTCTTTCTTGGTATCCACTTGGCATTCATTATTGGGTTTCCACCTTATATTCTAATGAATCCAACGCAGTTTCTTTAATTCAATCGGACAGTTGCTTAATTTTCTTTGTTTCCAGTCAACACTTAATAATCCATTGTGTATGTACATGTAAATAATGACATGCACTGACTGGGACATCATTCATGTAATTTTTTTCTTTACTAATTGTATACATGGCAGAAGATTGTCATTAATTTGGACAGCCTCTTCTAACCTGCAAAATTAAATAATTATCATGAATATAAACTAACAACAAGAGGCCCATGGGGCCACATCGCTCACCTGAGCAACAATAGCTTTATTCATGTATGGGCGTTCAAAGGATATTGTGCCATATGGCCCTCGGTAGAATAACAAAAAATAAATACCGTAAAGTATCCGAATTTTACACTTATTTTTGCATACACTTAATCTTTGACATTGTACCTTTATGAAATACCATTTTTACCACAAGAAGATCCTATGCAAGATATTAAACTAAATTTTTTGGTAGGGGTACACTGTTAACTTCCAATTCCCTTTATTTTAGTTCTGCTAAGTTTACTAAGGCCCACCCATTATTTTCATCTTTATTAAAAAAAACAACAAATGGTTACAAACCAAGGTGATTTTCCGCTGTAATATTTTCTCTAGAATAGCGATAGTGCATTTATCCCCGTAACAGTAATGTGTCAGAACTATGGAAACTGTTTTAAAGATGTCGTTTTTATTTACTTGTGTCTGAAAAACTATCAAAATTGGTGTAGATTCCATATAATTTATCGAATAAGGAGGGGCCCCAGAAAGTAGTTACAGCATATCATCCTTTTAGCCATCTTCACAACGTCAAGGCTTTGTGATTACAAAGCCTTGACATTGTGAAGATGCCTTTTAGAAAGACATTTCTAATGATCAACTAAAATTTCAGCGTCAATCGTAGAATTATAAACAAGATACATAGCTTGGTTTGAGTCATGTTTTTGTTCACAAGAGTTTATTACATTCAACTGAAGATTTTGGTATTTCCTATTCAGCATAGCTGCATTTAAAATATATAAAATATAAACAAACTAAAGCATGACCTCAGCTCTGTGTACAAACATAGCATTGTGCGCAAAGCTCTGTACTTTGCTTATAACTCGAAGCTTGACTCTCAGATACGGTTAGTAAATATAAAATTGTAAACAATTAAAAGAAAAGAAAAATGCACTAAAACAAAGAAAGAACACAATTTATTTTTCATCATATATATACTTATATATTTCTAGCAGCGAAAATAATCTCCGTTTAGACTGAAAATGATGAGCATTTTAACAAATCATGTAGCATTAATCAACCATTATGTAGAGATCGTACCGAATTAAATGTACCAATAGTAGTGCATCAGATTTTGCTCATTTTAGTAAACAATTAGCTGTCTGATTTACCGAAGTCTATATTTGATTCGATACGTAAAAATTCCAAAATACAGGCGATAGTTCCCCTCAAGTTAAAAAGAAACGAAACGAAAATCGAAACAAGCTAAAACCACCGTCAGAAGTGAAAATGTCAACGCATTGAAATATTTAACCTCAATTTACTTCACAAAAACGGCACAAATATATTTTGGATGTTTCAAATATTCCCTTCGCACGTAAACTGTTGCACAACAAGCAAATTCATCTTTGTCAGCATGCGTCCAACATGGCTTCTAACAATGAACCTGGTTTTCGATATATGAAATATCGAGCCCGAAGTTAAACTGATTGACCCCCATTCTCTCTGTCTTATTGTTATTTTCGTAAATTACTCAAATTTGAAACAGAATTAGCCCATAATTTTTGCAATTTATATTTTCCTTTACATAAGGATTAATTATGCTAAATGAATTTGACTCAGTAATTCTTGAGAAGAAGATTTTTAAAAATCCACCCCCCTTTTTCTACAGTTTCGAGGTTTTCTCCGCTTTAAATAAAGATGGGTCTTTCATTTCTGCAATTTATATTCATCTTACCATAAGGAAGCTTTGTGCCAAATTTGATTGAAATTGGTCTGGTGGTTTTAGAGAAGAAGTTCAAAATGTGAAAGTTTACAGACGGACGGACGGACAGACAGACGGACAGACGGACGACAGACAAAATGTGATCAGAAAAGCTCAGGTGAGCTAAAAAGAGAATATAAATACATACATGTACATAATATTTTTAAACCAATTAAATAGGATCTCCCATGAGTGGGAATGGAATTTGGTTTTTAACCATCCTTGAGCTTTAGAGAGATTGAAACAAGCTCGATAAAAATTATATACCATCCTTAATCATAATAGATTCTTTTTATCTCAGTTTCATCTTCTTTTTTATTTTTTGAAACATATGAAAGATAAATATAATTATTTTGTTTGTAACAAATATTTGATTAGAGTGCAAACAATTGTGTTACGGTCGCAGGTTTGGGGAAGTGAGAGGCATAAATAAAGTCATAACGAAACACGTTAAACGTACAAACCCTGCCATTTTATTATATACCGGAAAACTGCAATTAATATAAAAAGAAAAACCCACAACGTGCAAGACACATTAGTTCAGGATTTGTGACCTGACCTCACTGACCTGACACCTAATATACAACAATTGCCATAGTACACAAATAAACGACACACTGACAGTATTCTATTCAGCTTGTTGTAACATAAGACTGCACTTCACACAACTTTACAATAGAAACCTGATTACATATCTAACACTTATGAAATATTTAGAAATATTGATTAGAGTAATGTTCTCTGAAAACAGCATCAGTATTAGTAAAATATTCCATCATTCCCCCCCCACCCCAGTTTTAGACACTGACCTGGACAACATGTCCCTATACTCTGACTGAGTAAGATGACTGTGGCTGATGGATTTCTTACACTGTACACCAAGGGTCTTGAAGCACCTGTTTTTAGACTTATTGTGGTCAGGGTTATCCCACTGAGGTAATTCATCTACTATTTCCCAGGCCTTCAGTATGTAGTCCATCAATGCTGTCCAAGATTCAAAGGACTCCAGCTGCTTTCCTTGATCAATGCAGGATTTCTGAAATATTCATGTTTTTAAACAATATGTATTTTGGGGAAACAAATACTTAGCGAGACATTCTCATTCAAGATAATGATAAAGTTCTATTCTGTTAATATTTTTAGGTAAAAAGACAAATGAGAAGAGACCAAAATCAAAATGTCCATCTTTGGTCACTTTACACCTCCCTTCAAAAAAAAAATTACCCTGATAAAACAGTAACACTGTTATACTCTTATTAGAACATATGCTAAAATGTTCTTACTCTTCCACAATTTTGACATAAACTTTTCAAATATTGGAAATGAAGACTTCAGAATATCTTACAGTGAAGCTGTCCAAATGAGTTTTGACTCGTCTGTAACAGAAGGCATCTCTGTTTGAACCCCATCTGGAATTGGGAAAGGACTTAAAGATGTTGCTTTTACAACGTTCCAAATTCTCTAACAAACTGCTGATATCTGGACTAGGTATGGCTATTTCCTGCATAAAAAAGAACCGATTTCTCCATGATGATCATGATCAACATACTAATGTAAGAATTACAGACATTTCACTTTATATTGCATACAAATTTCAACACATTTAAAAGTTCAAACCCTTTAACATGTACGAGTTTTAAAATTGTTCATACTAGTACGAATGGAGCACTAAATGATAGAATTACCTCTTCAAGCTCTGGATGGTTTCCCACAAGAGTTTCTATGAGTTTTGTTAGCTGTTCACAACTCAGAGCTGATAACCTCTTGTGAAGATTGGGTGGCTCCAATTTATTAGATTTGGTATATTTCCGCTTTTTCTGAAAATGAAACAAATTATCCCATTCAGTATTGCCACAGTCAACTGATGTGTTCATAACAACAAATAGGAGCTTCACATTGACAAAAGTTACTGTTTCTTATTATAATCCTGTTAAATAACACAATTTATCACATGTTTATCTCAATATGCGGTGGATATCACTCATGGGATAAATTTCTCATATTCCACTGTGTGTTCTTACGCCACATGACTTCATAGTTAAACATTACGTAGCTTCAGGTGGATGATTGACGTAGAATGAAAAAGTAACAAAACAATTCAGTTGAAAAGTATAGAGTTGTAAATGTGAAGCATTTTAAATAAAATGCTGTTTTAATTTTTTCTTTCAAAAATTGATAAAAATATGCTTGAAAATGAATTGTTTGTTTGTTAATCTCTAAGGAACTTTTTTCCGTGCGTAAAGTTGTTGACGCCTTGTAGTATGTGTTGTGCGGTTCACAATTATAAATTTTATAGAAAAGATTGAGGTTTAACAAAATACGTGGTAAAACGTGATAAAAAGAATCTCTCATGATTTGCGATGGTATATGATTTTTATCCAACTCGTTGTGTGTTTTCTATCCCCTCGTCAAGGCTCGGGGATAGAAAACACACAACTCGTTGGATAAAAATCATATACCATCGCAAATCATGAGAGATCCTATATATCTATTTACTATTAACTTTACATGCATGTGTTGAAAAACTTGAATGCAACAAAGTTCTGCTGTAATTTTTTTTTTTTTACATTACTGCATTCCTAAAGATGCATATTATAACCGAAGACATAAATTTAAAAAAAAAAAAAATTTCAAATGACTTAGTTTTAAAAGTTTAACTTGATTGCAGTACTTGAGTGAAAAATTCATAATGTGAGACAGATTAAAAATTCTACAGAAAAAGCTTGCAAATCAATAATTAAACCCGGTTTCTGCATAAAATTATATGACTTACTTTAGGAACAATTTCTTCACTTCTGTCCATGCTGTCATCCTGTGGTTCACTGTCAACATCCCCTCTTGTGGTCCTCTCCTCAAGCTGAAGTCGCCTCTTGATTCCATCTACCTGAGATTTCTTTCTTAATGGCGTCCATCCACTTGCATCGTTTGGAGAGTCCGATATTAAGTCAACTATGTGAACAAAGGTGTTTTACTTACAGTTTTCTAATTCATATACTGAACTAAATGATTTGAATGTTATAAGTTCATTTTGGTGATTATAAATTATGTTGAATCTGTCCAATTTAAGTTTGTACATACACATATTTATATGCCATAAAAATATTTTGACTTTTTTATATACACTAGTCTTGTGTTTTGCATATCAAAGATTATGATGGTGAATCAATTCAACTTTTTACCCATTTCGGTGACTTTTATTCTGGGGGAATTGGAGGTTAAAGCTTTCCTTCTTGGACTGGATCTTAATCTTCCCCTCTGTTGTATTATTTGCTCTTCTGGAGAAACTGTAGTTCTACTCTGGGGTCCATCACCTGTAATAAAATAAGATTTACATGTACATAATAAACTGTACAGTGGACACATATAATCAATTGAGATCAATTGTTCAAACAGGTTATAAAAGCCTGTTTGGTATATAATATCTCTAATGGGATATAAATTTACAGTGCAAAAAGTGTTTTTCATTTTGCAAGCAAAAAATATTGCATTTCTCATTAAAAAAACATGAAGAGCAACAACTTTCAATAAACAACTTTTTTTGCAACCTGAGAAATTGATGCCACATTAGAGATCCTAAACTTCTTGAAGATCACAATTTCACAAACTTTATGTTAACAGAAAAAGTTTAGCAAAAGTTGTTGTATTTAACACATATTTGTATCAAGAATACCAAAATGGTATATCCCACATTTTAAATATCATATCCTAAATGGACAATTATAATGCATTTGGGCACAAGGTCTCGTGCTGAGTATTACAGGTTAATTTGGGTCCAAAAATTACTGAAAAAATCATCTTATTATTTAATAAAATAAAATTATTATTGATATTTATTAAACAATTTTTATTCAATCAACAAGATAAGTCTACAGATGGGTGAATGATGTTTATCATACGATATCTACGAGTTGAATTGGACATTTCAAAAACATTTTGTTTAAGAATACATGTAACGGTTAGCTCGATATTTTCATAGATCTGCACAATAAATTTTACAGATTAAATTCCTTGAAGTTGAGAAAAAAAACTGTAAGATCCCTTTTCATAAAACTTAAAAAAATAACAAAACTTTTTTGAACCTTGGTGAACGGTACTCAAAGGACTGCGTCCAAAAAATGCTGCTAAAGAGTCTTGGTGCGCTGTTGTCATTTCTTCAGCATTGGCGCGCTTTCTAATCACGTGACTCTGCTGCATGACAAGCCCGAATTTAAAGGATGACATCCTTTTAACAATCGATAAAAATCTTACGATCATTTTACAAACACTTTTAACTAGCTATAAAATATGATAAACAATAAAAAATGGAAAAAAATGAATCCAAAATAATTGTAAATTTGTATGATTAACATTTTAATCGGGCTCGTTATTCATATCCAAGTGTTTTGTTTAGACATGGCGCTTGTTTTGGGTGTCGGGGCTGGCTTCTTTACGCTAGCATTGTTGTGGTCTTTTACGTTACTTATTTGTTTATTGTTTGCAAAAGCCCAAGGAGCACTTCAGTAAGTTGATATCAATTTATGTATTTTTTGTCGTTATTTTCAGTTTACATCTTATTTTGCACGAACTTGCTCAGACTTGATTTTTCATAAATTTTTATAGTTATTAAATGCTGAAGGGGTCGATCACAACCTCTTGATTTAGTTGCATTGCTTAATTTAGCAAGTTTTCTTTGTGTTTGATTTAGCTCTTTTGGAGAAAAAAAATATGACGTACCAGAATTATATGAAAAATCAGAGATTTATTAATGTTGGTTCATGACAGGTCATGCACAATCTCTTAATTTAATAGCTATTATATAAAATAGCTTGAACTAGCTATAAAGCATTATTAATTCAGAATACCTTAATAAAGCTTTTTTAATGCAATTTTTCATTAAAATTTATTTTTAAATACAAGTTTGATGTGACTACTCATAGTAGTCAAATATTTCTCCCAACAAATGTTGCCTCTGCTTGGGTTTGAACCCAGGTCCTCTGGCATGCAAATCCAGCACTCTACTGATCGAGCTAAAGGGTTAACCCACAAGCCAGAGCTAGTAGGAATGCCATATGTGGGACTCTACCACATTGTCCCCCTCCAAGGAAAGAGGCGTCCTCGACTCTTCTGGAGTGCCAGTGCCTGTGGGGCAATGTCCTGGAGACATGTAACAGAGACACGTTTCGCCTCTGCTGGGGTTTAAACCTGGGTCTTCTGGCATGCCAATCCAGCACTCTACCGATTGGGCTAAAGGGTTAACCCACTAGCCAGAGCTAGTAGGATTGCCATATACAGCTTACTCCACTTATATTGAAATCGCTTATTTTGAAATTCCGCTTATTTTGAAATAGAAATAATCCCCAGTTTTAGCTTCTCATTTTCTTTGTATTGAACAGTTATAATGAAATCGGCTATTTTGAAATATCGCTTATATTGAAGCCTCCGATCGGTCCCCAGAGGTGATAATGAGTTGTTTTCATAACGGTTATATTGAAGTACTCCCTGGCGGCTGTCGTCACAGATGGTGACAGTAATTATGCCTGACTGACCGGTTGATATCCAAAGATGTGAATTGCTAAGTTCTCACCTTATGTGTTTTTATACTTCTTTTAAAAAATATAATTTATAGACATAATATGGAAACCCCACAGAAAAGAAAAACCTTATCTTTAAACACTAAATACAAACTAGTTATTGACTATTGATAAAAAGGCAAAACCTAAAATCGAAATGGCTAAAGATTTTGAAATTAACCCGACTACAATTATGATGATATACAAACAGCGTTCAGCAGTAATTGAAGCGTTTGAGTCCGGTGATTTTTCTCCAAAACGTAAAAGAATGCGATCGGGAATTATGTCGAGGTTAAAGATTGAAACAAAATGAAACTAACAAAACTGATATTTTAATTAAACTTTCAAGGACTAATATTCCATGTATTCTGTTCACTGTACTAGATAAACGATGACCAAATAATTTGTTCGGGTTTGTTTTTCTATATTTTAGATCGGGATTGAACTTTTAAAAATGGCGGCTTCACATCAGTCGATTTCGCTTATATTGAATTTTGGATATATTGAAATAATTTGCATGGTCCCCTGAATTTCAATATATCCGGAGTAGGCTGTACCTGACTCTACCACATTGTCCCCCTCCAAGGAAAGAGGCGTCCTTGACTCTTCCGGAGTGCCAACACCTATGGGGCGAAGTACTAGAGACTACCTCTCTCACCCGCCAGAGAATACCAAGGCCCCACGTTGGGTGCCAAATGTAACAGAGACAAATGTTGCCTCTGCTGGGTTTGAACCCGGGTCCTCTGGCATGCAAATCCAGCGTTCAACCGATCAAGCTAAACGGTTACCTGTAACCCACTAGCCAGAGCTAGTAGGAATGCCATATACCTGACTCTACCACATTTGCACTATGGACTATTAAAAGCAACCCATATTAAAGAGAGTTTTAGATGCAGCTTTTGGACACTTTTAAGACAAAAATATACTTCCATTGTTTGGGTTATCTACACTACCTTGTGTGCATTGAGGCATTAATAAATATGACTTGATAAGCTATATAGCTAAATCAAGCTATATAGCTGAATCAAGAGATTGTGTTAGACCTGCCTTATATAGCTATAATGAGATGGGAGAAATCGTGACGGACCAGTCTAGCAGATTGGAATTTGAATCTGGGCCCCCTGAATCTCTAGTAAGATGCTCTAACTGAGCCATCTGGTGCAAGTGATTGAACTGGTGTGACAGTCACATTCCTATATCAAAAATATAAGAATACCCCACCCCACCTGCCCTCAGTTAGGCAAGGAATAAAAAGTCTTACCGGTATTGAAAAGTGTATAAGTAAAAAAAAAGTACTGCATAGTCTAGATTACTGCCACTATAATTGTTAATACAATGTATTTCCCACAGATACGCTGGTGTTGGTGCTTTCCTAGTGTCAGGACTAGTGACAGTGATATTGGCAGTTTTACCAAGGGAACCAAAAGTATCGACAAATGAACAAACAGCTATTGTAAGTTTTACAAAATATTTATGATTTAGAAACAGGTTGTAAAATTTCAATGGATTTTAATAAATGTTTTTGTAATAAATTGTGATCACAATTGTATATGATTTTTTCATCTTTTCACTTTTTTTTTTTTAGGTATATGACTACACAATTATATACAGATATCTGCTAATATCAGGATGTCTATTGTTTCTTTTGATTGGACTTGGTGCTTATTTAACTACACACATTATGGAACCAGTTTATGCCAAGTCTTTACGAAGATTGCGATGAAAATGCTTATGTCTATCCAAGCATGTTCTAAAGAAAGTGCATGCAAAATCCAGAAATAGAATACCGGTATTATAACTAGATGCCAAAACTTGCATCTAGAGATACATTGTAAATTACACAAGGCTTGGATAAATTAATAGCATTTTTCCAGTTCCGTGATTAATTATGTAAATTGTTTCCTTACATCTGGATCTTATATTTTTTCTGGTTGGAAATATAGCCACTCTATTTATTATCTAGGTCTAGTGGTTGTTTTTATTACATGTACATGTATTCAGATGTAAGGATTGTGATATTTTGATTGCATATGATATGATAAAAGACAAATGAGTAAACTCAGAAGTGAAATTGTGTGTTTCTCATCATTGTATTTTATTTCTATTGACATATTTATTATTTATTGATGTAGACCTATCTGAAATACATTCATTTTAAAAACATAACTGGCTTTTATTGTAATTCTTTTGAAAACCCCATGAGACAATTTGGAACAAATTATGTTATATGAAATATTCATTTTCAACTGCAACATTTTCTGTTCCTCAAATATTTACTGTAACTTAGATTTTTAGGTATAATCTATATATGGCTCTTATAGATGTATATGTATTTTGTTAGAAAACTTAAGCCAGAGAAAGTGAGTTATATTATATACCATACCATTGGTATTGTATTTCTTGGTTTTAAGATCAAATTTCTTAGTATCCTTTGCAACAAACTTCACAAGCATGAAGTATCATTACACATTTTATTAATGCTTGTGATTTCATCACATATTTCTATTTGATTATAAAAAATAATATAAACATTAAGGGCATTGGCAACAAAGTGCTCTGGATATAATAAATTAAAAATGTATCACAGGATGCAAAGTTTGTCATAAGTTGTCATTTCATTGTACCCCATCGTCACAAACCACGGTTTGAGTCCACAAGTTTCCTCAAACCGGGTGATGATGGAGAGAATCAATGTGAATCACACGTGGGTCACCGACGATGATTGTACCCTTGACTTTATGAAGTAATTTTTACTGTGAATCACACGTGGGTCACCGACGATGATTGTACCCTTGACTTTATGAAGTAATTTTTACTTCATAATTTTTTTTTTACATTCTACTTATTGGAACAGTCTGTGGAGCTTTAAATTACCTATAGACTTGGTAAACTACATGTAGACTTTATCTATGAACAGTAGGAGTAAATGAAATTAATACCCACTTACGAACTGATTTTAGCTCTTTGCCTAGAAACTTGAAACCCCATGGGTTAGATAGTTCACCTGAGTAACAGCTCCTAAGTGAGTTATTGTATTCTTACCTAAACTTTCTTAAATGCACATACATTTTTGGACACCAAACATTGGAATTTGGTAATGAGTTTGCAACATTTCTCCCCAATGTTTTCCCATGAAAAACCTTGCTTCCAAATAAGGCCCTTGTGTTGGTCCAGGGTTCATATGTATTTAAATGTTTGCAAGATGTGGCTGTAAATGTAGTTCAGGAATATTTTAAAAGAAAATGAACAATTATAGATACAAAACTTGCATAGGAATTACTGTTAATCTTTTGAGCTAGTTGGGCCATAGGCCTCTTGTTATGGGGTACTAACTGTAAATATATGAAATGAAGGTGGAAAATTAATAATTGTACTCCTTTTGAAATAAATTGTGTGATCTTTTGGCAGCAGTGATCTATTTTTTTGTCTGAATAATAAAAATCAACACTGTAGTAGAATGCTTTGACTATTTATTAGTTCAGATACCTATTAAGGTTTTAAAAGTAGGTACAAAAATCAGCGTAGTCTGCCAAAACAATTCAGCCAACAATCTATTTTAACTATTCTTAAAGCAGATGTACATAAAAAGCCATGGTATAGAAACAATTCATTGCACAGTGCTGTGCACATAATTACTGGTACACGTTTTAGAACTATCATAATCTGTGACCAGATATCATTTTATCATAAAAAGTTTTATTTTTTCTGAAAAGAAAATATATCACCTCATATTGCCAGGTAAACCTTAAAGTACTTGTTTAGAACAGGACCATAATTCCACCCTCTAATGTAAAATCAAAGTATATGCAGGCCAACCTAAGCAGGCAAATTTGACATTTTCATGTAGGTTTCACATTTCATTAAAGTACATGTACATCTATCACTAAAATGGTATGTCTGGTCCTTAAATGAAATGCAAGGAAAAAAAGCGCTACACCTTGCGCTAAATAAATTAAATCCCTATTACTACATGTAAATTAAAAAACAAGAACAGCTACAAAACAAATACATGTAGATGCACTGTTTATCTGTATCTCTGATACTGAGGCCAGTTTTGAGAGCTAATGATTGTCCCTGGGGGCAGTGACACTGGGATAGCTTGCATGGATACACCTGACTGGGTGGACACAATATTCTGGGGGTCCTGGTTAGCTTGGCTTCTTACAGGGGACTGGGTTGGCGAAGCAATCACCTGTAAACCATGATCCACAATCTGATCACCTGTTGATGTTGCAATTGTAGCAAGTTGTATGGGTGCACCGGCAAGGTGATTGGAGGGAAGGAAATGAGCACTAGATAATGCCTGACTGAGATGGCTAAACTCAATGGTAGAGTGAGTTGATGGCAGATTCTGAACTTGCACCATTGTTGTAGCACTGGGTCTTGATGTAATCGCTGCTAGTTCTCCCAAGGTGGAGCGATATTCCTGTACGGGTTGTAAATGATGGGTTAGCTCACTCATAGCCTGAGTCAAGAGGTCTGTAGGAGGCAGTCCATCTTGTCCAGCATTCTGTTGTATACAAGCTACAACTCCAGAGTCTGCCTCTACAAAGCGGACTAGATGTTGTATGGGCTGTGCTTGCTGCTGTTCTCTGGTTTGATGAGGTTCTTGAGCTGGCTGAATTTCCTTGTGATCTGCTTTTGATATCTTGGGAGTGAAAGTCTGTTCTGGTATCAAGTCTGGATGCTTTTTTCGCTGGTGTTGGGTGAGCTTAGCTTTACTTGCGTACTGCTTGTGGCAGAATTCACAAGAGTGAGGCATTGTGGTGATGCTGCCCACAGTTTGAGAATAAGTGGGGTTTGGTAATCCAGGTGTGTCCACTACCTTCTTTCTTGCACTTACTGGCAAAACTGAACCTGGGTGATTCTTCAAGATGTGAGCTTTTCTCTTTGAGCTGGACTTGTACACTTTTTCACAGTACTGACAATAATAATCCTTTTGAGTTTTCAGTATAGGAAGGTTTAGTTCAGGTACAGAATCCATGTTTATATCTGGGTGCCTCTTTGCCAGATGATTGACCAGCATCCCCCTTCTTTTAAAGCCGAGCATACAGAGATGGCATTTGTAAATAAATCTCTGAAAATCATTAGGTGACACTTTTGGGACAAACTTCTTTGATGACATGTTTTGGTGGTTGACCACTTTAGGCTCCTTGTCTCCTGCATGCATTCGTCGGATGTGCTCCTTTAGTTTGTCCTTTCTCTTGAACTGCCTGCCACAAGTTTCACACATGAACTCCCTGTGGCTAGAATGCCTCAACATGTGAAGTTTCAGCTTGTCCGGGCGAGGAAACACTTTCTTGCATTCAGGACAGGGATATTCCTTGTTGGAGTGGAAACTTCTCAGGTGCTTTCTCATTGACAAGAAATCTTCAAACTGTCTTTCACAGTCTGGGCACTTGTAGTAGCCATTAACACTGTGTTTTACTACATGTAGTTTCATGGCATTGGTGTGATCAAAGCCCTCGTGACATACAGGGCAAGTGTAGTACTTCTTGTCACTGTGAATCTTGATGTGACAGGATAAGGCTGAGTTGTTCATAAAGCGTTTAAAGCAAACATCACACTGCAGTGGCTTAGTAGACTCATCCCCGTGACAGAGGATATGTCGCTGGAGTCGCTCATGAGTGTAAAAAGCTTTACAACACTTGTCACATTTGAACGGCCTCTCCCGCAGAAGTTTGTACTTTGATGTCCCATGGTCGGCTGCATGCTGTATCAACATCTTTTTATCACTGAACTGCATTTGGCAGACTGGACAAGCCAGGACCCTTTTATCCACCTGGACATAATTTGGACCGGATCCATACATCACACTCTCATTGGTTGTGATGGCATACTGCTCTACTCTTTCCAGATCTACATCTTCTGCTGCATGGAATAGTATGTGGAGATTTAATACGTTGGAGTTTTCAAATGACAGATGACAGTTATTGCATTCCCACTCATTCCCTCCTCCTAAACCCTTTCCTTTTCGTCGGTACAAGTTCATGAGATTCTTCCTGATATTTTCTGGATTCTGTCTGTTTTTGTACTTCTTCAAAGTCCTATAACAATGAATAAAAGAATTACTTCAAACAGCTGTCAAAAGAACATAATGTAGAAACATCATTATCTCGGGTGGCCCAATTTTCATGCATTTGGCAATTATCTCACCAATAATATAAATCCTCAACAAACTATGTATCTTCATCATAATTTGTTACTCATAAATCTGAATCAACTAATCACATGCCCATAAACCTTTAAAAAACTGGCAATTCATGAAACTGGCCCCCAAAAATTAAAATGTTTTCACAGTATACCAGCAGTTCACATAGACATTTTGAGATTTAAAGCATTTACTTAAATAAATGTTTAAATTATTTGCTAATGTCAAATAGATATTCTAAATATTCATACTTGTTAAGATAAAAACTTGTTGACTTTTTCTTCCACATGTAGGTTTCTCCTATATCCTGCAAATGAAAGATCATTGAAATCACATGATTTTAGAATCAAATTAATTCAATCAATTTGAAAACAAATCTTTTCATTCCTATGTACATTGTTCATAAAACATGCACTTCAAACAATTTTCAAACTTTTTGAAATGATTGTCTAAAATTACCAAACAATTAACCTGCATAATTTAGACTGGTTATGTACCTTTGCCTTTTTAGGAGGTTTTGTTTTCTTTGCTTTGTCTAGGTCTGAAGTAGAAGCTTCAGACTCTGTCACTGCCTCAGTCAAGTATTGTTCCTCTGGTTCTGTAGCAGTATAGGAATACGTCTTTGTGGATTCCTTCAAGTTTGATGATGTATTAATCTCATGTATCATTATGTGTTTCTGAAGAGCCATTTGAGTTCTGAAGGACTCTGTGCAATCATAACACACATACTTATTCTCCTGGTCATCTAACCCTGAAAATTTAAAGTAATCATGAAATGTGGAATGTTCAAAATCATATGCAAGTACACAAAGCATGACTAAACTAAATCTATAGTCATATAAACAACATCTGAAAATATTGAATCGATGATCGTTAATTCAGTACTGCATACTCTATATTCACTATAAAATTAGTCAGACACACATTTTGGTAGAGGTCCCCCTGCTCATCTCTACCATATTCACATCCTAATTAACTACTTGAGGCCAAAAAGGTTAATTAAAGGGATATTTTGAAGAATTAATGGATTTTTACTATATACATGACCAATAATGCCCCACTCTAGCACAAGAACCCATGATCCCGAGGTCATAAATTTTAAATTTTGGTAGATGTCCACCTACCTTTTAGGATACTACTTTATACTTAGTTGTTTGCTTAGAGTAGAGAAAAAGATTTTGAGGATGACATTTCCCCCAAAATTTAAAGCCCTTTAAAGGAAGTGGTCATAAAATTTAGAAGTAATGTTCTCCTCACTCTACAGATGCTACATACAAAATTCAGTCAAGATAGACTTTGTATAGTATTTGAAAAAAGTTGAAAATGTTCAAATGTTTATGAACAATGTATGACAAAGGTTAGAATTTGTTTACTGAATTACTGAATTAAGTTACTCAGGTGACATAAAAAGCTACCTCTCAAAAATCACAACCAGGTTTTACTACCTGCCACTACTTAAAGTCTCTGTACCTTAAGATCTACATACGTTACATGTATATGTATGTTGGTTTTCATGCACTCACTTTGAATGTCTTGGTCAGTTATATCAAGTTGAGGAAAACCAAATCTCTCAGCATAATGTGGGGCATACCAGACCTGCAGAAAAATCAAACAACACAAATTTATCAAATAAAATTGCGGTCCTATTAAAATAAAATCTTATGCCATTTATGATTACTGTAATGATATCAACAGAAATATAAAGTGCTTAATTACTGTCTCTGAGTGATTGAATTTTCTTCTTCATTTGTTTTGTTACATGAGATGGGGATAAAGGATAATGGTTCAACATAATTATATGGAAACAAAATTAAATGTTCCTACCAATTTCAGCAAAAAAAAAATTATCATCCTGTTATCTGTACTTAAATAATCAAATATTCAAATTACATGGGTATCTGCACCACTAACGTTTAATCATGTCCTTTATCAACCATACCTTGATTTCTGCTCTGGCCTCTATATTCCGTGTGATGGTGAAATAAATATCCAGACCATACTGGTAGGCCACACAGTTCTGATCAGCATAGCTCTCAGCAGGCCGAACAAACATCATCCAGTTACATTTATTCTCATCAGATGTGTCAAAATAATTCACATCTCCTTCCCCACGCTCAATCTAAGAAAATACAAAAATGTAAAAGATACAGAGAAACTCCTGTTAAACATGGCAAAATTTTGTTGTTTTTTAAAACAAGATATTTCAGTTAAAACTTTCACAAGCCATTGCATTCAGTTTTCCTTTGGTGTCTGAATGAGATATGAATTGTTGAAATTTTCAACTGTTATTTAAAATTGTCAAAGTGTATTTGCCTTTAGAAACACAAATACTTACAGCAAGAAGAAACTTGCTGTTGATATCACTATCTTTCATCACAAGTTCTCCAACAAAAGGACCAAACTGGACATTTTTCTGAATTGTTCTCTTTGCAAAAACACCAACACTTGTCTCTGCATAAATAACATGTATATTTGGTTTTAAAAAAAATTGGTAAAGCCAAAAGTAGTTATTTTGTCAACTACGGGAATTTACACATGCAAATACAAATATAGAATTTTGAAACTTATTCCAAATACCTTCATTATAAGCCTAAAAATGTGTATGTATATTCATCTATTTTATATTCAATTCAGAAATCTTAATTACCCGGTACCTGGTATTTTCATATTAAAACTACTTGGAACCAATTTTCAACTAAAAGATTTTAAACACCTTAAAAGCACCAGCACACATTTAATTCACAATTTATTTATTACATACCACTGGGATGAAGATTGGGGTCTCCGATTCTAAAGATTTGTAGGAGTGGAGGGAGACTTGACCAGGCACGGGACAGAACAACTTTGTCAGGGACCAAGGTAAGCTTGTGGGTGGGGCACTCTGTGGAATATGTAGTCGAACAATCATCGCACCCTAAAATAATAACAATGATCAACATATTGGCACATGTATGCGTGCATACAGCTTCATACTATCCAAACTAATGATAATAAAATAATCTAAAATCCATTGATATCAAAAAAATCCTTACCAATATTCTAATATAATTTTAAGGACTGATATGAATTAATGATATACAACTAATGTACCAGAGCCACTGTGATCACCAAGTAAACACAGGCAATCCATAAACTTACATATCTCATTATAGTTGTACACTCCAGGCTTGTATCTCGGCTTACGCCAGGTTTGTGGCTCGTTCTCCATCTCAGCGATACGAGATGACTTTCTCACCTGTAATGTAAAACAAGCTTACACATTTTCATCAACATTATTCTAGAGAGGAATGTCAACAAGCTACACATGTATGTGTATATATATATATATATATATATATATATATATATATATATATATATATATATATATATATATATTTATTACATTATCTTTTACACTCCATTATCAGAGAACTTCATTTCAAATGAAGAGAAAATATCTTTAATAGTGGATTGTGTTATACATACTGGCATAGACACAGCTGACATAGAATCAGGTCCATTTCTTGTGTTTTTATCACTGACCAAATGATGCATTTGGATTCCTTCAAGATTTGCTCTCATATTTGCATGATGGCTCAAGTGATCTGCATAGATAAAACAAAATAAGTCAGTATGCCTAATTATCAAAGCAAATGAGGACAAACAAAATCATTTTCTGGTATTTACTTTATGCAGGGCACTTTCATGCCAAATACTTAGTTTTTAATAATTGGAGGTAACTTAGAGTATTAATGTGCCATTCATTACAAGATTAAGATGTACATGTACATGTATACTGCATGTCCTTACACTTCCCTCCCTCCATGCATGCTTGTTTTCAGTACATGCATAAAATACAAATTGATCTTACATGTATGTGTATATTTGTCAAGTGATGAACCCCAAAATTGTAATGGAAACAAAATATTTGAGACATCCACTAAATATATGGTCAATAATTACCATACTTTATCCAGTACAAATGTGTATTGAATTTGTGATAAGGTTAATGCATGTACTAAATCCAATAGCAATATGCATTTGTGATGTAATTGGCAGAGGAAATAAAAGGAGGAAATCAAATTAGTCTACACTGATCACAAGAATGGCCATTTGACTTTCGAATCTGTGGAAATCTGGATTTCCACATAAAAATTATATTCCTGTAAATGCGTACCTAGATCTGAGCTGAGCATAGAGTGCCCCACTTCTGCAGCCTCCATGTTATCCCCCTCTGATGGGAAGCCAATGGATACAGACTGGGTGGTGTCGATCATGGCCTCCTGGGTGTGGGCAGGGTGGAGGGACCCTGGCTCCTTGACCATCGTGGAGTGAAGACCACCTTGTTGGTCATCCTCAAGGATATAACTGTGAACTAAAAGTAGCAAATGTACCATAAAACTTACAGCAGAAAACAGTAATCAATTGACACAAATCAAGGAATACACATCCTATACCTCTGAATATTTGTAGTTATATAAACAATGAGTTTTTTACCCTGAGATGATGTCTGATATGTCTCCAGCTCCCTGTCATCCCTAGTTGTGTCTGCATCCCCACTGACAATGTCTCTAGCTATCTGCAATGAAGCGTAAAAGGTAAGATTCAATGATCTTAACAATTTTCAATGGGTAAATGTCTAGCTACATATACTAAGTACATGTTAGTGTATGTATTAGTTCCAGAGAACTAATGTAGATTGGAGTAACAACACCTAGTTTTATCATTTACTTCATAATAGTGCCCTCCAACAATCACATAAATTCTACCGGTATTCATTTAGATGACATTCTTACTTCTTTTTTCTTGGGAGGAAATCTGTTGCTGGGCATTGACCCTCTGACACCAGAGAAGGTCATCCTTTGATCCTCATTCTGCATCACCTCATTGCCATTCCTCAAGCTTTTAGGAACTGTCATATCATTATAGGATGGGGCATAATCTTGGATGCTTGACACCTGTGGAGTAAAGAATGATTTGAGCAGGTAACTTTTACATAAATTGCTAAAATAATCCAAGATTTGCTTTTCAATTATTTCTTTTTTTTCAAAGACATTAGGCTCAAACTTTTTATAAAGAGTCACAAAATCATGTAAAATGAATTTCTTTAAAATGCCTTACTGGCACAGGAGTCAGAATGGCATGTGTTGGCTGAGGGGCGAGGGTCTCCTGATGGGACATGCTCGACACACTCGAGGGACCGGCTGAACAATCCACAGGAGAGACAACTCTCTGCACGGTCATCAGTCTGTCTGAGTCCATCACCACATGATGCACTTGATAGCCCTGGGTTTGAAAGAAGAAATAGATAAATTGATGAAGGAATAGAGTTTGTTCTCGCCAAAAACAAGCAGTTATATGCAATAAAGACATATTTCACTTTCACAAAAGTTACCTCCTCACCACTTACATGTAGCTATAGCTTGCAGAGATTGAAGGGTTGGGAATCTAACCCCAACTGAATATTGAAAAGACTCAGAGATAGTAGACCTTATAAGTTGGTAAGAAAAGAGGGTTTTTTTCACTTACAGAGGTACAGGCGATTAAAGTTTGACCTCCAATGGAATAAAAATTTCTGGATGCCCATGCATAGATTTCAGATGTTCAAACACATTTTGTATTGTCTTAATTTACAATTTAAACATTTCCACTTAATGAGCTTGATGAGGCAACAGAGAAATTCTAATATGACTTTTACACTTCACTCATTCTGACCCCAAATTGACCCCAGTCTAAAAGAAACCAACCAAAGTAAATGTTAAATTTGTCTTTATAATCTGGAATAAGAATTACCATCTGCGTGAGCGTACTGCTGTCTACGGAGGTGATCAGCTGGGAGCCCTCCGGCTGCTGTAGGTTGGAGTAAGAGATTGGTTCATTGTCCGTGGGGATTTCCCTGTAGGAACTCGGGGACAGCCTCTCGTAGGATACATTGGAGGGAGCTGGCTGGTAAAACTGCTGCGACTGGGAAATCTGATATGTAGGCTGCTCATATGTAGCTTGCTGTCCCCTATAAAGAAATAAGTCAATCTTCTTTATATACAGTGTTATTGGAATAAAAATTACCTATCTGCTTTTAAATTTAAAGATTTTTTTCAGTTTTAATGACACACATAATCATTGTTATTCAAAATTGGGGATAGGGTATACAATTGTTTGTATTGAAATGTGTTTGCAAAACTGTTTTAAAGAAAAATTGCAAGATTTTTATTTGCAACATGTAAATCTCTGATACTTTAATTCACACAGAGTGAGAGGAAATATCAGAACACTTGCTAGGCCTTGGCATTGTTAAAATGCAAGAGATAATGAATCTGAAGTATAGTTCTGTACCAAATATTTGTGAATAAGAAGTTTATTCTTACCTTGCAAATATTTCTTGCATGTATGAATAAAACTTTCCACAGAGTAAATACCAAATAACTGGGCTTAAAGGTATACACAAACATTACTGCATCAAGAACACAATTTGTTGCTCTGCAGTGAATACTTACCTATCTTGACTGCGGAAGTGGCTGTTGTATGTCGGGTGGCTGTACAAGCTGACTGGAGCGGTTGTATAAGGCACCGTGACTGGGTATGTCTCGTTCGTGGAGTCTGGGGCGATCCACTTGTCCTCACTGTTGTCATCCTCCATTCTGGACTACTAGGGCAAAGTCTGCAGATCAGCAAATCCCGTACCTATATGTTAAAGATTCAATTCTTGTATTTACTCATTTCATAGGAGAATTAAACTGGACTCTTTTTATCAAAAGAACTGAACTTTGTGCTTGGGATTATAATATATTGCTAGTATATACATGTATGTTGTGTATATAGACCATTTAACGATAATTGCTGTACTATAGCTGTTTTTTTGCAAAGCAAATAGATGAAGTTTGGTGGTTTTAGTTGGTATATTATATATGTATTCAACAATGTAAATAAAACAGTTGCCATTATGTTGTACAATGTATAATATTTCACCAAACTTTGTAAATTTGTCCTGCAAAAGACCAATACTGCAGCTATAGTTATTGTGAAGGGGTCCCAGACTGTCGTAGAGTACATCTGAGAGTTTTCAAATATATTATATCATGTGCATGACTTATATGGACGACATAAGCTTTGACGGTTATTAAAATATGAGCACTTTTATAAACATCCAACTTTCAATTTCCAAAGTGTTAATTTGTTCAAAGAAAAGATTTACAGAATTTTGAATGTATTTTTGTATAAAGACTTGATGGTGGCAAATATTTTCAGCCTGTGTGTGTCTGTACGGTACCCGTACATTATTTTGAACGAACTGATGTTATCTAGGCCTAAACTTACAACAGTGAACAGTACCAATTATGTTTATCACTAATCAGTGGCCAACTCATTATTTAAGGTATTCATTTTGTTCTGAGGATTGGATGAAATACTGGTAAACTCATGTAAGGTGATACTGCTCGAAGTGACGGTGTATCTAAACAAACAACGTGAACATATTTGGTTCTACTCAGCATTTGTATGTCCCCATCATTACGCCAAAATTAGTCACGGAGAGGCTCATATAGTCCTCAAATGGAACCTACCAACATTTGGAGTATTCCATTGCAAATTCACTCCGGAACGTACCAAACAGTGGGGGTTGCAACATTTCAAAACCATCGTGTTTAACCATAATATAGATATTTTCCATGTTATTGTCATTAACAAGACATGAGACTTACCCAGGAGTTTCTATCCAAGCTTTGGTGATGAAACCTTTTCACAAAGCTATGTAGAATAAAAGTTTTCTTTCAACCTTATCCCCCTTTTGTAGAAAATCCATCTATGACAGAAAACAACAAGTACTTGTGCGCGCGCAGCTCATTCCTACATGCGTCACAGGGCATAGTGTAAAATCAAGAGGGTATTAGACGTGTAGATGGGCGATATCCCCCAAGGAATTCATATTACTGGATTGGTGGAAAATGTTTGATATACATTGTATCAACATTTCACGTGATCGAATATACATGAAGATTGATATGCCTTGAAATGCATATGAGTTTTAAAAAATATCTGAATAGATTTATTTGATATCATGTCATCATACTGTATATAAACATATACATATACATATTGTACATACATGTAGTAGCAATGGTTATAATTTGAAAGACATGGTATTTGAAAGCCATAATAAATATGATACCAGGATAACCCATGAAAGTTCGGAAGCTTATGTTCAATGGTGTCCTTTTACAGCCTTTTTAGTTTTTGCAGCACTACTCTACATGTTTGTAACAAAAGTTGTTGGCGCCGTGTTAATTATACCATACACAGCACTATAATAATAAACAAATCCTGGGAATAATATACCATTTATAATATGCATTTAGTAAATTATATAGTCTATAGTCTGTCCCAAGTTATTTTTGCCGCATATTTTCTTAAATTATTCTACATTTATAAATACCTCTGGGTTCAGACGTTGTTCATTCAATAGTATAAAAAAAGTCCCAAGATTTCCACTTTAAAACGCCCCCTCTAGCTTGTCAGGTTTCAATACACGGCTAAAAATAAAAAGTCTACGGGGATTTTGCATTACAGAAGAGATGAAAGTACCCGGATGATAACGTTGAAAAATTGTGCGAGGTATTCCGAGTGACTTCCGAATGGAGAAAAGATGTCAACACTGCCCATTATAAATCTCCGTAAGAAATCTGTTTTCGTCCCTGTGAATTTTTACGAAGGAAAAATGATAATGTGTGAATGAAGTTATCTTGGAAATTTTCCCTTTGATCGAATTCAATTGCACTTCTTTCACAGGTATGTGTATTTTTATTAAAAATCGTCCAAATTTCCTGCATAAATATCTTGGGACAGACTATAGTAGTAAAACATAACTAAGACTCTTTTGTTCTAAAATGCCCTTTTGTTATAATAACTTTTAACTTTTGTTTTCAAAATACTTTTTCCATTGGAACATTTGATGTGAGATGGTAAAAATTCCAGTCTTTAATGCCATTATAGTAAAAAGTTTCTGACATGCATTGACATGAGGAATAATAAAAAGTTCATTGGAGGATGCTCTGGTATTTCATGCAGATACAGCTGATCTCAGTGTATTTTTATGTACATGTAAACAGGACAGTGCACTACCATGATAGATATTATATACATGGGCATTGGTTTAGTCTAATTAGCTGTCGAACCCTGTCTTCCACATTCAACATATCAAGTGAACTAAGTATTTTATGATTAACAATACGTAATAGAGATACGTTTAATATATACCTAACCATTTTGTTTTGACATATTTGAAATTAATTATAATAATAAGATCCGTTAAATTGTTTATTCCTGACCAAAACAAAACACGCTTTATAACGTTAACTTCACCGAAAAATAATTGTAGGGTTGACATACGATTAAAAAAAGATATTTGGTTAATTAATATTAATTAACTGGTATCAATTTTCAATGCATTACAGGTCAATGGCACAAAGAACAAATATAGTGATAGTCTTTAGATATTGTTTTATGACTACCGGTACATGTATTTACAATAAGGCATATCTATTGTATGTTAATTAGTTCAATGATACATGTTATAAACTGTGAAACTGTAGAACACATGATCAACCCACCCCCATTTTAGACTCAAAGGACTTTAGATATTGTGTTTGTTACCACTTAAGCTTCTCAATCAACTTAAATTATTTCTAAAATATTTTTATTGTCATTATCCCCCCCCAAAAAAAAAACAAAAACAAAAACAAAAACAAAAAACTTTCAAACTTTAAAGAAATAGTATATAACCAATTCATGTTTGAATAGTATGTACAAATCATCCAATTATGACAGAGAATACAGTTGTTTCTTATGATTCCATCTGATCAATAGCTGGCCATTTATAGGTTTTGTTTATGCTTAGTACCAAACCATGATAGTCCCGTGATGGAAGCATCAGGTTATTGCCGTCTATTGGGACAGTCACAGGCGGCGCGAGGCCACGCAAATGTAATTACTTATAATCAAGTCAATCCATAAAATCATATTAGTCAACTGTACCGTACAATCAGATTTGAAAATTCACCTATTACAGGGTGCTCTGTATACAAACCGTTTAATCTAGTTTCTCTTGAGGATTTGTGCTGTTGTAAATAATTAAGCAACCAAGAAAGTTTTTCAGTGAGCATAGTTGTACATGTGTATGTATTATGCAATAGCGTATTACATGATACACGTTATTAAATATAGCGCATCATGACAGAAAAATATTGCATTTTATAATGCCGTGATTGCTTGAAAATTTGTCAAGTACTTAATTATATTTCTTTTTTCATTTAAACATTTAAAAAAAGCATGGTATATAGCAACTGCATTTATGGAATTGGGAACACAACTATTGGTTGTTACGAAAGTAGAGCGATAGTGCAATAGCATATTCAATAACATCATTAACAATAATCATTCAAATGTGTTTAAATAAACCTATCCTAGCCGAGTTTGTAATTCAAATATGGGGGGGGGGGGGGTAGAAGGATTTACATGTTTTCAAAATAAATTTTACAACATCAGAGAGGCTAAAAAATGAAAGTAAAAACATACATCCATTAAAAAAACTACGTCCAATCCAATTTTCCGCATCATGTTTACCTGATATCATTGTCCATTTATTTGTAACATATAAATCTAAATTTCATATACTAGAAAATAAATAAAAATATCACATACACACATGTACATACATGCACAAACAAAATAATATGGTATAGAACCTAGGCAATTGGCCTGATTACTTATGAGGCGTTATTAATGTTTCATTTTGAGCGTAATTGTTTTATTCATTCCCACAAGCCTGTTGCGGCTTTTATGGTACCCGTGTTGGAGCCATAACAGAGAGACCAAACTACCAGCCAAGATCTCTCGGCGTAACCCCCAATACCATACCCTATATACAGAGAGCGAGTGTGAAAAGCGCAAGACTTATGATTACCTTGTGTCGAAAATTATAGAACCACTGTAAATTCATTTATATATATAACTAGACTGGTGTAAAAACGATGATGGGGGTCATAGGAAGACGCTTCAGATGGACGGTTATTTTGACGTTCGGACGGAATTTAAGAATTTGGATATTAGTTGTGCTATTGAAGAAGTTTAACCCATGTCTGACGACTACACTGAGGCAATAATCACGATGTGAGTACATTTTACGCTAAATCTACATTGTGTTGTCCAGTTTCACACCTTTTTAAAATTTTAATTAGTCGGTCGTAAAAAGGTCTATCTTTTCCCATCTTAGCGTTATTAATAAATTTTAACATAAGAACTTCGCTCAAAAAAAAAAAGAAAAAAAAGAGAGAGACAGAGTTATATTATTGAATTACATGTATTCCAAGACTGTTATACCATTTATTCTATTTTGATTTCTATATGTAGTTTGTGTTATTTTTATCCTGTACCTATCTTTTAAAGTCAAGTGATGTATAAATAAAATGATGATAAGTGTCCACAGAATGAACAAAACTAAGTTTTTCGGGGTTTTTTATTTTTTGTTTTTGTTTTTTTTTGGGGGGGGGGGGGGTCTCGAACTATTCTATCAACATTTTTGACATTTTTACATGCTCAATAACAAGCTCATTTGTTTTGTGCATTCTTTCCCCCTTTCTTATATTATATTAGGGATTTTTTCGCGGGTGGAAGGGTTTTATTATTATAGCAATTTCCACATACAGCGATGTTTTGCCTCGAATCCTCCAAAATTGCTACTTGTGGGATATATCTTCCGGGACAAGACAAGCGATTTAACTCAGGTTAAATTTGGATAAGTGGTTGGGATAAGAAATCGTGTACCTGGAACAACCATTTGTGCGCGGTTTTTTCTTCTCTTTTTTACATCATCAAACAAGGTACTAGCTTAGGTGTAAAATCATAAACACCTGTACGTGTACCTGGAACATCCATTTGTGCGCGTTTTTTTTTCTTCTCTTTTTTACATCATCAAACAAGGTACTAGCTTAGGTGTAAAATCATAAACAGATTTTTTATATATATTTCAAGTGATCGCTGATGATGTTACGAGAAGATTTTGTTTTCAAGTTCACTAAAAGCAAATTTATGTTTTCTTCCTCAATGGATAATTTCTTACTTGTTATGTGAACGTTTAAATTTTATCACTTATTTAACAAGAAGACGTAACTGCTGTCAGAACCACTATGTTTTCAATTATGCCATGTTTTTTAATCTATTCAAAGAGTTACTTCGCTTTATTAAGGTAAAGACAAGACAATGATCTTGATAACTTGCACATAAAGTATTGCTTCTTAACTCAAACGCAGGTATGGAAGCAAAACATTTCTTTTAAATTTATTAATAAAATGATGATTAAATCATGAATAAAGAAAGTCCAGATATTCCATTTGTCAGTAAAATACTAACACGTAGAACTCTAGGAAAGAACTATAAACATGTAGAACCGACAATTTGTAATGATTATGAATCGGCGCCGAGTCAAAAACACATTTTACTTCATATTGTCTTTCAATAACGTATAACTCAGGTAAGCTTTTTACTTGTGCTTAAAAATACCTTTTATATCTTTTATACCAGAGATATCATTGAATTAAGATAACACTGATAAGAAAACCTAGAGTTAATTTTAGATCAAATTGATAATTTATCATTTGATTATTTTTTTTTGAGGGGGTGGGGGTGGTGGTGGTGGTTCTTTACTTGGCTATTTAACGCGCATGAATGAAAACAAATTTAAAAAATAAATACATTATAAATGTATCTTTAATTCAAAGGTGTATGATTAGTCTGTCAATTTTTACAATTTTCCTATTCAGACGCTGTTTAGTATAGCATATATTTCTGTACCTCTGACAAGCATTTGCCATATATCACACTGTCCTCATGCACCATGTTTTAAGGCTAAATATAAGGAACTTTGAACAAAAAATGAACACGATAAATAGATGTTAATAACATCAAATTGAACAAAAGCGACACATCAGGATCAAGAAAACAAGCTCATTGATTTACTAAAATTTTAATTAACAATATATCATATCAATACATTTTTTGTGTACATTCTAATGAAATCAAAGACGCTAAAATATGGATACAGTATAAAAACCTCTATCAGTTTGCAGTTACAAAGACTAATCGCGCACTGGCTACATATTGACTTTATCTTAGATCGATCGCGTATTGTTGACATACAAGAAATGTTTGATTCCTGAGCACTCTGACATGAAAGCTTATTCCCCTTTAGTTTCCGGTGTCATATCCCGAGCTAGTGGGGAGGTGCCTGTTTTTTGTTGCCAAAACACACAATTGTTCACTGCCAATAACAATGAAAAGCTAACAAGCTTTTGTATTCTCCGCCATCTTTGCATAATATGAAGACCGCCTGAAAAATGAATTAGATATATTTGTCCAAGTATTATCCTCGATTGTAAGAATAATTCTACACCATTGTCTTCTTTACTTCAGATCAATAGATCGCAAGCACAGATACATACAATGTAATTCTTGCAAATCTTTTCGGAAGATTTTGAATTTTAATGGATTCTAATTTCTTAATTTCGTACGATTATATAGTTTTATGATCTTGGCCCAGCAATGGATTCTAATTTCTTAATTTCATACAATATAGTTTTATGATCTTGGCTCATCAATGAATTCTAATTTCTTAATTTCACACAATATAGTTTTATGATCTTGGCCTCATCAACTTTACTGCACTGTCCGCTTCTTTTCATGTAAGATAATCAATGGTGATTTGATTGATTGGCTTTACATCGGAGTGATTCCATTAACTGGCCCAAACCGCCATCGATTTTGATAAAGCGTTAGTGTATGATTGAGGACGATACAGAAAATGTCTTGGCACTGATGGCGTTATTCGCACTTCTTGACATCAATTGCAAACTACATTTAAGTGTCTCCCCCATTCGTTAAGAATCTTTAAAAACAAAGGACAAAATCGATAATTTAAGTCACTAAATGAGATATCGCTGACCTTCTTTTATAGTGTTATGCGTGGGTTTCAATACTTGATTGGGAAAAGCAATTTTTCATGATTTTTCAGAACATTCCTCTTTTCAAAGTATTTTATGTGCTCTCTCAGTGAGATCCATTTTGAAGACAAGCTGAAATTTTAATGTATTTGTTTATATATAGAAAATGAAATAATTTTCCTGATGTATTCAGTTGGAATAACGACAATTTTCATCCTTCATTTTAGAATTCTGATAAAAATGATATTTATTACAGACAGTGTCGTGGAAATGAAAATGGCCAGTATGTTAATTTGCATTTGGCAAATTTTTAAGAGAACAAACTGTGTTCGGTATATAAGGGAAAATGCCAATGTTGTGGACGTGTATTTTTTAAATTATAAATATAGGATAAACAGCCAAAACACAAAATATTAATGATCACCCTTGCTTCCTGACCTTGAGTATAAACCCGATGAACATGATTGTATCAAAAATGCATGTTTGAGCAGAAATACCTTACTACTCTGTGAGCAATATTGATATACTGATTGTTACAACCATGAAAATAAATATAAGCCACGATTTAACTGAAAATTTCACTGTTAAAAAAAGAGACACACAAAATGAATTTAGTGTTAATGCTTATCAAGAACATTCCAAAAAAGCGCTCTCTCTCTCTCTCTCTCTCTCTCTCTCTCTCTCTCTAATCAAGAGTTATCATTCTTTGTTGAAATAGTTTACTCGAATTCCCTTTCCCTAAACTAGATTGTAAAATTCTAAATGGGTAAAATATATCTTCAGGTGAAGCTGATTTATCCACTTTGTGCATTGTGCACAGGGATCAAACGAAGTTTTCACTATGATATGTTGCTTTGAGTCATCATTCGCATGGACAGGATTTTTATCGTGGATATCCTGCATATTTCTGAACATGTTTTAATTTTCTCTTCTTTTCGGAAAATCCAAATCAACCATTTTTCTTTTATATTAACAGTTTTCATTTTGATTAGGTTTCAGATTGTCATAGTATGTTGTAGCAAAGAATTTAAACTCCTATTAATGGATGTGATCGTTGACGGAAAGGTACAGGGTGATCCATAAATTTTGATACTGTTTTGAATTCCTATTATGTTTTAAAACAACAAATTTAGATTCAGTGATACACGTCATATAACTGTACAAGGAAAACAGTTTTATACCATTTGGGTAAAATTACGTTTGCATGCATTACTCAGCGAAGCAGGGAAACTAAATGCTTTAGAATAGCAAAATTACGTCACATGGTTCAGTTGACGTATGTCGTTTGCAGTAACAAACGTACTTCCAACTAATAGCGATTGCATTATTTTTTACACGTCTGTTTGTTTCCTTACCCCACTCCTTTCAAATATAGTTGTTTTAAGATAGCTACTTAAAGATTGCTTGGTTTCATTTAAGAACTTGATTATTAATGACATCAAATGAAATGAAACCTTAGTCTAGGTTTAACATCAGGGTTAAAATCAGAGTATCGCAGCAGTAAGTCACCTTCTGGGCTCATTCTTAATATGAATAAACCTTTTCCCATCTTTTCTTTGAGCCATACAGCCATTCTTGATGTATTTAACGTACATTGTTTTCAATTTAAAGTAGGTGTATTAAAGAGTTTGGGAATTTCTAAATGAAAAAAACGTTTTATTTTGTTCAACCGTAAATCTGGAGAGGAAAAAATTCTTTGGAGCCCATTACTTCATCCAAAGCTTGTTACTTTGACTCCTATTCAGAAAAATCGTTTTAAAAGATAAAACTGGAAAACTCTTCTATATAGCATGCTGAGAACAATGTGAATAATTTAGGGGAATTCATAATGTAAGAGGCCAGGGTTATTATATTTGTTTATCCAAGCTTACAGGGGCTTTGAACAGAAGCAAACATCGTGTCGTTGGATTGGTTGTCGTTAATTCATTGTGTTAGGCCCACACTAAAGCGAACTGTAAAGTTCGATCCCAATCAGTACTTTATACCCCCTAGCCTATTTTATGAGAGTAGGACATCATTATGGACTCCACATGGTTGATCATTAGTATATACCGATATTAACGTCAACCAATTGTGACCCTATGATCTAAAGTGCGAGGCTTAATTTTGATATAATATGTAACAACCAAGTATAAATTGGTATTAATTCATCGTTCCCTCTAAAATATTATATGATAGAAATCACTAAACTTTCCCAAAAGTGAAATTATGTACATGAGTATACTAGTATTATGATAGGCACAGATTGTTAACAAGATCGGGCTATTTTAAAAAACTTGTTCAGATATAGAAAATGGTACATGCACTAAGGACTAATACTAGTGGTACCATTAAGTAAAGAGATTGTCCTTTCTTTTGATCAATGCGTAAGAATACTACGCAAAATTATTCTGTTGACAATCAAAACCCGTTTGCATCTATTCTTAAACATTAGTTCACATATTTAAGCAGTAAAACTACTCGTGCTGAAAGCTTTGGCTGGCGAAATATTCTCCTGTACACCTTTGTCTTAGCACAGCTCTGTGTTTAAATTATCATAATTCATCAATAAGAATTAGAAAAAATGCACCACTACCACTGAAGTTTGATGGTTTGAATATATTTTATTGCATAAACATATACAAATGGTTCGAACACAAGTTCTAACAACTTACAAGGTTCTTACCAAGTATAACAATTTACAACTGTGCAGTAGTTTAGAATATTAAGTACATAGAAATGGATATTAATAAAATGGTTAAATTATTGAACAAACGTACATGTATTTATAAACAGTTCTGTTTGAATTTGGTCAAGGCAGTAAGACTGAAATTACAAGAATCTGCCACAATCTCTGATAAATCTTTGAACAGCTAAAAAAATACGTTGGTTTAAATTGACACTACCACTGAAGTACAAGTAGTCATTTTAATACATGTATCTTAAAAAGTACACGAACATGTATTTAGAAAGCATGTGTCCAATGATAAATCTAAAAATGTTAAAGACAACATTTTTTAGCAAATGTGGGAGGGAGATGAGTTTTTATATATTCTTCAGGTGCCTGTGTTCGATTATATACGCATATTCTTTAAAAGAAATCAACACATCAGCACATTATAGTAATCAAAATTTTAATTAGGAATAAATTGAGAGAAAGTGTTTAGTTTTTGTTACAATAATATCACAATGACTTATCATTAACAAAATATGAACCAGATAGTACCATTAACATCTCATTTTTAACGTACTACATGTATTTCATCTTATGATCTCTGAAAGTATATAATCATTGTTGACATTTCTGATGATAAAGAGGGTAAAATTAAAGCTTTTGATGATAAAGAAGGTAAGGTATCCATGATGATTTAGTGTAGAAAGCTGATCAAAACCCTAACATCTTCTATAGTTAAGTTGCATGCAATATTATACCT